>JAMPIV010009812.1:600000-819583 GCA_024509875.1 Oreohelix idahoensis | reverse complement strand
GAATATTACACACAACGTTCCAAAGTAGGCGATGGTGATGTGTGCTTTAATGCATACTGCATTTAGTTTATATTGATTTATTGAAATTTTCTCTCTTAATATGATAATTTTTATGCATGTCATAAATCTTTTATATGTTTGACTCACCTCTCTCGAGTAATATAGTTCGAAAAAAATTAATGGATTAATTATTTTAAGGGGAGGTAATAGGGAGCTGTTTACTACATTATTACCTAAGGGGTCTGTCGCGGTCCCTACCAAATGTACGCACAGTCTGAATAGTTAATTATTTTCTTCGATTGATTCACGCTACTGACGTTCACATGCTGTGTGAGTCCTTTGAGAACGCACGTGTAAACCTAGTTTGAAGTCGAGTAGTGTGTGACTGTTCATGTTTAGAAGTGGGAAAGCATGGAACTGGCGGAACTGTTAAGTCCATGAAATGGTAATTTTTATATAGTGTAACCCAATGGCATGTTGAAGGAAGCCCATATTGTACTTAATGTGGCGTTTTGTAGTTGGTTCATCAGTGTTCGAATGCCAAACAGCAGTTATGTACACGTAAGTTATCTGGGCCACACTCCCTTATTTTGAATGCTGGCATATACAGGCCGCTCTACTACTAAATTGCATAGCTGGAATTTTAATCATTCCCTAGAATGCGGATCTACAGAGTCGCTTGCCTTTAAGAGTTGGATCGTAGACGGAGAATTCCTACGAGTAGAAGAAGTTATATTGTTTACCTTATGCACATGTTTTAAATGCCGTACATGCTTCAATGCCAAAGTCGTGGCATGGATGTAAAGAGAGGTTAGCCAACTGAAAGCCTTTAACTGATAGGATTATCGTATATGACTTTGTGTGAAATTATATGATGTACAACGCTATGTAGGATGAACGTCTGGGAATTTTAACAAATGTAATATGGAAGATTTCATCCCAGAGTATGAATACGTTACCATGATAGACGTCCTTGAAAGAAGGTCAACGGTCGTGACTGAGAAGGATATTATACGGTAACAGTTTTGTAATCCTTAGTCTATGGACAGAGGTCTTTACTAGAAGAGAATCTTCAGGAACTTTAGCTCCAATAATTAATATGTTGTCGTGTGATCTTTGCGCCTGTGACGATGTCCGTCTTGTCCACTTCGTGTCCTGGTGAATAAAATCTATGTAAAGTGACCAACGACTTGTGTGCTGCCAATACTTGACCAGTTCACCCAATTCAAGATACTTGTTGGTTTTCGTTTGAAAAACATTGTTGACATTTATTCCGTTGTAACCATTCGCGTTTCAATTCATCACTATGAAAACGACACCAACAGTATGTCTTGGCTGTCTTTCCTGGTGTTATGGGACCGATGTGTGCTCTCCATCCGTCTGTTAGGAGGCAAACTTGTCCGTTCCTAGATGTCATGTTACGAAACTCCCAAATTTTTCTTGTTTTAACTGCATTTATGAAATTTCGTACAGTCATTCTTTGAGCTCGTTTATTCAATGTGTTCCAGTGTTTGTTAGCTGCCGTCGTGTGCCTTGACGTGCTGTCATTATACCTGATCGATGATAGTGTACGAGGTCTCCTTTCTGTTTCTCTGTGGCGATAATATGGAGGTGTTTGTCTCATGGGGGCATGGGATTTTGTGTGCTGGGGATTCGAACGAGGAACAGCGTGGATCGGATACCTCCGTTTCTGCCATGTGCTATGTGGTTTTTCGTATGTCCGGTAATCAATAAATCGTCTATCTCTGTCAAGCTGAGGACGACTTTTACGTTGATATATGTTGTTTCTACTGTAAACACTGTAACTTCGCCTATCCGCGTATGTTTACTTTACGATGGGTTGAACAACTGTCATCATCTTCATCTGGGGTGTAGGATTTTCTGTTTTCCTTCATGTGAAGGGTTTTCACTTCGTCTGTGTACGTGTTTAGAGGTATAGCAACCTCCCGTTGTAGAGTTGTATAACATTTCTTCCTTTTTCAGTAGAACCTGCATTAGGTTTCTGTAGGTCTACAGCATAATAGCTTCCTAGTATGCGAGCCATATACATATTTATCTGGGGCAGTGGGATGTGCGTCCTACTTTAGGATAACTTCCTGGCAGACAATATTCATTTCTCTTGTTGAAATTGGGCGGGTGGCGCGGAACGTGTTTGTTTATGCATTGTCCAGGTATTTTCATGTGTAAAACGATAGCTGTATGGGCTGGCCTGCCTATACTCTTGTTGTCGATGCATTTTTCCAGTCTTTTTTATTCCTTGTCAATCGTGGTTTTCCTTATGCACTAGGGTTGATTATAGTCGGATTTTCTCTGCTCTTTGTAGAGGACTGGTCACTAGGCAACAAGTTGAGATGTGTGGCCGGGTAGGGAAATGGGGGTTTTGCTGTTTAATTGCAGAGAGTGTTAGATCTAGATTACTAGCTTAACCGCTAGAGTTGGAAAATTACTCCCTTACAGTCTTACAGGTTCTTCCAGGTTCGGGGACTATCCTCCTAAGGTGTTGTATTAAGTCGAAGCATTAACATATGACATGATAAGTTTCTCAGCAGCCATTCCTTCCTTTCTTTCAATTATATGTGTAGCGAAGGATTTAATAGACAATCTCCTTTTGTTTTGGTCTCAACGTGATTTTTATTCCAACATAAACATATTTACATGATGGCATAAAGATTTAGAGTGTGCATATTTCGTTCATCCACAAATGCACATTGCTTTCATTAACATAGCATGGGGAGGTTCATATCAGGTGAATCACCCTGATTCACTTCTTAGCTACTTATTCCTTCAAATATTAGCTAGCGGTAAACGCATACTAGCAGATCCTCAGAGGATCGAACCATTCTCTCATTTCCTGAGGAGCTTCGTTCTCTATCAAACTGTCAGTGTTTCTACCTAGGTGTTTGTAGTGAAATTGACAGAGATACAACGGTAAAATCCCTCCAAAGATAACATTTAAGGATAAAAACATAATGCGTAGGCTGCTGATGTACATGATCGCCTAGACCGCGGGTCATCATCCTCCATAATAATTGACTTGCTAGACAGGAGGGGAACGGCGGATCAAAAAGAAAAAAAATATGACTGGAAAGGCTAAGGAGACGCAATTGGGGGGGGAAACGGAGAAAAGTCACGTTTCCCAAGTTGACATAAAAAGTAAGCAACTCCACAGAAGGGACCCTAGATATGTTACGCCACAGTCATTTATTGGACGCTTTTGCGATACCAAGCTTTTGATTTGAATGGAGCGGTAAAACGCAGATGTTAGGAATATTACAAAAATTAAAAAAGTAATTTTTTCTTAATATTAATGTTAGGAATATAAAAATTAGCTGGCCGGATGGCCTATTCTGAGCAGTGAACTAAGATGGTCTTAATTTTACAAACGGATAGATAATATTGAAGATAATGACAAAAGACAGTGTAGTTCACATCATCGACAGACTGTGTTGAATAAAAAAGTGTCGCAATTTGCACACAAAAAAACACGACCTTGGACGCAGGTGTTCAAATTTACTTAGTATGGAGGAGAGGGTTTTTGAGCGGTAGCTGTGTCTAAATATAACTTTTAACGACAAAATTTTGGAGGGGAGAGAAAGGTTGGTTCAAAAATCAAGCACATTTTTTTTAGAAACACAAGTAGAGACGGACAGACTAACAGATAAACATCCATACTTGACTGAAGCATGACTGAAATGACTTTAGTGTATAAATTTTTAAATTCAAATAACCTAGGCAGTGATTGGCCACAGACAATCATATCATTAGCGCTCAGACGCGAAAGTGGGGCCATTCTTCAATAGTTGTTCAGTGATAGACACAGATTTTAAAGTGTGGTGATTCCATATGAAAGCAAGTGAAATAAATTTAGGGACGCCATACTATAGCCAGCAGCTCAGCTGAGTTTTGCTAGAAATTCTGTGTTATTTATTCATAATCTGGTAAGATTGAAATTATTTCCTTATATATTTTGAATATTGTTTCATGTTCGAGTGATTTGATACTGCCATATCGAAATCTAGCCTTACAAACAAGTAGGGATTTGCTCTAGACCCCCCGCCCTAGTCAGGGTCTAGGGACCAACAATGTACATAAACTCCAGCAAGGATTATGCAAGACAGATCAAGTGTTGAGAATAATGATACATATTACCTATCCTCTTTTAGGGCCGAAAACTAATAAACATTTTTCAGGATCTATAGTCTGGGAGGATCTATCTGATGTAAAACCACCATGGTAAATGTGCTGTTTGGTCAGAGAGATCTGACCTGTCTGTATGATGTGGTTGTTGTGTCACTGTTGTGTCCAGACGTGGGTAGAGAATAGATTTTGACACATGGCCCATACTTTGATTGCAGAGCTGCGAGTTTCTGTCGTCAACAAAGCAGGGTCTATTCAGTTGGTGACTTTACTCGAGTGTATCTGTGCAGTATTTGTGACAGAGACCACCATTATTGCCCGCCAGCACGGAGAGGTGGGACCACCTGATTTCAGCACCAGAGCGACAACTACCAGATGAGTGAGCCTCTGGTCTGCTGGACTTTCACCAACGCCCTTTAGTTACTAAGAACCCCATAAAGATTCCCACCATTTTCTGGACACTGTGTAGTCAATATAGACAGGTGTGATGAGGCCACCCCAACAGCACAAACAGTACTATCCTCCCAAGTAGATGAATACTAGAACATTTTAATAAAACTAACTAGTATAGTACATATATATGTACACTATTGCATTTATGATATAATATTCTATGCATTTCTTTTCATAATCTCTAAATCCTTTTAAGTTCTGGTCAACCTAAAAAATTGACACAGAACAAAATAAATGTAATATACTTATATCAAAAAATTTTACACACGTGAGTTAGTTCAGTGTATTTTAACATTTATTAATATTATTAGTCTTGTTAATATCTGTGGGTATATTTATAATCCATTACACCACACTACATATCATAACCCTAGACACTTTACGTAGCCACATTCATTAAAAAAAATTAAGTGTGAGGTCGTAGTGGTAGCAAGAAAGGCCTTCTGACAATTCACCACTACATTTTATCTCAGGAGCCTTCACAGCTGGCCTCATACAATTTACATTTAGTAATAACACCATCATACAATACCATCAAACACCACTACAATATTGGGGTCTTGTCCAGGGATAATTAGCCCAACAGTAATATTAGGATCTCCTGGTGGGAGAAATAAAAGTAGGGAAATAAATTGTAAAATTTCCCTTAAAATTAAAAGTGTCCCTGCAGATAAAAGTTGGTGAATCTTCACAGCCAGTAATAATTAATTAGTTAACTGGTTAGTTAGAATTAGTTAGACTATAGTCATAAGAAATACTTAGTGTATTTACTGGTTAGAGATTTATCTTGTATATTATTATATTGTCTAAAAAGTATGGCGGAGCTGGCAAAATTTAGATCAGCTGCTGTGCTCACCGCGAAGGAGATGGGAATGGATGGTCAAATTTTAATTCAATACGTAACGACTGAATGTGATAAATATATTGAACGGGAAGATAGAAAGGTAGCTGAAGAGAAGAGGTTACAAATTGAGGCTGATAGAGAAATTAAGAGGCTGCAGATTGAGGCAGAAGAAAAAAGGTTGACTGCCGAAAGGGAGGCAGAAGAAAAACGACAGCAAAGGGAGGCAGAAGAAAAACGACAGCAAAGGGAGGCAGAAGAAAAAAGGTTGACTGCCGAAAGGGAGGCAGAAGATAGAAGGTTGCAGAGGGAGCACGAATTACGACTAAGGGAGCTGGAATTACAAGGCCCGGCCCCTGAAAATGGTGCCAGCCCTTTTGCCTCAGAGGCTACGCCCAGTCTGGGAGCCTCAAACTCAGCTATGGGGTTTCATTTAGACCATTTTGTTGAGAAAGACGATGACATAGAGGGGTACCTAGGACGTTTTGAGTTATTAGCTACTACATATGGGTTAGAGAGAGAGAGGTGGAGTTTAAAGCTATCACAGGGATTGAGGGGTACTTCTTATGAAGTATTTGCTAAAATGAACAGGGAAGACCAAGACAATTATGACATGTTAAAGCAGGCTTTGTTATTAAGGTACGAGAAGAATGGTGAATTTTATCGTAAGAAATTTAGAAATGCTAAACTGTTGTCTGGGGAGACATACCACCAATTCTCTGCTAGACTAGAAACCTATTTGGAGAAATGGACGGCTCTGGGGAAGACCCAAGATCTTAAAGAAATGATCATGATTGAGCAATTGAGAGAGTCCATGGCTCCAGACATGAGAAAATTTCTCATGGAACAAGGTGCAGAGAAGTTGGGGGAAATTTTAAATGTTGCTGAGAGGTATCAGGCAGCTCAGGCAGAGGTAAGTGGTGCTAAGAAGAAGCACATAGACAATTTTAAAGCTCCACAGCAATTTAATAAATTTGATACTAGAGAGCAGGGAAATAAAGGTAGGACAAACTTTGAGCGGCCAAGAAATGACTATCGCGACAGAAACTCACAGTTCAATGACCAAAAGTTCAATGAAAGAAAACCGTTGAACCAAGGAAAAAGATGGTGTAAATGGTGCAAGAAGGATAACCATAACACCGAATTTTGTAGAAGGAAACCTTCAAACATTGCTGCAATGAAGTCGGGGACGCAAAGATTAAAGGTTAATCCTAAGGGACAACAGGAACCTTATCACCCCCCAGTTTGTGAGGATGTTATTTGTAATGGGGTCACCATAAGGTGCCTTTATGATACAGGTTTGGATTATGATTCAGTTGTGAAGTCTAGCCTAGTGGACCCAAGTCAGTATACCACAGAAACAGTGGAAATACAAGGGGCGACTAAGGACATACCACTCATGACACTTCCCATCGCAAGGATAACGGTGAAAACTCGCTATGTGGAAGGAGAAATCAGAGCAGCAGTGATAGATGAACCAATCTACCCTCTGATATTGGGGTGTAGATACGTCTTCTTGGGGAATCCCGAGAAACCTGTGATCATGGCGACAGTGCAGACCAGGTCACAGAAGAAGGAGGAAGAAGGTGAACCTATAAATGCTCATCCAGAGGAGATGAGGAAGGCGCAGGCTGAGGATAGGACACTCAAGCCCTGTTTTAAAAAATTGCCCAAATGCCACACACCTCCGAGCAAGGGGGAATATTTCATGAAGAACAAACTCTTATACAGGAAGGCCGGAACTGGAACAAATGGTCACAACCAGCTGGTTCTTCCCACTTCATATAGAGATAAAGTGATGGAACTCGGGCATGCGATTCCCTTCAGTGGTCACATGGGGATCAGCGCCACAGGACAGCGTATAGCTTGTCATTACTTCTGGCCAGGGATAACGGAGGATATAAAAAGATATGTCAAATCCTGCCCAGAATGTCAAAGGGTAGCTCCAAAGCACTGGACTGCTCCTGCAACTCTAGGGGAAATGCCCATAGTGGGAACACCTTTTGAGAGGGTTGCAGTGGATATTGTAGGACCTCTCACTCGGACCAAGAGGAGGAACAGTTACATCCTTACTCTGGTGGACACTTGTTCTATGTGGGGAGAGGCGGTAGCCCTGCCATCAATTGATTCAAAACATGTAGCAGAGGCACTACTTACAATATTTACCCGATTAGGATTCCCACATCAAATCTTGACGGATAATGGATCTCAGTTCAAGGGGAAACTAACGGAAGAAGTTTTTAAGCTATTTCAAGCCAGGCACTTTCATTGTAGTCCGTACCATCCACAAGGGAACGGCCAGGTAGAGAGGTTCAATGGGACTCTCATTTCTATCCTGAGAAAGCTGGCACACGAAAAACCGGATCTGTGGGATCAATTCCTGCCCGCCGCATTGTTTGCGTATCGGGAGGTACCACATAGTTCAACCGGGATGGCTCCCGCAACTCTGCTATTTGGGAGGCCAATAAAAGGTCCATTAGAAGCGTTATTAAGGACCTGGACAGATGAGAAGGCGGAAGAGACTGTTACCTCATCGTATCAATATGTGAACGAACTGACCACTCGTTTGAAAGCTGGATGGAAACTGGCAAATGATAATTTGAAACAAGCCAGGAAGAAACATGCAGCATATTTTAATAGGAAGGCAAAGGACAGGGAACTGGCAGTCGGAGAGAAGGTGCTGCTTCTACTACCCGGAAGCCAGAATAAATTACAAATTGGTTGGCAAGGTCCATATACGGTTCTAGAGAAGGTGTCTAGAACAAACTATAAAATTGACAAAAAGGGGAAGGAAAAAGTTTATCATGTAAACCTGTTAAAGAAGTATCTGGACAGACCACTCCAGGAAAGCACCCCTTTATTGACCTTGGCTATTGCAACCCAGATGCAAAAGGAACCACTCACCTCACATGAATACCCATTACATCCTTGTGAAACAGCAGCACAGGTAAAAGTCAGTAAGCACCTGACTAAAAACCAGAGGGAGAGAGTTCAACAGGTTCTGGAGGAACATACAGATGTATTAACAGATAAACCAGGCCATACAAATTTGCTACAGTATGACATGAAACTGGTAGACTCAAACCCAATCTGTATGAGAGCCTATTCTATTCCGTTCGCGAAGGAGAAGGCATTGAAGGAAGAAATAGAGTATTTGTTGAAGGAGGGGATTATTTCGCACAGTGAATCATCTTTTAGTTCTAGTGTCGTTTTGTTGAGAAAACCGTCTGGGGAACACAGACTGTGCATAGATTACAGGAAACTGAATGCTGTCACAGAAGGACAAGTGGATCCATTACCAGACACAAAACAGTTATTTGCCAGACTGAACAAGGCAAAATATTTTTCAAAAGTGGATCTTAGTAAAGGCTATTACCAGATCCCAGTGAAGCCTGAAGTGAGACCTTATTTGGCTTTTAGCACTTCGGATGGACATTATGAATTCAATATGCTACCATTCGGACTGAAAAATGCTCCGAGTGTGTTTTCAAGGATGATGCGAAAATTGTTGGATCCCCTGAATAACCCCTGTATCACAAATTTCATGGATGATATTCTCGTCGCCACCGAGACATTTGCAGAACACATTGAAGCTCTGGAGATGTTGTTTGATAGACTTCGGGAGGCAAACTTAACTGCTAGGCCCACAAAATGTTGTATTGGATGCAAAGAGTTGGAATTCTTGGGACACACTGTATATCAGGGTAATATGACCCCTGATCCTAAGAACTTGGAAAAACTGCAGAGAGCACCTAGGCCGCAAACAAAAAAGGACGTGCGATCATTTGTGTCGTTATGCGGATTTTATCAGAAATACATCAAAAATTTTAACGCTATATGTGCTCCTCTGACTGATTTGACTCGCAAGGGACTTCCAGATAAAGTTATTTGGACTGCACAATGTGAACTAGCGTTCCAAGAGTTAAAGGAAAAACTCACTAGCAAGCCTATTCTCAAACTGCCTGATTTGACACAGGACTGTGTCTTAAGAACCGATGCAAGTAATGTAGGACTCGGAGGGGCTTTGTTGCAAAGATCATCTTCACCTGATGGGGAACTGAAACCAGTCTCTTATGCAAGCCGCAAATTGAATAAGGCGGAACAAGGATACTCCACAAGCGAAAAAGAATGTTTAGCATTAATCTGGGCAATAAAGAAGTTTCAAATCTATCTGTATGGTAGGACATTTGTGGTGGAGACGGACCATCAGCCTCTCGTGTTCTTGTCTCAGGCTAAGCATGAAAACGCAAGATTGCTGAGGTGGTCTTTATTGCTTCAACCTTATCAGTTTAGTATCCAATATATCCCAGGCAAATTGAATGTCGGTGCAGATTTCCTCAGTCGGCACCCCTGTGATCAAAATTAGAGTAGTGGCAGACGTGAGGAGTAATTTTACCTATGTGTATCGCTGGTTTTGGAACTTGCCATAGGCATGTTTTCAAGTGGGGAGATGTGTAGTGAAATTGACAGAGATACAACGGTAAAATCCCTCCAAAGATAACATTTAAGGATAAAAACATAATGCGTAGGCTGCTGATGTACATGATCGCCTAGACCGCGGGTCATCATCCTCCATAATAATTGACTTGCTAGACAGGAGGGGAACGGCGGATCAAAAAGAAAAAAAAAATATGACTGGAAAGGCTAAGGAGACGCAATTGGGGGGGAAACGGAGAAAAGTCACGTTTCCCAAGTTGACATAAAAAGTAAGCAACTCCACAGAAGGGACCCTAGATATGTTACGCCACAGTCATTTATTGGACGCTTTTGCGATACCAAGCTTTTGATTTGAATGGAGCGGTAAAACGCAGATGTTAGGAATATTACAAAAATTAAAAAGTAATTTTTTCTTAATATTAATGTTAGGAATATAAAAATTAGCTGGCCGGATGGCCTATTCTGAGCAGTGAACTAAGATGGTCTTAATTTTACAAACGGATAGATAATATTGAAGATAATGACAAAAGACAGTGTAGTTCACATCATCGACAGACTGTGTTGTATAAAAAAGTGTCGCAATTTGCACACAAAAACACGACCTTGGACGCAGGTGTTCAAATTTACTTAGTATGGAGGAGAGGGTTTTTGAGCGGTAGCTGTGTCTAAATATAACTTTTAACGACAAAATTTTGGAGGGGAGAGAAAGGTTGGTTCAAAAATCAAGCACATTTTTTTTAGAAACACAAGTAGAGACGGACAGACTAACAGATAAACATCCATACTTGACTGAAGCATGACTGAAATGACTTTAGTGTAGAAATTTTGAAATTCAAATAACCTAGGCAGTGATTGGCCACAGACAATCATATCATTAGCGCTCAGACGCGAAAGTGGGGCCATTCTTCAATAGTTGTTCAGTGATAGACACAGATTTTAAAGTGTGGTGATTCCATATGAAAGCAAGTGAAATAAATTTAGGGACGCCATACTATAGCCAGCAGCTCAGCTGAGTTTTGCTAGAAATTCTGTGTTATTTATTCATAATCTGGTAAGATTGAAATTATTTCCTTATATATTTTGAATATTGTTTCATGTTTGAGTGATTTGATACTGCCATATCGAAATCTAGCCTTACAAACAAGTAGGGATTTGCTCTAGACCCCCCGCCCTAGTCAGGGTCTAGGGACCAACAATGTACATAAACTCCAGCAAGGATTATGCAAGACAGATCAAGTGTTGAGAATAATGATACATATTACCTATCCTCTTTTAGGGCCGAAAACTAATAAACATTTTTCAGGATCTATAGTCTGGGAGGATCTATCTGATGTAAAACCACCATGGTAAATGTGCTGTTTGGTCAGAGAGATCTGACCTGTCTGTATGATGTGGTTGTTGTGTCACTGTTGTGTCCAGACGTGGGTAGAGAATAGATTTTGACACATGGCCCATACTTTGATTGCAGAGCTGCGAGTTTCTGTCGTCAACAAAGCAGGGTCTATTCAGTTGGTGACTTTACTCGAGTGTATCTGTGCAGTATTTGTGACAGAGACCACCATTATTGCCCGCCAACACGGAGAGGTGGGACCACCTGATTTCAGCACCAGAGCGACAACTACCAGATGAGTGAGCCTCTGGTCTGCTGGACTTTCACCAACGCCCTTTAGTTACTAAGAACCCCATAAAGATTCCCACCATTTTCTGGACACTGTGTAGTCAATATAGACAGGTGTGATGAGGCCACCCCAACAGCACAAACAGTACTATCCTCCCAAGTAGATGAATACTAGAACATTTTAATAAAACTAACTAGTATAGTACATATATATGTACACTATTGCATTTATGATATAATATTCTATGCATTTCTTTTCATAATCTCTAAATCCTTTTAAGTTCTGGTCAACCTAAAAAATTGACACAGAACAAAATAAATGTAATATACTTATATCAAAAAATTTTACACACGTGAGTTAGTTCAGTGTATTTTAACATTTATTAATATTATTAGTCTTGTTAATATCTGTGGGTATATTTATAATCCATTACACCACACTACATATCATAACCCTAGACACTTTACGTAGCCACATTCATTAAAAAAAATTAAGTGTGAGGTCGTAGTGGTAGCAAGAAAGGCCTTCTGACAATTCACCACTACATTTTATCTCAGGAGCCTTCACAGCTGGCCTCATACAATTTACATTTAGTAATAACACCATCATACAATACCATCAAACACCACTACAGTGTTCAAAAGACTGCATTCCACATCAAAGTATAACTTGCAGCCATTTTTAACTGTGTGCTACGGGGGCAAAGGCTATCTTGCTTTGACATGAAAATGTTTTAGGTATTTCAAAAGGAAGCACTCTACTTACTGCTTTACAGGTGGGAAATCAATGCACAAATCAAACAGTTAAAACTGGGGAACAACTTCCTTAAAAATAAATGAAATCCTCAAAAATCTGCAGCATAAGAAAAAATGCGTCTGTCTCTTAGACTTCAAAATCTGCAACTGGCTTCCCGCCGGTACTAGATCGCTTGCTTCAGCTCAAAATCTAGGTCAGCGTTGCTTCATTTTACGATTGGATAAAAAAGTAATCTACGCTGTTCCCATCCTATAGTCCGTTCCTATGATTAAATTGCAACTAACTTCTGTCAACTAAGCTATGGTCTGTATTTGTTATAAAGGAAAATTCCTAAAATGACGCATTCCCTGTCACACCTATCGGCTGTCTTCCTCCTGGCCTGGTTCCATTCTAGTCCTCGACCCTTCAAAGATTGTCTAATGTTGTCCTCCCAGCGGACTCTGGGTCGTCCTCGGGGTCTGGATCCTTGGCTCTTTGTTTCCCATGCTTGTCGTGGTATCCGATTTTCTCCCATTCTGCAGACATGGAGAAACCATCTTAATTGGGACTGTTCTATTTGGGTCTGCAGGGGGTAGGATTTAAGGCCTTGACGTATCGTCTGGTTGCGTACCATGTCTCTTCTTGTTACTTCAACCACCTTCCTCAGATACCTCATTTCTGAGGTTTGGATCTGGCTTTTATGGGTTGTAGTCATTGCCCATGACTCGCATCCGTATGTCAAGACTGGGACATAGGTGGAGCGGTATACAGCCATCTTCGTTTTCTTACCAACCTCTCTCTTGCTGAGGAATCCTCGATTTATGGCCTGAAAAAGTCTCCCAGCCGCTGCTTTTCGAGTGGCCAACTCTTCTTTGATGCCTCCCTTTCGGTCTATAATAGCTCCGAGGTATTTAAAGTGGTCGACCTGCTCCAGGACCTGTTCTCCCAGCTTAATCTGATGTTTTCTTTCTTCTCGTGATATCACCATGGATTTTTTGTTTTAGAAAATAGTATTGTGATGAAATGTGTAGTAACTTGCAAATCGACGCAAGATTGGTATAACTGCGTTTACTTTATTCATATTTTTGTTTTACGATCACATCCAGCCACATGTGATCGGGTATATTTTATGATCCCACGGGATATGTACAACATGTTCATAAGAATGTTAACGGGTATATATATAGCTATTAATTTCCATATTATTTGATTATTTTCGACCCGACGCTTAGACTAGCGGAAATTAATATTAACGATAATGTGACAGACCGTGACATATATTCATTATAAATGATATGACGATGCGACCAGACATGAAGTGTTGTGATAATGTTGTCAGACAATTCTCAAACACTGGTGTCCAATTATTTGTTAAATTCATCATAATTGACATGACGATTAGGCTAGAGGCACAGAACTAGAATACTGTTGCCGACATTTCTATGATAAATTTGGTGGGTTTAACTGACATTTATAATAATTCATCGGGTTAAGTTGACGATAAATCAGTCTAAAGAATTATAACACTGCCACTGGGGCAGAGAAATATAATAAAGGACAGAAAGGAGAAACTTGAATTCAAGATTAGGCTCTAGACATATGATGTTAGAGACTAAAATCTGAGATGACTGGCAGACGGACGGCTTAGGGAAAGACTGCTTTCTAAAGCTAGAAAATTAATGAAGCCGTCGTATTTGTCTTCAGTCTATGGTGGAGCCTTGCACGACAGTCCAATCTCAGAGCAGAATACGGAGTCGAGCACAGAGAAGGCAAATCCGAACCATTCAAGACCTACCTGGGGCAACGTCAGGAGACCGGAGAACTAACCACGCTTCACTATCAGCCAGGGGCTGAACAGATAAGTTCCTCGAAACAGGGAACTCACCTATATCAATGCCATATTTTAGTCATCCATGATGAAAAACACTTGATGTGAAACACATAGTACATACAGCAGACACTAATTCCATCGACAAAACTATCATTCACCATCTATTCCTTTTAATTGCAATAAACCAATTGGGTGTATATAAGGTACCCCATGCTTTGTTGCTTCTATTAGATGTTGAATATTGTTTGATGTTTATCTTCCTTTATAAGGGAGGGGGAGTTCGTAAAATATAATATAATTTAAAGGATAACAATAATAGATAACTGAAAAGGGGACTATGGTAAAGGATAACAATAATAGAAAACTGAAAAGGGACTATGGTAGCGAGAGACCAAATAGCTCCTTACAACCTTTTCCAGACCTTGTCTAGTTAGGAGAATTTACCCTCTTCGTCACCCTTCAGAAGTGGGAAAACCCAACAGGAATTCTTGGGCCAAATTTTCCACATTCATATCTATTATTTCTTCTAATAAATTCTTATCCTTCAAACGCTACGTGACAACGGTCAAAATGGCCAGGACTAATCTGTGCAAACGAGTGGAGGATGACAATTAATTACAGACTTAGGAAAGAAGTGCCACCTGGAAGAGGTCACCAACACGATATTGGGGATGTTGCTCTACACGTCTGTGCAGAGACTTTTATGACCAGTAGTATATTAAGAGAGAAATCTCTGGTTGAATGCATCGAAGCCTCAGGTTAGTCTATAATTTTGCTGTTTAGAGTACGCATAGAATTAAATGCACTTAGGAAAATAAAAGACTATTAGCTAGGAAGATGTAGAATAATACACGGCGTGTTTTAAGCTTTAGATGAAGAAAATCGCTCCGGGAATAACGTAAATAAATAAAATCTTAGCTTTCCAGATTTGTACACATAGGCAGATTTTACACACATTTCGGAACGCAAATACTAGTTGAGCAGGAAACCCCGTTGGGCGTCCGACCTTGGACTATATATAGCGTGTGTTTTAAACGGAAATAGGCCAGTCATATTTTGAAAAATACAGCGAGCGCAAAAAGTGTTAGTGAATAGTGCCTTTGCCTTTTGTATCTGAGAGCAGACCATTACAACCATTAACAGCTCGACTGTATGTGCCTGAGGGTAAGAAAGAATCTATATATATGCATATAAATATATGTATTTCTAGTGATTAATTACAGTGTGCGTTAGGAAGTGTGTAGATGTGTTAGAACCATTGTGAAATTTCTGGAGGCAAAACACTGCCAAGATATATATTCAAATAATTGAGAATGGTGGCAAAAGTGTGTCTGTAGGTGTAGAAAAGCATTTAAAGAATTATTTCTTGATGGAATGACACACACAGCAGGAACGTAAGGAAGGACGAAAGCGATTGTTTTACTGGATTGTTTAAGCTATTATTTTGTATTGTATACAAGACAATCATTATATGGAGGCGGATCATGGACAAATAGCTCTAACTAAGGATTTAGAGGGAAATTGTAGTTACGGTGAACTGGATTTGGTTGTTGCTTCTATACTATGTTCTGTGGATCTGCTAGCACACTGTCTGAAACTGTCTATCATCCCCAACCAGTGATAACATCTTACGAATTCAGAGACCTTTGATAATTTTTTGTTGAACAATTTTCAAGTGCCTATTTATTTAATGTTGTAATTGAAGTTTGATTTTCGTTAAAGATTTTCAAGAAGAAAATAAGGACTGTAAAAATAAATTGTAAATATTTACCAGCAGACTTACTTAATTATTTAAGTTGAGTTCAAGTTCTTGTTGGTAGATAATTTAGTTAATACCCCTAGCAGAGTCAACAACAATAATAATAATATAATCATTGGAGGATCTTGAGAGGGAGCCCATAGGAATCTAGGACAATATAATATCATCATACCTAGAAACTTATACAGCTTGATCCTACCTTTGATGTCGATACACCCTTATTCTTTTCAGAAAAGGGGTTATTTCTTATAAGACCAGTCTCTTATCTGGCACTATCCTGGTATCACCTGATACAACTTTTTGTCCAGGATCTCTTATAATTTCAACAATAATCAACCCTCTCGTGACACTGTTGTCTCAGTCCGGGATTTCATGTACCACCCTGGGGTCTGTTCTTTGAGACATTCAGTCTCATAGTATTACTTACATCCTCTGAGTTAGCAGTAGGAGTAAAATGTAATAATAAAAATAAAATTTTAGTTAAAACCAAAACTATATAAAGCACTTTGTAGTACCATTGAGTACAAAAGAAAAATTGTGGTCACTGGATACACTGACATTAGTCCTTAATTAATTAGTTTGTATTAATTTTAGAGAGTTTGAGTGTCTGCAAGTTATTATTGTATGAGTATGGCAGACTTGGCAAAGTCTCGGTCTGCTACAGTGCAGCCGGCAAAGGAGTTTGGGTTAAGTGGGGAGGCTCTTATTCAATATGTCACTACTAAATGTGACAAGTTTATAGAAAGAGAAGATAAGAAGTCGGAAACAGAAAGGAAACTTCAAATAGAAGCTGATAGGGAGGCTAAGAAACTAGAAGCTGATAGGGAGGCTAAGAAACTAGAAGCTGAGGAGAGAAGACAGGTTGCTGAAAGGGAGGCCGAAGAAAAGAGGTTACAAAAGGAACATGAATTGAGAATGAAAAAGCTTGAACTTCAAGGAAATAGTACAGGTAATGGAAGTAGTCCAACTACCTCTGACACTAGTGCAAGTCAAGGTCCCTTAAATGGAGCCATGAACTTTCACTTGGATCCATTTGTGGAGAAAGAGGATGAAATTGAGTCTTATCTAAGTAGATATGAGAGGTTGGCAAATAACTATGGTCTAGAGAAAGAGAAATGGAGCTTTAAGTTATCACAAGGGCTGAGAGGAGTTTCTTATGAAGTTTTTGCAAAACTTGGAAAAGAGGACCAGGAAGATTATGAAATCTTGTTTTCTTAACCCAACTATCAGAAGTCAGTCAGAATTTTGAATATTCTAGCGCGCAGTCCTAGAACCCATTCTTGTGGATATGGTGTATTAGTGTTCGTGGAGATTTTCATTCTGTATTTTCTGGTAAAAGACGCTGACCGCCGGTTGAGCAGGGGCGGGCGAGTTAACTAACTCAGCCCGACCGAACTCAGCCGCCAGTCAACGTGTGTTTATATATAGTAGTAGCATTTTGTCCATATATATTTTCTTGTATTCTTCGCAGACCTGATCACAAGGGCGTCAAGCGGTCTTCTTCTGTTTGTTACTTTTCTCCTGTACTTGGCTTGTGCGTTACCAAATTCATTTAGAAACGTTTACTCGCCAAATGGTATTTGAGAACAATAACATTTAACCACTGGACTTACCAAATCCAGATTTATATTTTTACCAGCCACAGTGGGGTACATATCACATTATTTTTGTTCCCGACTCCTGACAGTCGTAATTCCAGTGGAGTATCTCTATAGATACATACAAATGCAGAATCAGCGCTCTAACACAGAGTTGGCCGATAGAAGAACCATCATCATCACATGTAACAATTTTTTAGCAACCAGATTTTTCCCAATAACGAAAGTATTTCCCCCGTGAAAGGGTGAACCTCAAGAACTCTCCCAGTTTCACTATTTGTAGTAACACTTATATCCAGGAGAAGCACCATATTAGGCGTTCACCTCACTAGTTAGTTCTGGGGATGAAGTGGGGCCAATTTGGATCTGCGACAACTGGGGTGACAGAATATTAAGTGAAATAGATAATATATTCATGGATTAATTATTTTACCAAGGGATATTACAGACCTATTATACCAGGCAATTAGGTAAGAGTGTGAGAGTGGCCACTGTTTGAGAGAGTGTGAGTATTTTCCTTGTTTGCTGGAAACTATCCATATATCTGATTTATCTAATATTGTTTACTTTACTAGGTCTCCTAGAGTACCAATACTGTTCATTCTGTAACAGAGTGCTAACCTTCAAACTTTGGGTTAATAATTTTGGGTTTTTTCCTCCATTCGGGGAGGGTGCACTTCTTTAGCTTTATTTCATACGCATGTAAATGACTCTTTGATCTTTTTCTTTAGATATTTTGATGTTGTCGAATTTAATGATAATAAACTACAAAGAAACTTACCTTTGTGTGTTGGTCAGACCCATACCCATTTATCCGTAGTTTTTTCACGTTTGTGTGTCTTGTTGTCACACAGCTGTGTGTGTGCAGAGTAACTTATCTATTCTTGATAGGGAGGCCAAGGCTGTCTGATAATAAAATACAGTCGTACGGATAGGCTGGAGGAGATAACCTAATCACTCCAGAGACATATCTTTCCCTCAATCTACCACCTGTGAAATCTATTTTCTATATCTTTTCTCGCGTATCTGTCGACATCCACTCTACTTAGACGGAACAAATAAAACAATTAACCTTCCTTACGACATTGTGGACATTCTCCGAATCTTTTGGCCAAACACCATCAGCAACCAAGAACTACTTATTCGGAGTAACCAGGAGGACATGCACACCATCATAGCTGGCAGACGCTGGAGTTGGGTTGGCCACGTCCTCAGAAGGGACCCTGATACCATCACAAGAACAGCGATGCTATGGACCCCCGATGGAAAGCGAAAGAGAGGCCGACCAAAAACAACTTGGCGGAGAACTGTGGAAGCTGAGATGCAATGAATGAACCATAGTTGGGGCACTTTACGAAGGATGGCCGCCGACCGAGCAAAGTGGAATCAATTTTTTGCTGCCCTACAAGACGCCACCAGGCGTGATGGCCGCTGACTGCTTTGACGGTTGGTGGTTATGGATCAAAGAAGAAGAAGACGACATTGTTGATCCAAAGTCATGCCTAAATATTTGGTTGTTTCTACTGTTTTAATTTTGTGCCCTCGGATTTGTATGTCAATTGTTTTATTTTTTATAAATCTACCTCTACTGAATATCATTCCGACTGACTTTTTAGCGTTTCGTTGGAAGCCCCACTTAGCCATCCAGTCTGCGATCCTGTTAATTTGGGCTTGCAGATTTGTATATAATCTGGGAAGGATTTTCCTCGTCCTCCAAATAGCTGCATCATCTGCAAATTGTGACAGTTTGTTTCTTCTGTTGCTTAATTCCTCTCGTAAATCATTAGCCATAAACGAAAATAGGGAAGAAGATAATACTGAGCCTTGAGGGTTGCCGTTCTATTGCTTGTATAGCTCTGATTTGTCATTATTTACCTGTACTGTAAAGTATCTGTCCTCTAAAAAGTTTTCTATGTAGTTGTATGTGTTTCCAGTTATGCCTATCTTGTTAATCTTATATAACATACCTTCTCTCCAGCATTCATCGTATGCCCATGTTACATCTAAGAACACGGCTACTGTTTTTGCATTTCTGTTAAATCCTGATATTACCTCATGTTCTAATCTGATAAGCTGGTCCATGTTCTAGTCTTGTGATGTGGTACTGTGATTTTATTTTTCAATAGGCCCCATTAGTCCTCTCTAGATAATTATTTATGTTGTTATGAGACCATTCTTCTTCTCCCTGTAACTATTTGAGTTTAGTCTTCTTCTCTTGGTAATTAATTGCGTTTTCAGGAGGGATTACCGTAGGGTTTAAGTTTATACTCGCACCAGTTTTCTTTTCTCTAAAGTAATTGCGTACAAGTAGTCGTATTTCCTTTGTTAAATTAATCGCGGTCATTTTATTGTATTTACTAGGCGTTGTAGTTATTTTAGGCTGGGTAGATTTTTCAGCTCGGATGAAACTGAGAAACCCGCACCTACCCAGGTAAATTGGGGGTGGGTGTGAACAAGCACTACCCAGGCGCTTAAAACTGGCGCTAGGATCGAAATTAAAGTTAATTTTGCTCACGTAGGGCGTGGGTTCTGGCGTGGGTACCCTTGAATAAATAACAGTGTAAATTATTAGCGGGTCCCTTGGTATCCAGAAATTCAGCCGTGTAAACAAAGTCATTTACGTCTGCTCTTAAGTGGGAAATTCGAATTGGGTATGTTCATATTTTAATTTAGCGTGGTACTTATAATTCGATTCTTAATAGAACATTAGCACGATAAAGTAAGTTTCTCTTCAGGGAGTTAAATTAACTTTCATATAAACGTAAGCGCCATCAATTACTATCTTAGAGATAAAATGTAAATGTAAGTGTGCATATAATGTTTTTCTAGGATAAGCTAGTTCGATCTTTGGTTGTTGTGGTAGCTTTGTGATATTATCTGTGTGAGTATAGCGTTTAGATACGCGGGCGCTCTGTCATAGGTAATTGGTAGACTGGGAAAATCGCAATGCGATTATGATAGGGGCAGAGTAGATACACGGGCGTAATTGTGTATTTTATTTAATTGGGTTATTACTTTGTTATATAGTCAGAAGACGGGGGTGTACTTAATATTTCCTTATCTTTTGATCTATAATATTTGCAGCGTAAATACGCTTGCGAAATTAATTGTAGAAAGTTAAGTCCTTAGGCTTTATCAATACGGTAATTGCGAGGGTCCGATATATATATAGGTAACCTCGATTTGTTTATAATTTTTGCAGACTAAATTTGCTAGCGTATTTTGTGTACGTTATTTTATTATGCATTTTATTGTTGTATAGTCAGAAGACAAGTGATGTAAGATTGAGACGGGAGGTCATCATTCCTAGTTTTATATTGTGTAAGGTGATGAGCATCAAAAGTCAACATGTAAAAATAAAGTAGGGCTAGGAATTTAGTACAGGAGTTTCCCTCAGTTTGAATTGTTGTGACTCCGTGGCTAGACGGGCGTAACAAAAGATTTAGGTCAGCCGTGACTGCGAGTTTTATTACCAGACCGATGTTTACTTTGAAACGGGGTAGAGAGATCAGAGAGGGAATTGTATGGGAGGCTGACTTGGGGGCATAAATATTTAATTATCGCTGTGCATAGTTGAGTAGGGGATTGAGTGGAGCAGTCTTTATTTAGGTGGTTATATGCTATGGTTGAGATTTATTGGAAGTTGTTGTACATTAGTTGTTATTTGTTTTGTTTTCAGCAGTTTTACGGCACAACAGGGGGGGGGGGGGGTTGAAACCGGCCCTTACAAGTTACCAACGGCAAATTTGTCATCTCAGGAGCAGAGTGCCCGAGATAGCGCCAGAGGTGAAAGAACCGAGAAGTTCCCTTGCAGTGAAGAGAGAAATCTTCAGCGGGAACTGGTTCTAGAAATCAGAAGCTCTAAGCTCGCTAAAGCACATCAGATAGGCGCGTTGCCTAGTGCTCATCAAAAGGCCATAATAAAGCGTTGAATCTAATTACCGCCTTCGGTTATCACATATCGTGTTAGTGAACCAGACCCGTTATCAGTACAACGGAAAAGAGATAGGGAAATCATATTTTTTCCAACCAGCCACTCATCAGATCCTCAGAAGGTGACAGCCGCGTCAGAGAGTCACTGAGTCTAAAGCCCAAGTCATCAACAGAGAAAATTCGTATAGGGAGATAGGGTTAAAATTCCTTCTGAATGTTTAGAGTGGAGAGACAGAAGTGATAAGGAGTTATAAAATCAGAGCAGAAGACGGCTTCTGGGGTTTTATTGAAGAAGTCAGTTTGTGGAGCAGTGTTCGTGAGCTGCAGTGTAGGACTTTAGAAAATTCTTGCAGAGGTTGTGTAGACAGTAGTTAGGTTTTTCCCATGCAGGTTGAATGTTTTGGGTGAAAGGGTTGGATTTTATAAATTGTCATTTTTGTTTAACTTGGTTTTGTTTTTTTTCAGGTGTGCGACCACGCACGTTACTTATGGTTGATATGTACTTTATTTTATTGTGTAAATAAACTATAAACTGTAGTCTGGATCAGTCACTTCCTTTAACTATACTGTACGTCTATATATGTGTCTGTATAGTGTGTCTGTGGTCGTTAGTTAAACCTTATCTCCTTTAAGGGTGTCAGAGGTGGTGAGTCCATAGCTATAAAACACGTCAGAAGTGGCGAGGGAGAGTCAGTCTAGGTTCTCACCCTCGAAGCCAATAGTCTCACCTTTCCACATTCACTGTCATTTTCATCAAAATCTATCTTCTCAGTCTTTCTCCAAATAGGGTCTTGTCTACACACTCAGACACTCTATACTTAAATCCACTTCGTGACAAAGTGGGGTCGCTAAGTCCTTGGAATCATTTTGGGATCTTATCTAGATTCGTAGATTGTTTCTGTAGAAAGTTCTGAGAATAGATTTTCTTTAATTTTCCCCTAGACTTTGAGCTATTAAAACTGATCCAGCTATAAGTTTTTTTTCCACTGAAAGTTTTTCCACAGGTTGCAGTTATATTAGATTGTAGTTGTAGTTAGTTTTGATGACTTAGAGGTAATTGATGGCTAACTGAAATTTTTTTCCCTAATAGGAAGGTAATTTCAGTTTTAGGGTAACTGCATAATCAATTTTTCCAGGTAGCAGTCATTATTCAGATTTGGTGCTAGTCTGAGTTCGGGTTTTTGGGACAGCGGTTATAGAGGAAGTAATTTCTAGTAAGTAACGGTAAATTTTTTTTTGGTTTCTTACGGTCTTTATCTGTAATTGTGAGTTACTGCAGATTTGTCAGGTAAGATGGCGGAATTGGTCAAGTTACTAGCTGCCTGGCGGGAGGCAGCTAAAGATATGGGAATGGATGAGGCCGAGACTAAGGCCTACATAATGAGGGAACAGGACCGGCAGACGGAGAGAGAAAAGGGAAGCTGAGAAAGAGGAGAGGGCCCGACTGGCCGAGATGGACCTTCGTAAATTGGAAGCTGAGAAAGAGGAGAGGGCCTGACTGGCCGAGATGGACCTTCGTAAATTGAAAGCTGAGAAAGTGGAAAGGCAAAGGGCAGCCGCCGCAGAGAAAAAGGAGAGAGCCCGGGAGGCCGAGATGGAATTTCGGAAATTGGAAGCAGAGAGACAGCATGAACTTGCCATGCGTTCTTTGGAACTGCAAAGTAGATCGCCGGAGGGCATTTCGGCAAATAGAGATTCCCCAGAGCAGTGGCGGTAGAACCCCCAGGACAGGGAGGGCCCCGGATGGCAGCCATGAACTTTCCATTTGACTCGTTTCCTAACGGGAATGAGAAAATTGATGTATTTTTGGAGAAATTCGAACGGATGGCAAAGGCATACGGGTTGGATGAGAGTTTGTGGTGTCTCAAGTTATCGCAGTCCCTAACCCATGAAAGTGCCAAGCTATGTTCAGGGAGAGCAGGCCAGAGAAGGGAGAGAGTTTTGCCCAGTTTGGGGAAAGGTTGAGAAACTACCTTACTCGTTGGAGGGAGTTATCAGGACTGGCAAAAACCTTTGAAGGAATGGAGGAGCTTGTCATGTCAAAACAATTAAAGGCAAAACCATGTCTCCCGACTTGAATAGGTATCTGGCAGAGCAGGGCGCTCAGCAACTGGACCAGATTATTCTTTTTGCTGAAAGGTTCCAGACGGCACAGGCCGAGGAGCTGGGCCAGAAACGGAAACACCCAGACCTGCCAGCCCCGGAAAAAGGAGCTTCATCATCACCGTCGTCTTCTTCTTCTGCTCATCAGCAGCAGGGGTCTTCTCGCAAGGAGCCCCATTCCGGTCCCAACTTGCGGCCCCAGCCTCATAACAGATCACAGGAAGCGACCTCTCATGAACCCGCCAGAAACAGGGGAGATAACGACCGGTATTGTCGGTTTTGTTGAACTACCTCCCACTGGACATCCTGGTGTATGAACAAACCTCCCTCTCACCATGCAGCTTGTTTAAGGCCTGTGAGAGTGACAAAAGGGAATACTTGGGAGCCAATTCATTCAGAGGCGTTGTTCTTCAACAGTGGACCAGCCAAAGTGAATGGGACTGCTACCATTTGTTTATTTGACAGCGGGCTTACTTACCCCAGTATAGTCGCTCGCCATTTGGTGAAGCCCGGGCAGATGACCAGAGAAAAAGTTGATATTGGTGGAGTTTTGAATAGGGGTACCTCACGACGTCTTCCCGTAGCCAATATTGAGGTGAAGAGCAAATTTGTGTGTGGCACAATCAAGGCAGCTGTAATGGCACAGCCAGCTTATGACTTCATCCTCGGGAGCCCATACTTAGTTTTGGGAAACACACCCGCCCCGATCCTTGCTAATGCAAGGGGGCCTACAGCAGGCCAAATAAGTGAAAAGGGAGAGCCCTAAGTCACGGAGCCCCACGAGAGCTCAAACACTCCTGTCTTGCGATGAAGAGGATGGAGGCCTCTAAAGACAGTGGAATGTTAATTGCAGAGGCGTATTCGCCGGACAACCCTGTTCAGCCTAATGGCCAAACAGTGGTGACGCCTTTGATTGGGGAAATTCCTTCTTCGTTGTCGGGAATTAGGCCCCCGATGGTATTACCTCCTTCAAGTGAGGAAAATACTGACAAGAACAGTTTTATGTATGTACACGACCAGCGCACTCTTCATAGGGCCGAAGACAGCGGACTGAGCGACCAGCCCTGGAGCCCCATACGACCAGCACTTTACTCACACGGAAGAGGACAGTAGTCTGAGCGACAGTTTGCCTATAAACGGAGATGGGCCCCACCACACTACTATCTCGCTTACGCGAAGTGACTCTTGCAAAGAGGCGATAAACGAGACAGTACAACCCTATGCATCCTGCCTAGTATTGGACATGGATGTCGCTAAGGTCAGGCGCAACCCAGTGAGAACCCCTGGGAAAAGGGAAGAGACAGCACAACTCTCTGCACAACCTCTACGGGAACCAGAGGGCGGTGAATTGCTGGCTACCAGCAAATTTAGCCACAGGAGTTTGAACGCTTCTATTAACCCAATCAAATTGGGGAGATGTAAGGAAAGAGAGGAGATAGACCCACCAAGGGATGGCACGGGTCGGAGATTAGAGGATACGCTTTTCTCCAGTGCGAGAGTACACCAGGTAGGCGCCGAAAGTTAAGGTACAGCCCCTCAAGGTAACTCTGCCTCTTATCGGTCCGTAACGTCAGGTAGTTTAGGGACCGATAATTCGAGGCCACAGAAGGGTGACGAGGGAAGATTCCCACCTTCTGGCTTTCTATCAATAGATAGCCACTCCGGCCAATTGGGGCCTAAAACCAACAGTGGAGAAATATCTCGGAAGAAGCATTCTTCCAATTTATTGCTGGATACGTCAACGGTTTTGGTAGCAGACCACAACTATTTCGCCCCAGTAGACAAAACCACCGGTAAACAGTTAAGCCCTGTTACAGTTATTTCTGCCCGTCAGCCAGCCTTATTCAGATCACTGGGAGGCCGCCACATTCGGTAATCATAATTTACCGCGCGCCGTCAGAAAAATTCGTGGGTGAAGGAACCGCAAGAGAGGAAAGGTGAAGGCCGACCAGTGGTGTTGCAGTCGCCAGGTGGCAACCACAAGTGGTGACCCGAAAAATTTAGTACTTACAGAGATTTTCAAGGACATGGAGAGGGGCCTGTATGATAATGACAATTACAGCAGTGATTAGATCGGGGTGCCGACCTTGATAGGTGCCAGTCTGACAATACAAAGATTACAGTAATTTAGATCGAGATACCCCGAACTTCGAAGGGGGAGGTTATGTGATGTGGTACTGTGATTTTATTTTTCAATAGGCCCCATTAGTCCTCTCTAGATAATTATTTATGTTGTTATGAGACCACCCTTCTTCTCTCTGTAACTATTTGAGTTTAGTCTTCTTCTCTTGGTAATTAATTGCGTTTTCAGGAGGGATTACTGTAGGGTTTAAGTTTATACTCGCACCAGTTTTCTTTTCTCTAAAGTAATTGCGTACAAGTAGTCGTATTTCCTTTGTTAAATTAATCGCGGTCATTTTATTGTATTTACTAGGCGTTGTAGTTATTTTAGGCTGGGTAGATTTTTCAGCTCGGATGAAACCTAAAAACCCGCACCTACCCAGGTAAATTGGGGGTGGGTGTGAACAAGCACTACCCAGGCGCTTAAAACTGGCGCTAGGATCGAAATTAAAGTAATTTTGCTCACGCGGTCGATGTAACATTATCTTACATGACGCAATTTTTGGACGCGCGGTAGCGGTAATAATATGAGTCATGAGTAGCTTGCGTTATTATTGGGGGATTTCAATAGTTTATGAAATGCAGGAATATTATTGGTTTAAGAGCGACGCCAAGCGATGACGTAGGGTGTGGGTTCTGGCGTGGGGTCCCTTGGATAAATAACAGGGTAAATCATTAGCGGGTCTCTTTTGTCTCCAGAAGTTCAGCCGTGTAAACAAAGTCATTTTCAACTGCTCTTAAGTGGGAAATTCGAATTGGGTATGTTCATATTTTAATTTAGCGTGGTACTTATAATTCGATTCTTAATAGAACCTTAGCACGATAAAGTAAGTTTCTCTTCAGGGAGTTAAATTAACTTTCATATAAACGTAAGCACCACCAATTACTATCTTAGAGATAAAATGTAAATGTAAGTGTGCATATAATGTTTTTCTAGGATAAGCTAGTTCGATCTTTGGTTGTTGTGGTAGCTTTGTGATATTATCTGTGTGAGTATAGCGTTTAGATACGCGGGCGCTCTGTCATAGGTAATTGGTAGAATGGGAAATCGCAATGCGATTATGATAGGGGCAGAGTAGATACACGGGCGTAATTGTGTATTTTATTTAATTGGGTTATCACTTTGTTATATAGTCAGAAGACAATGGTGTTCTTAATATTTCCTTATCTTTTGATCTATAATATTTGCAGCGTAAATACACTTGCGAAATTAATTGTAGAAAGTTAAGTCCTTAGGCTTTATCAATACGGTAATTGCGAGGGTCCGATATATATAGGTAACCTCGATTTATTTATAATTTTTGCAGAATAAATATGCTAGCGTATTTTGTGTACGTTATTTTATTGTGCATTTTATTGTTTTGTAGTCAGAAGACAAGAGATGTAATTAATAAGACTGAGATGGGAGGTCATCTTTCCTAGTTTTATATTGTGTAAGGTTGTTGCTGAGTTATTTGCCGGTTGAAGATCATGCACTGAGTATGGTTACTTTAGTGATCTCTTGTTCATCGTGCTTGGGTTATTATTACGCGAATTAGGGTGAAGCGTTCATACAACTCAGTAGCATGGTATGAAGAAGTAATTAATGTAACTTGAACTCAGCAACATTAATGAAGTAATTAATGCCTTCAGGTTGAGTCCGTAATATTTAATCACATGTACACACAGGATGATCATTTCAAATAGGAGCAGAACATAAGTCCGTATAAGTCATGCATAAATTAATCAATAACGTAGACTGCTGGTTTACGTGTCAATGTCCGTTTAAGGATACAATGCAGTATTGTCGTCAGAACATCACAGCTATATGCACGCGCAGCTAGACATGGCTACCTGCCGACAGTGAGACTGCGAGTCTGAATATTCATACGAATTTGACGATTATTCTCCTCCTTCTGAGGATTCTAGTTAAACACTAACCTCCGTAAGTTTCCTCTCATATAGAGTTCTAGGACTGACCCTGGTCCATCATAAATGCACATATAAATGGCTATATCATGCCATTGAATTGGAAGGTTAGAAAAAACGCAGCTATTCAGCTTGGCGGTCAAGTAACAAAGGGTAGCGTCTCCTAGTTACCGACTGTGACCCAAACAACGCTAGACACGTCATAATCGATCGTGTATGGAGCGTTCAATAATTGAAACATCTATCGCAATATATTAAATGTCTTAACCTTTACAATTGCACGTCTGCTAACCTTTAGCAGACGGCGTTAATATCATATACCGTAACAATTCCCTGTACACCGGGGAAAAAAAAATCGATAGATTTTTTTTCAAGATTTATCCGACTTAACAATTTTTCAAAAAAAAATTTAACACAATCGTGACATATGGCCGACGATGTTCTGAGTAGAACCGTGTCTCGGTCATGTCAACTAACTATTTGTCATAGTCATCTAACATTAATCACATTATATATCAATATTATACATATTATTATATCAACTAAATAAAATGTCCAATGTTAATAGTGAATGATAGAATTAAATTAAAGTAAGGTCTGTCGTATTAGTATGTCATATAGGAATTAATTTGACTAATTAAAATTAAATTAATTAATTAAACTAAGAGTTAAATTATTAAGATTCTAATGTAACGCGATGTTATGAGAGAAGAAAAGACAAAATAAGTGAGAAGAAATAGAAAGAAATTCGAATATAAGTTTAACTTAATTGGGTGTGTTAAGTGTTAGTGAATAATAACTATCTAATTTAACTAACTAAATAACGTATAGGTACATTAAAAAATATATTAATCTAATACTTGTGTGAGATTTATTTTCTCTTTTCATAATTTCTTCTTTTCATATTTCGTTCTCTTTTTTTGTTCTTTCATTTCATTTTTTTCTCACATTTCATTTTATTGATAATAATTCAATTAAGAAGTTAAGTTAACTAATTAATTAGTATAGGATATGATGATCCATCCGTAGTCCTGATCCTGATGAATTCTTTTAGACAAAGTGTTGAAACGTTTCCGTCGGACAGAAATGTCAATTATCCTAGGATCCAAGAATTAAGTGCACATAGGATAATAAGTTCGACTTGTCGTCAGATATTGTTCCATGATTGTTCAACGAATATTCATATATTGTGTATGGACGTTAGACGAAGTTTCAATGTCAATATGTATACCTTGATTGTCTTTAGTTCAATTCTGTGATGCATATAGTGTTTATAAATATTAAATTGAAGGCAAGGTTAGTTTCCTTATAGTTGATACTTCGTTCTATCCAATGTAGTGATGATTGACGTGTTTTAGGAATGTCAATGTTGATTATTCGTCGTCAATAGGATTACGTGACAACGCATCCGCCACAATATTTTCAGTGCCAGGAATATGTTCAATGGAGAATTCAAATGGCTGCAGGATGATCGCATATCTGGTGAGTTTTGGGCTCTTGTGGTTAGATCGACGCAAAGATGCTACAGCACGTTGGTCAGTTTGTATGGTGAATGGAGCACCAAGCAAGAACTTTTCCAGTTTAGTTATTGCCCATATAACTGATAAAAGTTCCTTGTCCACTGTGGAATACTTTGTTTCTGCCGGCTTTAGCTTTCTTGAAATATATAAGGTAGGATGTAGAACGCCATCATGGTTCTGGAGCAGGCATGCACCAATGCCGTAGTTACTAGCATCTGTTCGTAAGAAAAATCTTTTGGAAGCATCGGGAAGTCTTAAAATTGGTTCATGCGAGAACAAATTTATAATTTTGTTGAAAGTGTCATTGCATATACCAGTCCATGTCACCTTCACCGGCATGTCTTTTTTTAACAATGAAGACAATACAGCCGTGATGGATGACAAGTTTGGTATGAATCTACTGTAATATTGAACAAGTCCTAACAAACTCCTGACCTGTTTCTTCGTCTGAGGAACTGCTATGTTTAGAATTTTGGAGACTGTACTAGGTAACGTTCGGATATATCCCGATCCAATGATATGTCCCAAAAAGGTTATCTCATTACACGCGATCTGAACCTTTGTAGGTTTAGCAGTTAGATGATAATTCCTTAGAGTGTCGAAAACATATCTAAGTCCCGAAACATGTTCCTCAAACGACGAACTAAACAAGCATATGTCGTCAATATATGTAATAAGTCTGGTCTACCTGATAAAATTTGTCGCATCAGGCGAATGAAGGTAGCTGGCGCATTAACAAGCCCAAAAGGCATCACATTCCACTGGTATAGACCTTGTGGAGTGGAAAATGCGGTGTAGTACTTAGCCTTTTCGGTCAGTGGTATCTGCCAATAACCTGTAGTTAAGTCTATCTTACTAAATATAGTTGCGTTGGATAGACGTGGCAGTAAGTCGTCGATAAGTGGATGTGGTTCGCTGTCAACTATAGTCTTAGCATTTAATTTTCTATAGTCAACACATAGTCTGATGTTATTGTCCTTCTTCCGGACAATCACTAATGGAGAAGAGAATGGCGAATTACTAGTCTCAATGATTCCCAGAGACAACATCTGTTCAAGTTCCTTAGTAGTTTTAGCAAGGAAATGTAAAGGAACCGAATAGGGATGTACACGAATAGGTGTATCATCATTGAGAGTAATGTCATGACTGATAGCCGATGTGCGACCCGGGACGTCGGTCAACACATCTGGATAAGATTGTAATAGATTAGCAATCTGTAGACGCTGTTGCGGTGTAACCGTTGAAGAGATGGTTACATCCCGCCAAGATTCAGTAGGTTGAACTACTGGTACCGGTAACGGTAACTGTACCTCAGGAAAAGAAGATTCTTCTTCCTGGATGACGGATAAGTTGGAATAATAACAAGTAGATACTGTGTTGTCATCTAGTTCATGAAAAATTTACTGTAAGTGTTCAGGACGTGTATGAAATTGCTTGAGCATGTTAATATGAAATATCTTTTTGTGTCCCTTGATATCTAAGACGTAATCAACGTCGGAAATTTTATCAATGACTTTGTAAGGACCATTCCAAGATATCAATAATTTATTGTTATTGTGAGGAAGTAACACATAAGCCTCATCGCCTGGGAATAATTGGCGTAATCGTCGAGACCTATTTTGTAGAGATCGAGCCTTAGCTTTTGCAGCCTCAGAAGAAGCTGTTGCCAACTGGCAAGACTCAATAATGTTCTTCCGAAGATTAATCACATACTCGTAAGATGACTGAGTGTCCTGAGTCTTCTCCGCGTCAATTAATAAGTCTTTTATTAGTCCCATAGTACCTCTTGGGGGAGCACCAAAAACTAATTCAAAGGGAGAGAAGCCAGTTTGTTCATGCGGTACCTCCCGATAAGCAAATAGAACAGCTGGGAGTGCTCTGTCCCAGTCATGAGGGTGCTTAACAGTAACCTTATGTAGTAGTTGTTTAAGTGTACGGTTAAGTCTTTCAACCGCACCATTACTCATAGGATGATAAATACTACTTAAATTCCTATCAATGTTCCAAGTTTTCATGACTTCCTTCATTGTGTCAGATATGAACTGTGACCCATGGTCTGATAAAAGTTTTCTAGGAAACCCTATTCTAGAAAAGATGAGATGTAGTGCATCAGCTACATCTGTGGTAGTGGTGGTCTTTAATGGGATAGCTTCTGGCCATCGTGTGCACAAATCAATGCACGTAAGGACGAATCTATGTCCTCTGGCCGATGGTAGCAATGGACCAATAATATCTATGGCCATCTTGTCAAACGGTCTTACTGAGATATCGCAAGCCTGAATAGGCGCCGTGTGAAAAGCTCCACGTGCTTTCACTTCTTGGCATGTAGTACAGGAACGTACATACTGCGAAATATCTCTTGACACTCCTGGCCAAAAGAATGAAGACAGTACTCGAGATCGTGTTCGAGTATATCCCATATGTCCAGCACAATGTGAGTCATGTGCATGTTGAAGAATGTACCGTCTAAAAGTATACGGGACCATAACTTGTTGTTTCATTTGTGATTTGTCATTAAAACATCTAATCAATATGTCATTTTTAATAACAAACCAATGTTTTTTATTATTACCTGAGGATAGATTGTCAACTTTATCAACCAGCTTAAAAATTTTTTTTAAAGATTTATCCTCTTTTTGTTTGGTTGCAAATGTTTCCCTGTCAATAGGTGAATTGACTACAAACTCCTCTTGGTTGTCTGCATCCATTTTATTATCACTAAATTTCTCCATGAGTTGAGTCTGCGCTCTAGTCGTCACGGCGTTTCCAGTGCATAGGTTATGTTTCTCCCATTCTATGATCTCATCTGGAGTACAATCTTTACTACCGTGTATACGACCAACCATCAGATCAGCTATAGGCTTTTTTAGCATACATACTTTTACATTCCCTGTGAAAAAGGGTGTTCTAATATGAACAATAGCTGTGGGGTAAAACTCAATAGTTCCACCAAATGTCATGCAGCGTACATATTCTCCTGTCGCACAGCTAGGATGTACCAGCGACTGACGTACACCAATCGTCGTGGATCCTGAATCCCTCAGCACTGAGACGACGGATCCATTAACTAATCCCCTGTTAAAAATTAGTAAGCCTGTTCCATCGTTGACTGCAAGACCTACCTCTGGTGTAATATGTCCGCAGTTAAGCACTGTTTCTTTCGCCTTCTGAAAAATAAGATTGCATTGTTGGCAACTATTTGCCACATTATAATTAATAGCAAAACATGCAGCAGAAGACTGTGTTGTATTATTGTCAAGTGGGACCTGAGCTATAGGGGTAGTATTATTTGTAACTGCCGCCCCTGTATTATGGTTGTAATGAGATGATCCCCGAGAATGAGATCGATTCCGAGTATAATTGTTAGAATTATCTCGTCGTCCTCTATAGTAACTATTATCTCGATGTCTCGAGCCATGATTATTACCATTCCAGTTATTGTTATTTTTCGGGGTATGTGATCGATTATAATTAGTGTTATGTTGACTATTGTGGTAGTTTGTTTGAGGTGAATAATTTCTATCTCGTGATCTACCTCTGTTGAACTCATTTTTATTGTTGAAATCATTATTATGTCCCTTCTGAAAGTTAACATTGTGATTTCTTTGGAACCTACTTCTGTCTACACTGTGATGTCTTTGTTTGTTATTATGATTGTAGGCCATATTAGACGCCACAGGTAGAGGTTCTCTTAATGAGGAGTTAGAAATGGTTGCATTCGGATGTGCCGAACAGTAGTTTAAAGAAATTTTTTCTAACTCGTCAATAGTACCTGGTTTACGCTCCTGCAAATATGCAAAGAATGGCTGGCTAACCGAAGATAATACCTTATCCCGTAGTAGCAAATCAACTAATTTGTCGTACGATTTGTTGACTTCTGCCTGTTCAACCCATCTATTAAATGTATTGCGTATGTTCGCAATGAATCCTGCAAAATCTTTTGGAGATTCAGGTAAAATTCCCTTAAATTTCAACCTACAGTGTTCCTCGTCCAGGTGAAACCTTCGTAAAAGCAAGGACTTAATAGCACCGTAGTTATTTGCTATTGATGGGTCAGCATTTTGAGAAGCCGTCAATGGTTCTCCAACCAAGAATTCATTTAACTTGAGTACCCATGACTCTTCGGGCAAATGATTTGTTTTGCAAGTCTGTTCAAAACGTGACAGGAACGATGAAAGGTCGTCCACGTTTAAGTTGAAAGTGGGTAATTTAAAGTTGTAGAAATGTTTAGTTTGGCTGGATGACGATCCATTTTGTGCGTTATTATTCTGGTTTGCATCAGCACTTTGTGCTTGTAATCTTGCTGTCTCCAATTTAATACGCGCCAATTCCATTTCTTGTTGTAAAATAATTTCCTCTCGTTTCAATTTATTCTCTTCTTCCTGTTGAGCAATTTCTCTTAATCTATTTTCCTTGGCAATTTGCTTCATCTCACGTTCCTCCTCCTCTTTCTTTAATGCAGCCTTTTGTTCCTCTTCCTCTTTCTTTAATGCAGCCTTTTTCTCTGCTTCTTTTCTTTCACGTTCCTCCATTTCTGCTTTATGTTTTTCCAGTTCTGCCTCAGCAAACTGACGAAGTTCTTGAGATTTATAACCATATTCCTTACCAATTTTAACGAAATGGTCTATAGTAAGCATTTTGACTTTTATATGGTAAGTAATTATTGATAATTACTGATTAAAATAGTCAATAGTAGCTTCAGAGTAATTATTATACTTACTCAACTTAGGAATATTCAATATAAATAATCACATAGTACTGAACTCTTATGTCTAAGTTCAACCAATAGACAATATTTTGTAACAATATTGTATCTAAATAATAACTATATCATAAATAGTTATGATATCTGTTAACTATAATGTAATTACATCACACAATTAATCTCAATATCCAATAATGTTGGGTATGATTCCTAGTAATTATATTGTTCAATGTACTAAGTCACTCTCTTAGTACCAGAAAAGTATATTAAATAATATATAATGGGTCTATTACCTCAAAGGTAGACTATAAGATTATTTTATTTGGTCAATATATATATTATATTATTATGCCCTAGGCATCTCTTATAAATTGTAGTGCTAATTTCTTGGACTATCACTGCATAATTATGCAATGTCCCATATTAACCTTAAATGTCAGAAAAAATTAATTAAATTAAATTACAAGTGTATTATTGAATATAATGTTATATTATTAATGTAGTATTTAATATATATCATGAGTACAAACAAAACAATGATGCAACTAAAGGGTACAAACAATGTCAAGACGCAAACAAGACATTTTCACAATTAAAAATGAATTTATGAACTAAATAAAACAAGCGGAAGTGTCACACGGAAAACGAAGGGTCAAAGATTGACCCGAGTGTTGCGGACCTCTCGGGACCCCCGTGTGTTATGGGTGCTTCGATGACTTCTAGTATTTGAGGATGACCAAGTTATTATATACGTATTCAGTTTATAGAGTCAAAGTCCCTCGGGTTCTTATCACTTTTGTAGGATTCCGTAATACTGTCCGTTGGTATCGATAATGTCTGCTTTAACCCTTGTGATTCATTATGTGCTGAATATATTTCATATTAAATATTCGACCCTTGACTGACCTGTATGAGTCTCTTGTCTTATTGATTATATTGGCAGTGTGAGATGCAGCGTGTTAAGACATTAATCATCACTGGTCATGATCAGTTGAAGATGAATAGCATTTAACTCAACTCCGAATACGATAGTTGATAAGACTGTGATTTTGACGACTCAAAATATTTAATTAGTAATTTCATACCATGAGCAGACACCAACTACATGGGAACAAAAGTCACATCACATTCATATACGATCTGTAAGAGTTCTCATTATTTCATAAGCACATGTTCACAATCTCTATCTAGAGTTCTGGTTAGAGGTCAGTTCCTTTTAACGGCCAATGTCCTTTGGCATAAATTCAGAGGCTAACTAGACTTACTCCTGTCGCTAGTTTATACAATAGCCTGTTGCGCTAGACTTAACTATCCTGCTAGTTTCGCAATACACTTATTATGCTAGGCTTACGTCTACTGCTAGTCGTTTAATATCCGTTACACTAGGCTTACGCTTGCCGCTAGCTGTACAATATCCATCTATACTAGTCTTACACTATTGCTAGTAACATAATGTTCCTTTGGCATACCACGCCAGGCTAATCTGCCATAATTATGCAAACTGCGTTATTCATACGACGACTTACGTTTGGTTCAAGAAATACACTGCTCAAATGGCTTCCCAGCCACACAATTAAAAAGTGGTTGTACCACACAATATCAGTGGCAATGGCCACACTTCTGAAACACACTGCCGTTCGGGTCAAAACCCACAAGTCGAATGACGTTGCAAAGACACACGCGTCATGCATAGAGATATGCATACTTGTCGTTACTATATTCAATTGCGATGTTCCACGGTGCAGCAATCCGAGTTGGCCAAACTCAAATGCTTGCACACATGCAACAATCATCGACATCGGTCGATGAGATATATCTCTATTCGTTTGAGGTGTTCCATGATACAGCCATTCGGATCGTCGACAAATCCAAATGTCTGTAAGCATGAAACAATCATCGACATCAGTCGCGGAGATATAATCATTTGAGGAATGCGCCATGCTGCAGACATGAAGCAATCCTCAACATCATCCCCCTCACTTCCAAACGTGACACTTGTGGCACGGATGATAGTGATGGAGAAGACGCCCGTCTCCCAAACATATCAATATTAGTACTACCTACTTATAACTATGATAATCATTAAGTAGACACATTAAATTTTATAACATTAATAATAGCACTTGTCAACATGGTGACTAAAGAGTTAATTCAATTTCTTCTCAAAGACGTTGCGCGATAAAAGATCTGCCAAGTTATTGTCTGAGCCAGCAATAGGCAGAATCGTAAATGAAAATTCTTGAATTAACAAATACCATCGGTGTATTCTAGCGTTACGCATTGTTCTAGCTGTTATGTAAGTAAGAGGACTATGGTCTGTCATAATGTAAAAGTGCGTGCCGATGAGATATCTTGACAGCTTCTCCAGGCACCAGACCATAGACAGGAGCTCACGTCCCCTGTCGCATACTTCTGTTCAGCTGGAGTCAGTTTCCTCGACACATAGAAACATGGATGGAGTGTTTCCTTGTAACATTGCAGCAAACAACCACCCATGGAGTAACTCGAGACATCTGATTGGAGTATGAATGGAATACGTATATTCGGTATTAACAAAATAGGTGCATTGCTAAATAATTTCTTAATTGTTACCAAAGCGCTTTCGCAATCTTTGTCCCAACGTACCTTATTAGGACTACCTTTGGTCAACAGTGCGGACAAAGGTGTAGATAGTTGTGCGAAATGCGGGATGAACTTATGGTAATAGTTTATCAAGCCTAAAAGGCTTCTAACTTGTTTCTTAGTAGAAGGGGTAGAAATCTCAAGAATTCTTTTGACTGTATTGTCGTCAGGATACAGTTTGTGGTTACCTATTCGGTGACCAAGAAAAGAAATTTCCTGACAACCTATTTGGACCTTTGAAGGTCGCACAGTCAAACCATGCATACGTAACGTATGTAGAAGGGAAGTTAAACCATCAATATGGTCTTCCCACGAGTCATGAAATAGGCAGATGTCATCGATGTACGTGATGACATCTTTACGATCGCCAAGAAGGCGGCGCATCATGCGCACAAACGTCGCTGGCGCATTCACCAACCCAAAACACATATAATTCCATTGGTAGAGCCCAAAAGGAGTTGTGAAAGCTGTGTAAGGTTTGGCATTTTCGGCAAGAGGAATTTGCCAGTAGCCTTTAGAGAGATCTAGTTTGCTAAAGAAAGTAGCATTAGATAATTCTGACAAAAGATCATCTAAAAGTGGCATAGGCTCACCGTCTGTGATTGTAATTTTGTTCAATCGCCTAAAATCAATACAAATACGTAAAGAATCATCCTTCTTTTTAACAATCACCATTGGGAATGCATATGGTGATTCCGAAGGAGATATCACACCTAAACGTATCATCTCCTTTAACTCTTTTCTACCCTATCTTTGTGGTGTAAAGATATAGGATAGGGTCTAAGTTTGATAGGTTTATAATCAGTAAGAGTAATATCATGGGATATAAGCGATGTCTGACCTGGAAGGTCGGTGAGAACATCATTGAAAGAAATGAGAATATCCCGAACTTGATCTTGTTGTGACGAAGATAGTGACGAAGACATAGTCACGTCTTTCCAAGATTCCGATGATTGCAAAGAAGGTAGTTGAAATTGTAAAGGGATAGACGAAGTAGTATCTTCTTCATGAACAACTGCAAAAGAAGCAGTATGATGTGAAGAATCATCAATAGAGTTAATGACAGGAATTAATTCCTGTGGTCTTTCAACTGCTAATTTTAGCATGTTGACATGGAAGGTTTTGATTTTACCTCTAACGTTTACCGAGTAGTCAACATCTGTGACTTGTTTGATAATATCAAATGGACCTTGCCATGATATCAGTAATTTGTTATCGTTATGAGGTAGCAACAACCAAACTTTTTCCCCTGGTTTGAATGATCTTAATATTCTCTTTTGATTATGTAATAATCGTGATCGTTGAGTGGCTGATTTTATACTCTGGGATGCATAAGTGCACGCATCGATGATTCGTTGTCGGAGATCAATCACTAACTCGTAGCTGTTTCGAGTGGCTGTATCAATTGATGCTCCAATCAACAAATCTTGAGTATCATCATTGGTCCGCGCGGATTCGAACCATAAACCAATTCGAACGGAGACCACCCCGTGCTCTCGTGGGGCACTTCACGAAAAGCGAAGAGGGCCGCCGGCAGAAGCCGATCCCATTCACGAGGGCATTCTTCAGTTATCTTAGATAACATCTGTTTTAGAGTGCTATTGTAGCGCTCGCACACACCGTTTGATTGAGGCCTATACGCACTACAAAACGAGTGGTGAACAGATAGCATGGATTCTAAATCCCTCATAATGTTGGAAGTAAATTGTGATCCTTGATCTGACAAAATCTCTTCCGGAAAACCGATTCGACAAAATATCGAAAATAATGCATCAGACACAGATGCAGTTGTGATGGTTTTCAATGGTATGGCCTCTGGCCAACGCGTGCAAAGATCTACGCAAGTTAAAATATAACGAAATCCATTATTTGAAACAATTGATAACGGACCCACTATATCTACTGCAATCTTTTTGAAAGGTCTCTCAGGCACGTCTGTAATCTGTAAGGGTGCCGTATGGAACCTGCCCTTACGTGCTATACCTTGGCATGTTGTACATGATTTGCAGTATAACTTTGTATCCTTATTAACCCCAGGCCAATAAAATTGTGACGTAACACGAAACAATGTTCTTTTGATCCCCATATGCCCTGCCATAGGGGAGTCATGACCTGTTTGTAGGACCAATGGTCTGTATTCTTTAGGTACTATCACTTGATGTATAATTGTTTTGCCATCATCATAATATCTAGTGAGTATTGATTTCTTTATCTTGAACCATTGTTTAGCCCCTCTTGTGTATTTAATAGTTTTTTGTTCTGCTCGGCTAAACAATCCTTGTAAAGTTGGGTCACTCTTCTGTTTTTCTGCAAAAACAGAAGGTGAAACAGTGCCAACTTGAGACATAATTGTATCTATTATAGGAAGAGGTGGTGTAGCCATATCCGTAGCTAACTGTTGTGCTCTCGTTACAACAGCATTTGCCACCTGTGGGTGAGATTCAACCCACATTGCAATCTCCTCAGGAGTGCAATCTTTAACTCCTGGTATGTTTCCTATTATAATTTCAGTTATGGGTGCTCTCAAGCCGCAGGCATAGACAGTGCCTGTGTAAAAAGGAGTATCAATGTATACTCGTGCCACAGGGAAAGTTTCTATACTCCCACCAAATGTGACACACTTAACTGATTTGCCTGTAAAAGCAGAGGGCTCGATAAGCGAGTGCTTAATGCCTATTGTTGAGGACCCTGTGTCCCTCAAAACTCTCACTACCTTACCATCCAATATTCCGGGATGAAATGTAAGATAACCGACATTTACACATGCCGACATTGTTGGCATACAATGACCACAATCAAGTGTAATTGTAGATTTTAATCTGTTTTTCGACTGACACTCATAACATGTATCATTCATTACCATACATGCGTTCGCATGATCATTATCATCATTACCTTTTTCCTTTTTAACACTGCAACTATTTGCATGTCTGTGTTTATTTTTGTCTCTCGACGGAGATCTGGCATTACCTTTGTTATTATTGACTGACTTTTTATTGCTATAATAAAAATCAGTAGAGTCATCCTTCCTGGCATCTCTACCATAAGATGATCTCTGCTTATAATATCCTTTTTGATGTGAACCATCATAATCCCTGCCTCTGTGATACCCACGATCATGAGGTGAATATCCTCTATAACCTCGTCGATATGAATTCGAAGGAGAGCGATGACGACGGAAGTTATAAAAACCTCTGTCGGATTGATAATAATCTGAACGACAACGTCCATCAAAGCTCTTCGATCGAGGTCTGTGATCATGTTGTACCGCGCATACAGGTATAGGATCTCGAATAGTCGATCTATGAAGATCTTTATTCTGATGTGCGGTTTGATACTGTCTTCCGAGTTTTTCATACTCATCGATAGAATTAGGATGTCGTTCTTGTAAAAATGCTTCTAATTCAGTGCTGCATGCGGATAAAACTTTATCTCGCAGCATAAGATCTATAACACCTTCATATGTTTTATTTATACCTGACAAATCAATCCATCTGCTAAGGAAATGTTTAATAGATGCAATGAATTCACCAAAATCTGCATCCTTGCTTGGTTTAGCAGCATGAAAGCGATCTCTGAATCCAGACTCAGTTAACTGGAAACGTCTTAGTAATACCTCTTTTACGACATCGAAATCGCTTCTGCTCTTCTCATCAAGACTCATGAAACATTTAAGTGAGTCACCAGTCAAAAAATCAAGTAAAAGACTGCTCCATCTTTCCTTGGGTATGTTCAGAGCTGTGACCTTGATGATGAATCTAGATATGAAAGAGTCAACACAATCGCGAGTCTGGTCAAAATGTGGCATTTTTAACTTAGGATAAAAAATATTTGTAGCAGCCGCAGTCTTAGTCTGTTCAGACTGCACTTTAGCTAATTCTAAAGCTTTTTCTTTTTCTGCATGAAGTTTTAATGTTTCCATTTCCATGGCATTTTTATGTGCTTGATCCAGTTGCATAAGTTCCATTCTCCTTAATTCCATTTCTTTATCTCGTTGTGCCATTCTTTCCTTCTCAAATTCTCTGTCTTTTTCTTGTTGAGCTAATTCTTTATCTTTCTGCTCTCTGTCTTTTTCTTGTTGAGCTATAGTTAATCGTTCTAATTCCAATTTCATGGATATTTCTTTTTCCTTCAATTCCCTTTCTTGGGTTAATTCAAACCTCCTAAGCTCATCAGCTCGTTTAGTCATTTCGCGCTGTTCCATTCTTTCCAGACGCGATAAATATTCATCATATTTTGTATCTGCAAAACTTTGTAGTTCCGCCCCTGATTTTCCATAACTTTTCCCAATATCAATGAATTCCTGTAGTGTAGACATGATAATAGGTTTCTGAGTACCTTCAATCGTCTATAATATACACCAGGATTATAGAACTCGCTATAATATGTACATGAATATATTAATCAATAACAAACAAGTTCCAAGAACATGTGACAAAGACAGTGAAAACAATCAAATGAGTTACAATGAAATGATTTTTCAATTATACAACAACACTTTACACTTATAAAGTAAATAAAGAAGACTTATAAACAGTAATGAGTAAAAGAAAGAAAAGAATTTACATTACAAAAATATAACAAGACAAGTCGTCTTAGACAAACGTGTAGACAAAGAAGTTTTAGATCACACACGACAACAATTGTCAACAGTACTGAAAATAGGTTATGTAAATAAAGAGGACGTAATTCACTTGACGAAACTGCTAAGTACACAAAATATGGTTATAATACTAACTGAAGAAACATTTATTTCCTGACTCAAAAGAAAAAATATAATCAGTCAGATCCTCAGTTAGTAAAATAAGCATGCAAATCTAATAGAAGTTAACATTCACTGAAGCTTTCCTGGGAAAATTCCAGTCAATATTAAACAATACGAATATACGAATACACGGAAAACATGGATGGGGAAACACAGATGATAGTAAAAAAGTAAGTAAGTCATTGTTGCGTGCATTGTAGACGCAATATTACAATACAAACGAATATGGTAATTTCAATCTGGTAAAAATCATAGTCATGCATTATCTGTGTTGAAAATGTCCCTTTGATTGTAAAAGCGAGATAATCCATGTTTGATTCACACTTTTGATTATAGGAGTATTGATGGTCTGGATATCGATCCTTCGCGCAGGAATTTGAGTACGCTTGCGTTTGTACTTAATTTTAGGGCCAGAAAATATATTAATTTGCTTATTGTGTTTATGGCCTGAATTCATATGTATTACATATTATTAGTACAAGTAGAATCAGTCCTATATTGTATATTTTGGATGGGTATGAGGGACTAGATTCTTGTTAGCGGAAGTAGGAGTTGTCTTAACAAGTCGTGATGAGTTCCGATGTACTGCTAAGAATGGCGGGGTACGTTTTTCAAGAGCTGGTCCCTTCGTCAAAAAAAAATGTCTTCCGAAGTGGGTTTCTTTCTTCTGGAGGAGATAGTGTCTCTACGATAGTTTGTGTTAGAGACTCTCCTTATGTCAGTATATAGATGATTCGGACTCCAGGTAAACCCAGCTCGTATTTTTGATGATCTCTCGTCGGTTAGGCCTAGCTTGACTTTTGGGTGCTTCGATATGCTAGTGTCGTGTTTTGTATCGACGAAGATGACAGATTTTCCTGCAGCGGTTATGGCTACGTGAACTAACCTGATCACCGTAGTGCTGCATGGAACCATTCATGAAATCCTTTATATATCCATTGTAAATTAACTTTGGCTGATATTCTTCCTATGAATGAGTGAACGACAACTCAGGAAGGTAGCCATGTTGATTTCGGTCATCGTATGTTTTGATCACTGCCAAGAGAACAGATTATTTATCCTATTATCGGACAGTGACAGGGAGATCTCAATCTTGCTAGAAACCCCCGAATTCGTGGTTTTTATAAGACACGTGATGGGGGATGTGGCCATAATGTATCATGACATTGAACTTTGATGTACTACCCATTATTTCTGCATGTGTCATGACTTCAGATCTGCTATGTATACCTACAAATTGTTATGTCAACAAAGCCTGATGTACTCGTATGTCCCAGTGTGTACGTCTGAATAAATTGAGTAAACTAAGATTCCAGCAGTCTGCATTGGTGCCTTGTAGACACATGTGTATGAGTGATTATATTGGTCAGCACACGAACAGTACACCATTCGCGGTAATCACACTCTACACTACTACTTCATACATACACCATCCTGCGTCGGCTGAAGTGACCAAGTTTAGGGCCTGCTTCCCCTGGAGCCTTTGCCTTCCCTAACTCAGGACTAGGGTGAGTTACCCATTTACAGCTGGGTAGACTGGAGCATGCCTGATCTCAACAACACACCACTCTTCCTTACAGAGCAGACAGACTGATACTTTACAGTGTGGTGTGAACGCCACACATTTTACAGGTGTAGTAAGAAATAACGTAAGTTACAGTGGCGAGCCAGATTCCTGGGTCCAGCTTACGCAGTTTGTGTTGAGAATCACAGTTTACAGCTGAAAGAACATTTGTTTGAACACATCAACACCAGTAGGTTAATATATAGTTCCACGGTGCAGCTTGACCTGTATTACCGATAGGATGCTGTACCTAGGTCAGCACTTGTTGACAGTTTTTCGCTGTACAGACATTATTACACAGCACAGTGGTATCAAGTGTAGAAAATATCTGGCGCAATATTCTTGACATTTCCCAATGTACAGAAGAATCGCAGTGTTGCAGAATAAAGTGCATAGTTCATCGTGGGATCTTCATATGCTCAACAGAGAAAAAATTGACAGTGTAATAGTTTAAACTTAAGTCTATTACTGAATAAAGTGGCAAGTTATTCTTAGTATTATTAAAATAAACTGTGCCTACTTCACAACACTATCCTGGCACCACATTCCATTCATGACTTAAAATGATATTGTTTGCTATATGCTATTTTTGCTTACTTTTTATTTGTTGTGTATTAAATTAGTTTATATTCTGTGTGACTAGAACAGGAAATACCGAGTAATATTGGTCTTGTTCTGGCGTTCGATAGGGAGCAATTTCTTAATTGAAATTTGCTTGCAACATAGTTTGCAAATATGTGGTTAGTTGTGACGACTGTTTCATATTTGTATTTGTAACATTTTTTGTGTTCCTTAGTTTTGTTTGATTTGTTTGTATAATTGTAGGTCTCATCTTTCCTTTCATTTCAGTTTTTTACACCCTTATGTTTATACACTGTAGCGTTATTTGTCTTGTTATCTTATTGCAGTTATCATCACGGTTCTGTGATCATTTTTTTCATTTCCCCTATTTAATTTAATTTGATCTCTGCAAATGTTTTCAGATTGTCTTTTCTTGTTTGTCATTTGTAATGTCTTTAGTTGACATATGACGTATAGTGGTATACACTGATAGTATAGTACAAATGTACAAGACCTTTGTAAGGCTTGTCTCCCAAAGTGATTGGTAAAGGGAAATATTTTTTTCCACAGGTACTCAAGTGATCTTTGATTACATTGAGGTATACAAGACCTTTGTAAGGCTTGTCCCCCCACAGTATTTGAGATACAATTATTGTTGTCCACAGGTACTCAAGTTATCATTGGTTATTATAAACCATACAAGTTTGGACTAAGACTAAGTCTAAGGTATAGACTTGTCTCCCATTAACTTGAAAGAGGGTAATTTATTTACTTTTTCAGGTTTCTGATTTAAGAAGACAATATGTCTACATTAGATTATTTCATTACACAAGGAAAATCTTTTGATAAGACTGGAAAAGACTTAGAACAATGGGCTGTTGCTCAATATGACAAAGCATTAGCTGCAGAAGAGAAAAAAATTGCTGCTGCTGAGGAAAAAAAAGCTGCGGCTGAGGAGAGAAAACTTCAAATAGAAGAAAAAAAAAGCTGCTGCAGAAGAAAGGAAAGCCTTAGCTGAAGAAAAAAGATTAGAAAAAGAAGCTGATACTGCTGCTGAACTTAAGAAATTGCAGATGCAAGTGGAGGAAAGGAGATTTGAGGCAGAACAGAAGAAATTAGAAGCTGATGCAGAGCAGAAAAAATTAGAAGTTGCTGCAGAACAGAAGAAATTAGAAGCTGCTGCAGAACAGAAAAAAACTAGAAGTTGCTGCTGCTGCTGCTGCAGAACAGAAAAAATTAGAAGCTGCTGCTGCTGCAGAACAGAAAAGATTAGATAGAGAAGCTGAAGAGAGAAAAGCAATAAGAGAACATGAGTTTGAATTAGAGAAATTAAAATTGACATGTATGAGTAATGTTAATCAGGCATCTGGTGGTAATGGTAAACCCTTTGTGTACAAGGTCAAGTACCAGCGTTTAACCCTACCAGTGATGACATAACATTTTGGCTTTCTAGATTTGAACGGGCTTGTCGATCTCATAATGTTGACAAATCACAGTATGTGAATCAGTTGTCTGAAAATCTAAAAGGGGAGTCTCTGAGTAAGTTATATTTTGTTGAAGAGGCCGACAAAGACAATTATGATGCTGTTAGGGCAGCTTTGATAAAGAGATATCAGCTGTCTGAGGAAGGTTACCGTCTTTTGTTTAAAACAATGAGACCTGAGGTAGGTGTAGAATTCTCAGATTTCATCTCAAAAGCACGAATTACACTTTCACGATGGATTGAATTATCCAAAACAGAGAAAACATTTGATGGTCTTACAGATTTATTGCTAAGAGACAAGGTCATGTCTTCTGTAAATAAATCATTCCTAGAGTTCTTACATGAGCGTAAACCTAGTACAATAAAGCAAATGGAAGAATATTGTGACCAGTATGCCACGGCACACCCTGACATGATTCTTAGTAACTCTAACATTAAAGAGAGTATGCCAGTTGCTTCGGCAACAGAATATAATCAGAATTACTCACACAAATTCCAAGGAGCTAAAAATAAATTTGATAAAAAGGTTAATTGGAATAAGTATCAAAACCAAGATAACCACTCAAATCAGGGTTCTTCTTCGAAGAACTGGAATCGGTCTGATAGTCCTCGACACGCGAGGGGTACCCATAATGTTAGAAATTCTCGGAAAGGGAGTAGCTATATAGGAACTACCCAAGTGCTTCATGGAGACAAAAGAAACAATATTACAGGGATACTCAATATAACGAGCATGATGATTATGATCATGAATATTATGATTCAAACCCAAATAGGGGTTATAACAGAGGCAATAATAATTATAGAGACAATTATAACCGAGGTAGATCACAACACAAAAGACATGGTAAATCTTATTACCAGGCTAACTCTGCACAACAGGAGTTCCACGACACCGATAATCAGAATAATGATAAAAAAGACTCCAATAGTGTAGCAAATTCCGCTTTCGATTTTGCTAGAGCATCTGAGTGTTCGCAATGCAAAACATTATTCGATCCAACCACAGTTTCTACTTTAAGCTGCGGTCACCCACTTCCCGCTCTCCATGCGTCAATTGCGCATAATGGAAGGGGTGCTCTTGTCTTTAATAGGGGCCTAATAGATGGTACTCCGGTATCAATTCTTTTCGACTCGGGGTGCACTACCATTGGAGTGAGGCAATCACTCGTAAATCCTTCTCGAGCTACGGCAATATAGTCAAATGTGTAACATTTGGTGGCACATTGGAGAAGTACTCCACTGCCATTATCAATATTGCTACACCTTTCTTTACAGGAGAGGTGCAAGCATGTCTCTTGCCGAATCCGATCGCTGATCTTATCATCGGTCGCATTCATGGAGTGAAAGAATGCACTCCACAGCAAATTTCTAATTGGGAAAATGTTAATATGCAATCTGCTAATGCAGTAATCACTAGGGCTCAAGCTCTCAATATGCCACAATCTTCACATTCTGAAGATAATGATGCGCAGATCCAAGATGATCCCTTGGAGATTTCACACGATTCCTTTATCAAACAGCAGGAAGATGATCCTACTCTAAAGAAATTCTTTACTCTGGCAACAAAAGGTGATCCGAATAAGGATACAAATCGTAAATCTTGGATTACGATGAAGAATGGCGTACTTGTACGTATGGTACAAGACTCCGCTAAGTCCATTCATTCTCAAATCCTTGTGCCTAAAAATATGAGAGTTAAAATTTTACAGCACGCTCATGATTCGCAGTGTGCTGGACATATGGGTTTTTCCCGTACTAAAGCTAGAGTTCTTCAATCTTTCTTTTGGCCTGCTGTGAATAAGGACATACGAATCTATTGTCGATCTTGTAAAGTATGTCAAGAGATTAAATCCAGAGGTCCACGCCATGATGCACCTATTCAGGCTGCAGACATTCCCATTCGGCCATTTCAAAAAATGGCGATAGACATCATTGGTCCATTTAAGATAAAGTCTGCTAGAGGACACCAATTTATTCTGACGTGTGTTGATATGTGCACACGTTGGCCGGAGGCTGTTCCTCTAAAGAGCATAACTACTGCTGATGTCGCAGATGCTCTTTGGTTAATATTTTCTCGTCTGGGGGTTTCCAGCAGAAATATTATCCGACCATGGTACCCAACTTATATCGGATACCATGTCTCAAGTAATGTCGACTCTGAAGATAGAGAGATCGCTGAGTAGTATTTATCATCCTATGTCCAATGGGATGGTGGAACGTTTGAATAGAACTCTGAAAAACCTACTAGGTAAGATAACAGAAGATCATCCTCAGGATTGGGATAGGGTTTTACCCGCGGCTCTCTTTGCATATAGAGAGGTCGCCAACGAACATACAGGATTTTCTCCCTTTGAACTTGTCTTTGGCGCGAAACCGCGAGGTCCTATGTCCTTACTTCATGATCTTATAACTGCTGATAATATTGTCGATGACACAAAATCCTCTTATGAATATGTCATCGCACTTAGACACAAGATTATTGAAGCATGCAAATTGGCAACTGCTTCTCTGAATTTGCGAAACAGAAGGCAAGGGAATTTGCCAATAAAAAGAGATGTTTGCGTCAACTTTGTCCAGGTGACAAAGCATTTGTCTTGCTACCTTGTAGGGAAAATAGACTTCTCATTTCTTGGAAAGGTCCGTACGATATAATATCAAAGTTTCCGATGTTGACTATATCGTCGATATTGACGGGAAGCGTAAAACCTTCCACATCAACATGCTCACGGAATTCCATGAACGTCCTGATTATTTACAACCTGTTTTCCAGGCAACGGACGATTTTCCAGTCCAACATGGACAGTACTCATCTCTGTCAGTAATACAGGATGAGGAAACGAGTTTCTCGGATGTAAATTTACCTTTTCCAATGATTCCTCTTCACTCTAATGAATCATGGAAAGATGTTGCAATTTCTCCAGAATTATCTCCAGGAGAGCAGAAACAAGTTTCTACTATGTTAGAACAATTTCAGGATGTCCTTACTGACATTCCTGGTCAAACGGATGTCATTCAACATGACATTATTCTTACTGACCATAGTCCTATAAGAGTCAGACCGTATCCTATCCCGATACATTTTCAAGCACAGGTAGAGAAAGAGTTAGATGAGATGATAGAGTTAAAAATTATTGAACCATCCACATCAGCATATTCTTCGCCGATGGTTATAGTACGGAAAAAAGACAATAACATACGTCTTTGCGTGGATTATCGCAAATTGAATCAAGTGACTAAATTCGATGCTGAACCTATGCCTTTACTAGAAGAGCTACTTACGAGACTATCGAATTCTCACTTCTTTTCTAAACTCGATTTGTCTAAGGGATATTGGCAAGTTCCACTATCCGAACACGCCAAACCGTTTACTGCTTTTTCGACGCCTAGGGGTCTATTCCAATGGAATTTCATGCCTTTCGGTCTTATGAACGCCCCTGCTACATTTGTACGCATGATGCGTCGAATCCTATCTCATCGCTCAGATGTCATTGCGTATCTTGATGACATCTGTCTTTTCAGTGATACTTGGAACGATCACTATAATGGTATAAATGAACTATTGTCTATCTTACGCGAGCATAACCTGACAGCGAAACCATCGAAAGCATGTATTGGTTTTAGCGAAATATCTTTTTTAGGACACCGTGTTGGTCATGGGTTCCTAAAAACAGAAGACCATAATACAAGTAAGATACTTAACATTTCTATTCCTAAGACTAAAAAGCAAGTACGAAGTCTCTTAGGTCTAATACAATTTTATGGACGATTCATCCCGAATCTGTCCTCCATTATGTCACCTCTTTCTTCCTTGCTAAAGAAAGGGTCTCCTAATGTAGTCCATTGGACTCAAGAATGTCAATCCTCTTTGGATAAGGTTAAAACTATGTTTTCTACTTCACCTATCCTAGTATTACCTTCTAAGGATAAGACATTTATTCTTCGTAGTGACGCTTCATCCACCGGGATTGGAGCTGCACTAATGCAAGAGTACTCTGGAACTCTGCATCCTGTGATGTATATTTCTCGGAAATTAAATGCCGCAGAGAAGAATTACTCGGTCCTAGACCGTGAATTATTGGCTATGGTTTGGTCAATCCTTAAACTGCAAAGATTTCTTCTGGGCGCGCATTTCATTGTGGAAACTGACCAGAAAGCTCTTACGGCTATTCAGAGTAAAAATCTGAAGAGCGCGAGATCAACGCGATACGCGATTGCTCTACAGCCATTTCATTTTTCGGTGCGAGCTATCCGTGGGTCAGAAAATGTGATGGCAGATATTTTGTCTAGATGCCCACATGATTCATAACTGTTATACAACTTTGATACAGTTGTTTCTATGTTGAAATGTGTACACATATGTAATATATCATATATTGATTGTAACACTACTTAGCGGTTCATTGATATGTATTCACCGCTGATCTTTCAATGTTTTTCGTCTTTGATGATCATGATGTTAAGATATCTTAGATGGAATTTATGTATAAACTAATGTGGAAATTGTGTCATTGCTAATATTGTAGTATGCGTTGGTGACACCTCTCTGGAAATATTTATACTTAGAGAAGTACTTTCTCTAAGGTCATAAAACTTATGCTTATCATCTGCGCATTGTTATTGGTGCGTTGTGAGCCTATTGTATGTTGCTCCTAGATGTATTTCAAAAAAAAAAATGTACCATTTTTTTTTCCCGAGGGGTGTGGTAATCTGTTGCGTGCATATTTTTGACGCACATATTACAAAAAAATCGATATGGCTATTTAATATGGGAAAAATATAGACATGCATTCATTTGTGTATGAAAATGCTGTTTATGGTAAAAGCGAGATAATCCATGTTTGATTCACACTTTTGATTATAGGAGTAATCGTTCTGGATATTGATCCAGCGCAAGGATATTGCGCTTGCGTTTGTACTTATTTTTTAGGGCCAGAAAATATATTAATTTGCTTATTGTGTTTATGGCCTGAATTCATATGTATTACATATTATTAGTACAAGTAGAATCAGTCCTATATTGTATATTTTGGATGGGTAGGAGGGACTAGATTCTTGTATTCCGGTCTAGCGGAAGTATGAGTTGTCTTGACAAGTCGTGATGAGTTCCGATGTACTGCTTACAAATGGCGGGGTACGTTTTTCAAGAGCTGGTCCTTTCGTCAGAAAAAAATGTCTTACGAAGTGGTTTTTCTTCTGAAGGAGATGGTGTCTCTACGATAGTTTGTGTTAGAGACTCTCCTTATGTCAGTATATAGATGATTCGGACTCCAGGTAAACCCAGCTCCTATTTTTGATGATCTCTCGTCGGTTAGGCCTAGCTTGACTTTTGGTGCTTCGCTATGCTAGTGTCGTGTTTTGTATCGACGAAGATGACAGATTTTCCTGCAGCGGTTATGGCTACGTGAATTAACCTGATCACCGTAGAGCTGTATGGAAACATTTATGAAATCCTTTATATACCCATTATAAATTAACTCTGGCTTATATTCTCCTTCCTATGAATGAGTGAACGACAACTCAGGGAGGTAGCCATGTTGGATTTCGGTCATCATATGTTTTGATCACTGCCAAGAGAACAGATTATTTATCTTATTATCGGACAGTGACAGGGAGATCTCAATCCTGCTAGAAACCCCCTTTTCGTGGTTACTCAAAACTAAGACGTCAAGTAACTTTCGTTATTTATCGATCCGCCTTCACTGACGCGTTTAGTCAGATAAGGGGATGCGGCCATAATGTATCATGACAGTGAACTTTTGATGTACTGCCCATTATTTCTGAATGTGTCATGACTTCAGATCTGCTATGTATACCTACAAATTGATATGTCAACATACCATGATGTACTCGTATGTCCCAGTGTGTACGTCTGAATAAATTGAGTAAACTAAGATTCCAGCAGTCTGCATTGGTGCCTTGTAGACACATGTGTATGAGTGGTTATATTGGTCAGCACACGAACAGTACACCATTCGCGGTAATCACACTCTACACTTCTACTTCATACATACACCATCCTGCGTCGGCTGAAGTGACCAAGTTTAGGGCCTGCTTCCCCTGGAGCCTTTGCCTTCCCTAACTCAGGACTAGGGTGAGTTACCCATTTACAGCTGGGTAGACTGGAGCATGCCTGATCTCAACAACACACCACTCTTCCTTACAGAGCAGACAGACTGATGTGTTAAAGCAACTTACTACAGAGTGTAAAGAAGAAATAAACTTCTGGCGAGCCAGATTCCTGGGTCCAGCTTACGCAGTTTTGTGTTGAGAATCACAGTTCAAGCGCCTGAAATCAAGAACTTATCTGTTTGAACACATCCACCTAGAAATACAGTCGAATGCATGTAATTCTAATCCTGTAGTTCCGAAAGGATGTCTTCAACAGCTGTAGTCATTGCTTGATTGACCTTTTTTCGCAGTATGGACAGTTTAACAGTATTGCTTGGTCTCGAACGTAGTAGAAAATTCTGGAGCGATCTGTTCGCAGCTTCAGATGAATTTGATGAAGAAGATACATTCACTGTTCAGGTTCTCGAGTGGAAGATTAGTTCTGCGTTGAATCAGTCTCTTTGATGCTCAAAAGAAAAAAATTCTCAGTGTAATGTTGTCTGCTAATTGAAATCAATTAGTGACTCACTTTCTGTCAAGTTTTCAGTTGCCATTAGGCTTGAATGAATGATTTTGCCTTTACAAACGTTCATACATCAGTTTGACTTTCTTCGATACTGACATAAATTATATTGTATGCTATATGCTATTTATGCTTGTTACGGGCTTCTCGGGATCCCAGTATGTTCTGGGTGCTTCGATGACTTCTAGTATTTGAGGATGACCAAGTTATTATATTCGTATTCAGTTTATAGAGTCAAAGTCCCTCGGGTTCTTATCACTTTTGTAGGATTCCGTAATACTGTCCGTTGGTATCGATAATGTCTGCTTAACCCTTGTGATACATTATGTGCTGAACGTGTTTCATATTAAATTCGACCCTTGACTGACCTGTATGAGTCTCTTGTCTTATTAATTATATTGGCAGTGTGAGATGCAGCGTATTAAGACATTAATCATCACTGGTCATGATCAGTTGAGGATGAATAGCATTTAACTCAACTCCGAATACGATAGTTGATAACACTGTGATTTTGACGACTCAAAATATTTAATTAGTTATTTCATACCATGTGCAGACACCAACTACATGGGAACAAAAGTCACATCACATTCATGTACGATCTGTAAGAGTTCTCATTATTTCATAAGCACATGTTCACAATCTCTATCTAGAGTCCTGGTTAGAGGTCAGTTCCTTTTTAACGGCCAATGTCCTTTGGCATAAATTCAGAGGCTAACTAGACTTTACTCCCGTCGCTACAATAGCCTGTTGCACTAGACTTAACTATCCTGCTAGTCAGCAATACACTTATTATGCTAGGTTTACGTCTACTGCTAGTCGTTTAATATCCGTTACACTAGGCTTACGCTTGCCGCTAGCTGTACAATATCCATCTATACTAGTCTTACGCTATTGCTAGTAATATAATGTTCCTTTGGCATACCACGCCAGGCTAATCTGCCATAATTATGCAAACTGCGTTATTCCTACTACGACTTACGTTTGGTTCAAGAAATACACTGCTCAAATGGCTTCCCAGCCACACAATTCCAAAGTGGACTACGCCCCACACTTTCCAGTGGTTATACCACACAATATAAGTGGCAATGGCCACACTTCTAAAACACACTGCCGTTCGGGGCAAAACCCACAATTCGAATGTCCTTACAAATACATACGCGTCATGCATAGAGATATGCATACGACGCCGTTACTATATTCAATTGCGATGTTCCACGGTGCAGCAATCCGAGTTGGCCAAACTCAAATGCTTGCACACATGCAACAATCATCGACATCGGTCGATGAGATATATCTCTATTCGTTTAAGGTGTTCCATGATACAGCCATTCAGATCGTCGACAAATCCAAATGTCTGTAAGCATGAAACAATCATCGACATCGGTCGCGGAGATATAATCATTTGAGGAATGCGCCATGCTGCAGACATGAAGCAATCCTTAACACCGAGGTCAACTGAATATGCAAAGTACACCAAAAAAAAAATGACTGCAAAAATGATGACATCACAGGACTCATAACGGACGAACATTTAACAATCATCAAATAAATGATAGTAAGAGTAGACTGGACGAAATAGTTAACGAACATGATACAAAACTGAATAAAAATGTGAACTTAGTACAAATAAAATACACCAGTTATCTACGGAACGGCACAGCTAACACAAATCGTCAAACGATAGCAGATCTGGACAGGTAGTCCAATGGCAAACCTCAATGGGGCTTCCAAAAATGCAATCGTTTAACTGCCCTAAGAAACGACCGAAATCAATTCAGGCATCGTGAGAGCCACAGAATCTAATTTCGGTTCATCCTCCCTACCGCCCACTAATTAACAACACATTAAAACAACCCAAAATTACATGAAACACATTCAGAAAAGACATGCCTATGCAGGCAAAAGGCATGGACTCAGTATTACTGTTTGCAATGACGACAGTATTAAAACAACTAGACTTATCTTTTCCGTTGCTTAGATCAGTGCTAGAGGTCGTCAACAGCTAGGCTAATGCCCCTGACTGTCTGCTCCTGTAGTCCATATCGTGTGTTTGCTTCAATGGCTCATGTTTCCCCTGGTTAGGCTTAGAGAACGACTTTGGTTTCTCCGACAGTTCACCTACACGACTTTCGGTGACGTCACGTTGTTAGGCATTATAATGAGTAAGACGTCATCTTCGACTGGATCATGTGATCGAAACTTGATCGTAAATATTGTGATTAATCTGTGCGTAAGGAACAGAAGTTTGTTTCTTTTTTCTGTCGTTCCCCGCATTCGGCCGCCACTTTGTTGCTGAGTTATCTGCCGGTTGAAGATCATGCACTGAGTATGGTTACTTTAGTGATCTCTTGTTCATCGTGCTTGGGTTATTATTACGCGAATTAGGGTGAAGCGTTCATACAACTCAGTAGCATGGTATGAAGAAGTAATTAATGTAACTTGAACTCAGCAACATTAATGAAGTAATTAATGCCTTCAGGTTGAGTCCGTAATATTTAATCACATGTACACACAGGATGATCATTTCAAATAGGAGCAGAACATAGTCCGTATAAGTCATGCATAAATTAATCAATAACGTAGACTGCTGGTTTACGTGTCAATGTCCGTTTAAGGATACAATGCAGTATTGTCGTCAGAACATCACAGCTATATGCACGCGCAGCTAGACATGGCTACCTGCCGACAGTGAGACTGCGAGTCTGAATATTCATACGAATTTGACGATTATTCTCCTCCTTCTGAGGATTCTAGTTAAACACTAACCTCCGTAAGTTTCCTCTCATATAGAGTTCTAGGACTGACCCTGGTCCATCATAAATGCACATATAACTGGCTATATCATGCCATTGAATTGGAAGGTTAGAAAAAACGCAGCTATTCAGCTTGGCGGTCAAGTAACAAAGGGTAGCGTCTCCTAGTTACCGACTGTGACCCAAACAACGCTAGACACGTCATAATCGATCGTGTATGGAGCGTTCAATAATTGAAACATCTATCGCAATATATTAAATGTCTTAACCTTTACAATTGCACGTCTGCTAACCTTTAGCAGACGGCGTTAATATCATATACCGTAACAAAGGTGATGAGCATCAAAAGTCAGCATGTAAAAATAAAGTAGGGCTAGGATCTTAGTACAGGAGTTTCCCTCAGTTTGAATTGTTGTGACTCCGTGGCTAGACGGGCGTAAGAAAAAATTTAGGTCAGCCGTGTCTGGGAGTTTTATTACCAGACCGATGTTTACTTTGAAACGGGGTAGAGAGATCAGAGAGGGAATTACATGGGAGGCTGACTTTAAGGCATAAATATTTAATTATCGCTGTGCATAGTTGAGTAGGGGATTGAGTGGAGCGGTCTTTATTTAGGTGGTTATATGCTATGGTTGAGATTTATTGGAAGTTGTTGTACATTAGTTATTTGTTTTGTTTTCAGCAGTTTCACGGCACAACAAAGGGAAGGGGGGGGGGGTTGAAAGCGGCCCTTACAAGTTACCAACGGCAAATTTGTCATCTCAGGAGCAGAGTGCCCGAGATAGCGCCAGAGGTGAAAGAACCGAGAAGTTCCCTTGCAGTGAAGAGAGAAATCTTCAGCGGGAACTGGTTCTAGAAATCTGGAGCTCTAAACTCGCTAAAGCACATCAGGTAGGCGCGTTGCCTAGTGCTCATCAGAAGGCCATAATAAAGCCTTGAATCTAATTACCGCCTTCGGCTATCACATATCGTGTTAGTGAACCAGACCCGTTTTCAGTACAACGGAAAAGAGATAGGGAAATCCTACTGTGGCGTTATCAATGGTATGTTCATAAAATTGACCAAGCATGCGTCTAGTAGGTGTAACGCTGTTAAGTCATATTTTAATTAAGGGGAGTTAAGTGTTAAAGACTGGAATGTACGGGTCGAATTTTTGTACACGCTAGTAAACACGCTTTGCGTGATGAGAGAATTTTTTAGTCGGGAGTAATGTTTAAACTGTTACCTGACTAGTTGCTACTTTGTTTAAAGATAGGATAAAGAAACTGGTCGAATGTTCTATGAATTAGTTTGGGGGAAAAGGCGGATGAATTCAGCTCACATCTCAAGCTGCGAGTTCGCGCTTGAATGAATTTTTACTGAGCTGTTATGAGCAGCTGATATTTCGTGACAGTACGTATTCTGGCAGAGCTTGGGAATGGACGTTATTAATTTCGCTAGTGTGTTCCAGAATATATTTTTGTGAAAAGGAATATTTGATAATTCCAGAATGTACGTTATTGAAGATTGAGAGATATTATATTCGTATTGATTCAAAGCCTTGGATATTATGGCTTACCAATGTACTGTGTATTCAATTGAAGATTGAGAGATATTATATTCATATTGATTCAAAGCCTTGGATATTATGGCTTACCAATGTACTGTGTATTCAATTGAAGATTGAGAGATATTATATTCATATTGATTCAAAGCCTTGGATATTATAGCTTACCAATGTACTGTGTATTCAATTGAAGATTGAGAGATATTATATTCATATTGATTCAAAGCCTTGGATATTATGGCTTGTTAATGTACTGTTTATTCTGTATGCGTATATTATGAACTGTCGATGCTCCATGACTTAATGTGAACTGTATTACTGTGAGGTCTACGTGACTGTGTAGTGAATAAACAGTGTATAACGTTATTAGGAGTTTCAACGTTCCTGACTCCTATGTTTGTTGTGGTGTGTGGCTCCAGTCTGTTCAGGTATGCCAGAACCCTTTAACATTCGCGTATGTTATAATTTGCATAGTCACAAACCTGTCGGCCATCCGTAAGCCCGACCTATGCTGATCGCCATTCATCAGCGAAACTATATATTAACTTTGTCCAGCCTTCCCCCCTGCAGAAGGTGTTACAGCAAGACCATACTGTAACATAAGTGGTGGCCAGTATGGAGATTATGTACAAGAACAGAAGGATATCTAATATCGATTTTTTGTAATGGCATGTCAAGATACACAGTGTTACCAGTGTACAAGTCCTTCAACTGGAATTACAAAGTTGCCAAGTCAAGACTAGATGTCAAGTACCTCCTTTTATTTGGATTATCAGCCTACTGTCAGAATTCGAGACTTGACGAGGAGTACCCGGTGCCTATCAACGTTGGACTGTGTTGTGATATCCTCATGTACATTATTGCTGCTGTTGCGGAGGCCGGAATTCTTTTTTCCCTTTTGAAGATAAGTGGTTCGTTTGTATTGTAAACTGTGCCACTGTATGTTTAATTGAGCCTTCCTCAGAGCTTAGGCTGTTTATATTCCTTTTTCTATGTCATATGTTCCATATTTATGCGGGTTTGGTTGGGAGGTGACTTTCGTTAGGATATATCCCAGTTCATCCAGGGCCTATGAAAGCGTTCTGTAGGGACATTCTTGCGGATTTCCCGCAGTGGAAATTTCCGCGAACTTTTTGCTGATGTATTTCAGTCCACTGTGTTTGATAATCTGTGATATCATTGTTTAGGTGTGACGAAACGTCTCAGTGTTGTTGTCGTTATATTTTTCTCTGTTCCTTAGTTTTTTTTTTATTAATCTGTTTGTGAGTGTCTTCCTCCCCTTACTATCTTTGATTTATATACAAATGTTTCGTTTATACACTATATTGTCGCTTGTATTGTCTTACTTTTCACAGTGTCATTGCACTCTTTGCAATATTTTTTCTTTGGTTTTGCTTTCAGGTTTAGTTGATTCTGCGAACGTGGTCATTTGTGCTTTATATCTTGTCTTTGTCACTCTTGTTTGTACTGTCTATTTTGTCATGCACTGTCAATATTATAATGCATAATATATATATAGGTAATTAGTAACATTATTAATAGTTGAAAAGGTAATTGTACAAGTTCTTAATCAAGGACTTGTCACCCACGAAGTTGGGATAGAGTGAGTTTCTCCTGGATATTTACATTACTTACATATCTTGTAAAATACAGCATACTGTCTAGTTTGGATTATTTCATTAAACAAGGGAAATCCCTTGGTATAACTACCGAAGAAGTAAAAGAATTCGCACTTGTCGAATATGCCAAGGCGCAGAAGTTAGAAGAAAAGAAACTTGAAATGGAGGCTGAAGATAGGAAATTGCAGATGCAGGCAGAAGAGAGAAAATTTCAAATGGAGGCTGAAAAACAGAAATTAGAGGCTGAAGATAGAAAAATTCAACAGCAAATGGAAATGGAAAAACAGAAATTAGAGGCTGAGGATGCTTGCTTGCTTTTATCCCCGATGAGGGTGCGAGTAGCTAGACTCTTATACCCTTGGCACACAGGCAGCTGGTATGGCGGTGGCGCAGCCACCGCCACGCCTCTGCATACGGTCCGTGTTGCCACACGGCCGGAAAGCCACCCATCGTGCCCCCAAGCGATGAGTAAGCAACCCGCCGCGCATCTACGCACTGTTTGGGGAGTGGTTTGGGCTTTTTTCACCCCAGGGAGCATCCTAGACTCAGACCAGGCTACACCAGGCCCACTTTGGCGTGTGTGTACTGACCCGAGGTTTGATAGCTCTCTACCCTGCAAAGGGGGTATAGCTCCGAGACAAGACTGACACGAGCAATTAGTCAAAGGTGGGCTTTGTTGCAACCCCAGGGAACCTCTTATCGGGTAGCGAGGGTGCAATGCCACGAGAAAAGAGGTTCTCTACCCTGCAAAGGGGGTTATATCTCCGTGACTAGACGTATCGAGGCGTAGGCGCAGCCGGCGCCAAGCCTCTACCACTCTCGAGCTGTATTACCAAGAAGACGGACAGCTCTTGCATACCTCAACTGCGAGGACCCGAACCCGGGAAAACACACAGTCTCGATAGGACACTGCTCTGCTCATCAATGGCGTAGCAGCGACCGAGCCTCTACGTTATCTAGACGGACACAGTCACATTGCACTGCCTCTACTTTACTGGGAAGGCCCGGAAACCGGGACCACACACAGTCTTGAGAGGACAAAGATCGCCTTTGGGGAGAGAGGCTGAGGATAGAAAAATTCAAATGCAAATGGAAGAAAGAAAGCTTCAGATGCAAGCTGAAGAAAACCAAAGACTACATGAGGAAAGGATCTTATCTATGGAACTGGAGAAAATAAAGGTAGTGTATATTGGTAATACACAAAATGAGACAAACAATCAAACAACTTCTAATAAGGCAAATACTAATTCTTATAAAATCAGATTGCCTGCTTTCAACTCTGCCTATGACGATATTTCATTCTATCTGAATAGATTTGAACTTTCATGCGAATCTCATAAGATAGACAAGTCGGAATATTGTGCACGACTTATGGAAATACTTAAGGGTGAAGCTATGAACACTATAAGTATGTTGGAAGGCCCTGACAAGAATAACTATGATGTTGTCAGAGCGGTCTTGTTACAAAAATACCAACTGGATGAAGACGGTTATCGCCTACGCTTTAAGATCCTATTGCCAGAGACAGGGAAAGACTTTTCAGACTTTATAGCAAATATTCGCCTTACGTTTTCACGTTGGGTGGAACTTTCAAAAACTGAACATACATACGAAGCCCTCATGGACTTATTGCTTCGTGACAAAGTCATGTCGTCTATAAACGCTTCTTTTCTTTCTTTTTTACATGAGCGAAAACCTACAAACTTGAAAGATATGGAACAATACTGTCGCCAATACGTCACTGCACACCCAAATGTGACTGTTAGCCACTCTGAGGTCAGAGAAGGTTTACCCGTGGCTTCAGCACTACCATATGGTCCTAATTTGCGCCGTAGATCTCAAAGTGCGGATCGCAATTTTGGTAGGAGAGATAATCGTGATTTTGGACAGTTCCAAGGGGGTCCATCACGTAGTAATTCTCCTTCTTCAAGGAACTGGAGACAATTTAACGGTTCTCAACATTTTGGTTCCAACAATTATGGAAATTTTGGAAGGGGTAACTACAATAGAGATTATCAACCCTACAATAATTTTTCTCGGAGACAACAAAATCCATCGAATAGATATTTTGATCAAAGGGGGAATACTAATCGCAACAATGCTAACTGGGGTTCAAATCAGAACAATAGTTTCAATACAGCAAATAACAATGCTCCCAATAGAGATAATAGTTGCGATAGATCGCGATATGATGGTAGATCTCCAAATAATAGATCACTTCGCCATGCTAACTCTGTTCAACAAGAGCCCCAGTTTATTAATGATCAAGGTAACAATGATAATAGTGTCTCTAATGCTACTGCTTGCTCTGCTTTCGATTTCGAGAGAGCATCTCAGTGCCCAGAGTGCACAACTTTGTTCCAACCTACAGCTATAACTACCTTGAGTTGCGGTCATCCTCTACCCACTCTTCCTGCCTTAGCTGCGCATGACGGAAGAGGGTCTCTTACTCTACATAAGGGGTTTGTGAATAATAATCCAGTCTTAGTTCTCTTTGATTCTGGATGCACAACTGTTGGGGTTAAGCAGTCTCTGATACATCCTTCCTGTGCCACTGGTGATGTAGTGAAATGTGTCACATTTGGTGGGACAGTTGGAACTTTTCCGACTGCTATAGTCCACATAGCCACTCCCTTTTTCACGGGACATGTCCACGCATGTATGCTCCCGAATCCTATTGCAGAACTTATCTTATCGTCGGACGTATACATGGAATTAAGGATTGTACCCCTCAACAGATTGCTATCTGGGAAGAGCAAAACATTCAGGCTGCTTATGCAGTCACTACTAGAGCACAAGCTCAAAATCTTTTACAGACTCCATCTGCTGGAATTAAGGAAGTACATAATCAGGATGCTCACTCCGTAATCTCACGGGAGTCTTTTATCAAACTTCAGCAAAATGATACATCATTGCAAAAAATTTTTCTTCTAGTTAAACAAGATGATGCACATTGTGACACAAATCTTAAATATTGGTTCTTAATTAAGAATGGAGTACTAGTTTGAATGGTACGAGGTTCTACTTCGTTCATACGTTCGCAAATTCTTGTACCTACTGACATGAGAGTTCGGATCTTGCAACATGCCCACGACTCTCAATGTGCAGGACATATGGGATTTTCCTGTACTAAATCTAGGGTTCTTTCTTCCTTCCTTTGGTCGGATGTAAGAAGAGATATAACTATTTATTGTCGCTCCTGTAAAATATGTCAGGAGGTTAAGTCACGAGGTCCACGCCATGCAGCACCTATCCAAGCTGCAGATATTCCTATTCGTTCTTTTCAGAAAATGGCTATTGACATTATTGGTCCTTTTAAAATCAAGTCTCCCAGGGGACACCAATATATCCTTACACGTATTGACATGTGTACACGTTGGCCAGAGGCTATACCTCTTAAGAACGTTTCTTCTGCTAATGTGGCAGATGCTCTTTGGCTAATTTTCTCGCGTCTGGGATTTCCCAAACAAATCTTATCTGATCATGGCACACAATTGGTATCAGACTCTATGTCTCAGGTGATGGCCATGCTTTGCATTGAAAGGTCTCTAAGCAGTGTTTTTCACCCTATGTCAAACGGGTTAGTCGAGCATCAGAATAGAACGCTTAAGAATTTACTTGGGAAGATAACTGAGGACCATCCTCAGGATTGGGACAGGGTGTTACCCGCGGCTCTTTTCGCGTATAGAGAAGTGCCAAATGAGCATACAGGGTTTTCCCCGTTCGAGCTCGTTTTTGGTGCGCAACCTCGTGGTCCCATGTCTTTGCTTCACGACCTATTAACTGCTGATGATATCAATGATGACACTCAATCTTCCTACGAATATGTCATTTCTCTGAGACAGAAAATTATCGATTAATGTAAGTTAGCTACCTCTGCATCTGAGTCTGCTAAGAAGAAGGCGAGGCTCTTGGCAAATAGATACAGGTGTCTATGACAACTCTATCCTGGTGACGAGGCATTTGTATTACTCCCTCATAGAGACAATCGACTTCTTATTTCCTGGAAAGGTCCTTATACTGTTATCTCAAGAATTTCTGATGTCGACTATGTTGTCGATGTTGACGGGAAGCATAATACCTATCATATTAATATGCTGAAATAATTTCATGACCGTCCAGACTACCTACAGTCTGTTTTTCAGGCGACAGACGACCCTACGGTCCGTCATAATCACTATGCATCTCTATCAGTTATTCAGGAGGAAGAGGCTACCTTCTCTGATGTAAATCTTCCTCTTCCTGTTGTCCCACTTCATTCAACAGAATCATAGGAAAATGTATCTATTTCTTCGGAGTTATCTACAGAAAGACAGCAGCAAGTCTCTTCTTTATTGCGAACTTTTCAGGACGTCCTTACAGACATTCCTGGTCAAACATCAGTGACATAACACTCACTGATTACAACCCTATTAGAGTGCGACCGTACCCAATTCCATTACATTTTCAAACACAGGTCGAAAAAGAATTAGATGAAATGCTACAGTTAAATATAATTGAACCATCTACTTCGGCATACTCCACTTCTATGGTTATTGTTTGGAAGAAAGACAATAACATACGTCTTTGTGTCGACTATCGTAAATTAAACCAAGTGACTAAATTTGATGCAGAACCAATGCCTTTGTTGGAAGATCTGCTCATCAAGCTTTCTGATTCACTATTCTTTACTAAACTCGACTTGTCCAAGGGATATTGGCAAGTTCCTCTTACTGAGTGCGCCAAACCTCTTACTGCCTTTTCTACACCTCGGGGTTTGTTTCAATGGAACTTCATGCCTTTTGGCCTCGTCAATGCCCCAGCTACTTTTGTACGCATGATGCGTCAAATTCTTTCACATCATCCAGATGTTATTGCGTACTTGGACGATATTTGCCTGTTTAGTGATTCTTGGGAAGATCAATTTAAAGGTCTTTGTGAACTTTCGTCTACACTAGGCTCTCACAATTTGCCGGCTAAACCGTCTAAAGCCCATGTTGGGTTCAGTGACATTTCTTTTTTGGGCCACCGGGTTGGTCATGGTCTCTTACAGACGGAGGACCATGACACTTCGAAAATCCTCAATATCACTACTCCTAAGACAAAAAAACAGGTTCGTAGTCTTCTAGGTTTAATTCAATTTTATGGAAGATTTATCCCACACCTATGATCAATCACTGCACCTCTTTCTACTCTGTTGAAAAAGGGGTCGCCTAACTTAGTACACTGGTCCCCAACATGCCAAACCTCTTTGGAGACAATTAAGCTATTATTTTCTTCCTCTCCTATTTTACGCCTACCCAATGCAGATAAGCCTTTTATTCTTCGCAGTGACGCCTCATCGACAGGGATTGGGGCCGCATTGATGCAAGAGTATTCTGAAACTTTGCATCCAGTGATGAATGTCTCTAGGAAGCTGACTGCGGCAGAACGGAACTACTCTGTCCTAGACCGAGAATTATTAGCTATGGTCTGGGCAATTCTTAAACTCAAGAGATTCCTTCTTGGCGCGCATTTCATAGTAGAAACTGACCAAAAAGCTCTCACAGCTATACAGAATAAGGACTTGAAGAGCTCAAGATCCACTCGTTATGCTATTTTGCTACAGCCCTTTCACTTTTCTATACGAGCTATTCGAGGTTCGAATAATGTGATGGCAGACCTACTGTCTCGATGCCCGCATGGTTCTGCTTAACTGTCATTTTCTAGATTTCCTTTTAGATTTTGGGGTTACTTATATACCCACGACTCTATTAATTATACATTAACGCACACTGGTAGAACACTTTTATGACCCTGTTTAATTCATGATCCTAAGTTCGTCTGTGCTACTTTCTCTGTAACCCTTTCTTGTGTAACGGAGGAAGGTTTGATTAACATCGTACAGGGGTCGGAAGTTTACACGGCCACATTTGATAGGTTAAAATTAAAATTAACTGTTGCCTGTCATAAAATCCTACCTTTACCAAACAGAGATTTTCATTTGTGTTTTTTTCACAGCAACGGCTTTTCCATGAGAGTCAGAGCTGCTATATTGTTTGATTAGGCTGTTACTCTTCAACCTGTGGTATATATCGCAAGATTTGCTGTTCCAGTGAAGCCAGTCGGCAGTTTGACGCCACTCTAGATGTTTTTGGTATCTTTGTGTGCATAGGATGGTTCAAGACTACTAGAGTTGTCCTTTCTATATAACTTATTTACGATAGTAGATAATATTGTATATTAGTATAGTATAGTATATTAGATAGTACGGTATTGTATTAGGATATGATATAACTTTTTTAAGATAGTATGTTGGTTCATCTTTATGCACCAATTCATTACCATATTGTTCTTATACTACTGTGTTTTGATAAATGTTCAACGTATGACAATTGTAATGATGCTATTATTTTTACGTAACTGATCATTACGATACATTTGGGTATTGTACAATTTAAAAAAAAAAATGAATGAAGACAAGAAAAAACGTATTTTTTCTGACATTGTGATGTATTTTTTCTTTGCCCAGCGCTTGATTGTGCGCTAGGGGTAACTATGTATAGCGATATTAGTACATTGAAAAGTGTTTTTTCTGAGGTTGTGATGTATTTTTTCTTTGCCCAGCGCTTGATTGTGCGCTAGGGGTAACTACGCATAGTGATATGATTAAAATTGATGCTTATAATAAGTTCATCATTGATATTTTATAAGTTTATTAACTTGGTTATCATGCACATTATGTTATTTTTAAATGGTACCTAGTTATTTGTCTTTTGGTATAAATATGCATTGTTTAACTCATTGTTTACCATGATATATCATTGTCTGCTCATTCTTCTTGTACTTCATCTAGTCTTTTTACTTTTCACTTATGATATCATAGCTAGTCTATACTTGATATACTTCATATTTCTTTGAATTTGTTGATCTTCGTATGCTTATCTCATTATCTTTCTATACTTCATTTTTTTTTTACTTTACACTTACTTCTATCCCTCTTTTGTTCTTTTTTGTTAACATTACTTAACATAGTGTAATCCTTATGTGTAGATATTATGATTGCATCGACCTCAATTGCTTTTAATTTTTTTGTTCGATGTTTTTAAAAAAAAAAAAAAATTATCATATCATTTTTTCCCCCCAGGGGTCGGTGTAGTCTGTTAAGTCATATTTTAATTAAGGGGAGTTAAGTGTTAAAAACTGGAATGTACGGGTCAAATTTTTGTACACGCTAGTAAACACGCTTTGCGTGGTGAGAGAACTTTTTAGTCGGGGGTTGTATGTGGAGTAATGTTTAAACTGTTACCTGACTAGTTGTTACTTTGTTTAAAGATAGGATAAAGAAACTGGTCGAATGTTCTATGAATTAGTTTGGGGGAAAAGGCGGATGAATTCAGCTCACATCTCAAGCTGCGAGTTCGCGCTTGAATGAATTTTTACTGAGCTGTTTTGAGCAGCTGATATTTCGTGACAGTACGTTTTCTGGCAGAGCTTGGGAATGGACGTTATCCATTTCGCTAGTGTGTTCCAGAATATATTTTTGTGAAAAGGAATATTTGATAATTCCAGAATGTACGTTATTGAAGATTGAGAGATATTATATTCATATTGATTCAAAGCCTTGGATATTATGGCTTACCAATGTACTGTGTATTCAATTGAAGATTGAGAGATATTATATTCATATTGATTCAAAGCCTTGGATATTATGGCTTACCAATGTACTGTGTATTCAATTGAAGATTGAGAGATATTATATTCATATTGATTCAAAGCCTTGGATATTATGGCTTACCAATGTACTGTGTATTCAATTGAAGATTGAGAGATATTATATTCATATTGATTCAAAGCCTTGGATGTTATGGCTTGTTAATGTACTGTTTATTCTGTATGCGTATATTATGAACTGTCGATGCTCCATGACTTGATGTGAACTGTATTACTGTGAGGTCTACGTGACTGTGTAGTGAATAAACAGTGTATAACGTTATCAGGAGTTTCAACGTTCCTGACTCCTATGTTTGTTGTGGTGTGTGGCTCCAGTCTGTTCAGGTATGCCAGAACTCTTTAACATTCGCGTATGTTATAATTTGCATAGTCACACACCTGTCGGCCATCCGTAAGCCCGACCTATGCTGATCGATATTCATCAGCGAAACTATATATGAACTTTGTCCAGCCATCCCGCCTGCAGAAGGTGTTACAGTAAGACCACACTGTAACAAGCGCCCACAGTAAATCATCAAATAAATACTCCAGTGACAGTTACGATACAAACTTTATTGTCGAAAAATTACTCCAATATAATAGATGTTCATCAAGTTAACACACTTGAATAGTGCCCACACATAGGACCTAAGCAGTCAATATATAATTCAAGAAGCGAACTGTTTGTCCATCTTGCGTCTGCACGGAAGTCGTTTAACACAACATTATTGAAATCATGAATGAATCAAGTAGAGCTCCAAAATATACTTCCTTTCACTAAATATTTCATCTAGCAATCAAACACATTGCTAATTCCTCATGAAGTAGAATCATACAGCGGACATAGAATATCATCATTAAAAAACTACACATCACACACACACAGCCATTCTGGCTGAATACACTGCTCTGTAAGTTGTGTCGCATTTCACTCACTGCCAGATATCACCCAATACTTTCCCCCCATTCACGACCTACATTCTTCCCATGGACTTACCCTACATCACACTCACAATCATAACACACACCCTCAACTCAGTTCACAACATCTATTCCTGTGACACTCTAGTTGAACACTGCAGTGTTTCAAAATAATGAAAACATTGAGGTGCCCAAAAAGAGGTGTAGCATTATTCCTCATTCCCCCCTCCCCCCTCAAGAGAAAACTTCCGGTTTTCCAAGAAAGATGGCTAATAATGTATCTTTGAACCCTCTCATGACAGTCTAAGTCACCTTATATATACAGTAGTTCCGTTAATGACTGAAGTCAAATATAATAATAATAATAAACACCTAATCAAACAATATAGCAGCTCTGACTCTCATGGAAAAGCCGTTGCTGTGAAAAAAACACAAATGAAAATCTCTGTTTGGTAAAGGTAGGATTTTATGACAGGCAACAGTTAATTTTAATTTTAACCTATCAAATGTGGCCGTGTAAACTTCCGACCCCTGTACGATGTTAATCAAACCTTCCTCCGTTACACAAGAAAGGGTAACAGAGAAAGTAGCACAGACGAACTTAGGATTATGAATTAAACAGGGTCATAAAAGTGTTCTACCAGTGTGCGTTAATGTATAATTAATAGAGTCGTGGGTATATAAGTAACCCCGAAATCTAAAAGGAAATCTACAAAATGACCGTTAAGCAGAACTATGCGGGCATCGAGACAGTAGGTCTGCCATCACATTATTCGAACCTCGAATAGCTCGTATAGAAAAGTGAAAGGGCTGTAGCAAAATAGCATAACGAGTGGATCTTGAGCTCTTCAAGTCCTTATTCTGTATAGCTGTGAGAGCTTTTTGGTCAGTTTCTACTATGAAATGCGCGCCAAGAAGGAATCTCTGGAGTTTAAGAATCGCCCAGACCATAGCTAATAATTCTCGGTCTAGGACAGAGTAGTTCCGTTCTGCCGCAGTCAGCTTCCTAGAGACATACATCACTGGATGCAAAGTTTCAGAATACTCTTGCATCAATGCGGCCCCAATCCCTGTCGACGAGGTGTCACTGCGAAGAATAAAAGGCTTATCTGCATTGGGTAGGCGTAAAATAGGAGAGGAAGAAAATAATAGCTTCATTGTCTCCAAAGAGGTTTGGCATGTTGGGGACCAGTGTACTAAGTTAGGCGACCCCTTTTTCAACAGAGTAGAAAGAGGTGCAGTGATTGATCATAGGTGTGGGATAAATCTTCCATAAATTGGTATAAACTTATGATAGAAGTTCAACAACCCAAGAAGACTGCGAACTTGCTTCTTTGTTGTTGGTATAGAGAGATTAAGGATACGTGACACAGTAGTATCCTCAGGTTTCAGACAGCCTTGACCGACTCTGTGTCCTAAGAAGGTAATTTCTTGAAACCCTATCTGAATTTTGGAGGGTTTTGCTGTGAGATTATGTAACCGTAGAATTTGGAGCAATGACCTGAGACCAGCAATATGTTCCTCCCAAGAATTGTGAAATAGAGTCTATGCAAATTTGAACTGATTTATCCTTCTTCCTAATGACGACCATTGGAAAAGCATAGGGTGAATTAGAAGGAGATATGATGTTAAGATGGAGCATGTCACCAAGTTCTCTTTCCATTTGATCACAAAAGTGCAATGGAATTGAATATGGTCGTAGTCTGATAGGGTGATCATCCCTAAGTTTAATGGAATGAGAAATGATATTTTTTCGTCCAGGAATGTCAGTAAGTACATCTGGAAAAGACTGTAAGAGACTTCGGACTTCATCTTGATGATTACAAGAAAGTTCAGTGCATATTGAAACATCTTTCCAGGACTCTGTAGGCTGAAGAGGAATGAGTGGTAAATATAAAGGAACATCATGGAAAGAAGTTTGTTCTTCGTTAATAACCGCGATAGAAGCAAGACGACCTGTAGGTTCCACAGCAGAATCAAAGACTAACTGTAAATTATCAGGTCTTGAATTAAACTTTTGAAGCATACTTATATGGAATGTTTTATTTTTCCCTTTTACCTCAATGACATAATCCACCTCTGTTCTTTTAGAGATGACCATGTACGGGGCCCTGCCATCAATGGTACCTATACCTTGTAGTGGTATGGCAGCTTGCGTACCCTGATAATCCCCAGAGCTATGCCAGTGGGAGTTTTACTCCTGGTAGGTTCAACCAATCTGGACTGGTCTGTGTGGGTAGGGGTCAGACAAAAGCTGGTACCCTGGTCCTCCAGGTTGGGGGGTTTTAGCACAGGGCTGACACCCCTGTCTGTGTAAAAAAAACAATGAAGTTACGGAAACAATAATAAATGAACAAACTTTGCTGCGAGATGGACATTCGGAGTCTGTGGCTCGTATGACTGTCAGTGGTGAAAGCCGAAAGGAAGCCACTGACATGAAAACGGATGTCCTGACCGCAAAACAGGATACAAGAATAGGTTTTTGGAATGTCAGGACAATGTACGAGACAGGTAAACTAAGACAGGTCACGGCAGAAATGAGAAACTATAGGTTACACATTCTAGGGATAAGCGAGAGCAGATGGACAGGGGCAGAAAAAGTTAAAACAGCAACAGGAGAAACAGTACTTTACTCTGGAAGAGAGGATGGACAACACAATGAAGGCGTAGCCATTATTCTACAGAAAGGAATAGAAAGGACATTACTGGAATGGAAACCCATCAACAACAGACTGATAAGATTAAGATTGAGAGGGAGATTCATCAACACTACAATAATACAATGCTACGCACCAACGAATGATAGCGAAGAGGAGGTCAAGGATGAATTCTATCAACAACTGCAGAAAGAAATGGAAGACACACCTAGATATGATCTTGTTATAGTAATGGGAGACCTCAATGCGAAAGTTGGTACACACAATACATATAATGAAAGAACAATGGGGAAATGCGGCAGCGGAACAGCAAACGAAAATGGGGATAAACTAATAAGTTTCTGTAGCATTAATAACCTGGTCATTGGAGGAACACTCTTCCCACATAAAGAAATTCACAAATTAACATAGGAATCACCAAATGGTCGGGACAGAAACCAGACAGACCACATCATGGTTAACGGTAGATGGAGACATGCATTACAAGATGTGAAGGTAAGAAGAGGTGCAGATGTGGGAAGTGATCACCATTTAGTAGTAGCAAAACTGAAAGTGAAACTAAGAAGGGCTGCACCAACTGCAACTACACAGAAAAGGTTTGACATCAGCAAACTGAAGGACTCCCTTACCAGAAAAGCTTTTACGGCCGACATAAAGAAACGATATCAATTTGCCAAAAGTCAGGAAAAGACATTGACTGATGATATAGACCAGAATTTCAACACCATTTCAACAATATACAAAGAAAGCAGCAAATCATGCTTGGGATTCCAGGAAAGGAAGAAGCAAGACTGGATAACACCAGAAACTTTAAGCACCCCATAACGATGAGAAAGGAAATGAAAAGAAAGAAAACAGAAGCGAAGTCCCCCAGGTTAAAGCAATTATATAGCGAACAGTACAGTCAGCTGGACAAGGAAGTTAAACGCCAAACCCGAGCCAACAAAAGGAATTTCCTAGACGATCTTGCAAGACAGGCAGAGGAGGCAGCACTGAGAAATGAACAAAGCACAGTATACAAAATAACTAAATTCATCAGCGGAAAACGAGGTGCAAACAATATTACATTAGTAAGAGATAAGCAAGGTAATCTCATCACGACAGCAGAGGGACAAGAAACAAGATGGGCAGAGCACTTCAGAGAAACTCTGAACAAGGAACCACCAGAGACACAATTGAATGTTCCTGAGGCTGAAAACGATCTAGATGTGAATACAGACATTCCACGAAAAGAAGAAATCATCACAGCAATCAAAGGGTTAAAGAACGGCAAAGCTCCGGGCCATGATAACTTAAATGCAGAGCTATTTAAGACAGACCCTGAGCTAGCAGCAGAACTATTAGAACCACTATTTGCACAAATCTGGAAAACGGGGACAACACCATCAGAGTGGAACAAAAGGAATAATTGTCAAATTGCCCAAGAAGGGAGATCTTGCAGACTGCAATAATTGGAGAGGAATCACTCTTCTCTCAGTTCCCAGCAAAATACTAGGCAGGATAATTATACAGAGAATTTCAAAGGCAGTAGATCACAAACTGAGGAAAGAACAAGCAGGATTTAGAAAGAACAGGAGATGTGTAGATCATATATTCACTCTCAGGAACATTATAGAGCAGTGCTCAGAATGGCAAAGACAGCTTTACATTAATTTCGTTGATTTTGAAAAGGCTTTTGACAGCATACATAGGGACAGTTTATGGAAAATACTGAGGGCTTATGGAATTCCAAGCTGCATAGTGTCAATCATAAAAAGCCTCTATGCAAACTTTACGTGCAGTGTTGGGCAGAGCAACCTAACCTTTGAGGTGAAGACAGGAGTACGACAGGGATGCCCCTTATCAACCACTCTATTTTTAACAGTCATAGACTGGGTGATGCGCCAGACAACAAAGGGCAGTCCAAGAGGAATAAGATGGACAACATTTTCTACATTGGAAGATCTGGAATATGCAGATGACATTGCACTACTAGCACATTCACATCAACACATCCAGGAAAAAACGGATAGACTTAATAAGTTTAGCCAGCAGGTGGGCTTGAACATCAATTTAAAGAAGTCTGAGGTCATGACGCTCAATGTGAGCAACCCTGAGCCCATATCAGTAAGGAATAAGCAATTGGTACAGACAGATACCTTCACATACCTAGGAAGCATAGTAACACCAGACGGCGGGGCAGGCAAAGACATCAACATCAGAATGAATAAGGCAAGAACAGCCTTCTTTAGCCTAAACAACATCTGGAAGTCCTCCCAATACAGCACAAGCACAAAATTAAGATTATATCAGAGCTGTGTGCTTTCTGTGCTTCTCTATGGTGCGGAATGCTGGAGAGTTACAGAGAAGGAAATGTCGAAATTGTCCTCTTTTCACACAACATGCCTAAGAAAAATTCACCGAATCTTTTGGCCGAATACCATCACTAACCAAGATCTGCTTACTCGTAGCAAGCAAGAAGACATGCACACCATCATAGCTGGCAGACGCTGGAACTGGGTTGGTCATGTCCTCAGAAGAGACCCCGATGCCATCACAAGAACAGCTATGCTTTGGACCCCTGAAGGAAAACGAAAAAGAGGCCGACCAAAAACAACCTGGTGGAGGACTGTGGAGGCTGAGATGCAAAGAATGAACCAGAGTTGGGGCACTGTACGAAGGATGGCCACCGACCGAGCAAAGTGGAATCAATTTGTTGTTGCCCTACAAGACGCCACTAGGCGTGATGGCCACTGACTGCTTTGACGGTTGGCGGCTAAGGATCAAAGAAGAAGAAGATGTACGGGCCACTCCACGAGATTAATAAACGATTTTCTCTTTGTGGTAATAGCACATAAACTTCATCTCCAGGTGCTAATGTTTGTAACTTCCTATATCGGTTGAAAAATGACCGTGCTTTTTCTTTTGCCAACTCCGATGATTCCGTCGCCAACTGACATGCGTCGATTAATCTTTCTCTAAGATTCACTACGTACTGATATGAAGATTTCACCTCAGGATCTTTCTCCAACCCCAGCAGTAATTGTTTGAAAATGGACATGGGTCCTCGAGGTTTTGCCCCATAAATCAATTCAAATGGTGAAAATCCTGTTTGCTCATTCGGCACCTCCCGATAAGCAAACAGTACTGCGGGCAGTAATCTATCCCAATCCTGAGGATGTTTGTCAGATACTTTTCCTAGCAGTTGCTTTAATGTGGAATTTAGACGCCCCACCATGCCGTTCAACATCGGATGGTAGATCGAACTCAGAGATCTTTCAATCGAAAATAAGCTCATCACCTTAGACATTGCCTCAGATATAAATTGTGTACCCCTATTGGACAATATCTCCTCTGGAAATCCCAACCGACAAAAAATGAGAAAACGTGCATCAGCTACATCCTTAGTTGCAATATTCTTCAAAGGAATAGCTTCTGGCACCGTGTGCACATGTCAATGCACGTTAGGACATATTTGTGGCCTCTGGCCGATGCAACTGACAAAGGACCAATAATATCGACTGCCATTTTAGAAAAGGGGCGCACAGAAACATATGTGGCCTGAATAGGTGCCATATGGTAAGCACCCTTACGCGCCACTCGTTGACATGTAACACACGAGCGACAAAATATTTTAATGTCCTTATTAATGCAAGGCCAATAAAAATGCGCTAAAATCCTATACTTAGTTCTCACGATACCCATGTGACCTGCGCAATCTGCATCATTGGCATGTCTCAAGACTAAAGGTCTATAAGGTGTGGGCACAATTATTTGTTTCTTTCCTGTCGTGAAATCGTCAAAGTTCCGGATCCAGATATCTTTTTTAATCTGGAACCAATATATCCGAAATTGGATGATCGAACATACAAACTCTAACCTTTCCTGTACGGTGTATCAATAAAAACATCCGCCATGGGATAGTACTCCACTGTACCCCCGAAGGTTATACACTTAACTTTAGTACCTGTGAAACAAGATGGATCAATTAATGACTTTCTAACATGTACAGTGGTACATCCGGTATCCCTCAAGACTGAAACAAGTCTATTATTGAGAAAACCTTTGTTAAAAGTCAAAGATCCTGTGCCATCATGTACTGCCAGTGCAGTTAAAGGATGCCCGCATAACAATCTTGAAGTTACATATGATTTAAAAAGAGTCTCACATTCCGTGCAACATATCTCATTATGCAAGTCTACACTGCACGCATTAGCATGGTTGGATTATTGTCCCCTTTGTTTTCCATGTCAGGATTATTATCTTGACAGGCATTCGCATATGTGTGTTCTACACTCCGCGAACGACTGAAGTAGTCATTACCATGGAAGTTTCCACCCCTATTTCTTCCATTTTGTGGATTGTTAACATGTTTGGGACAAGTACATCCAGGACAATGTAGAGAATTAGGTTCATTAGTGTTTTGGTTTCTATAATAATTTATATTGCCTCCATTTTGGTATCGATGCCAAGAGTTATTGGTTTGACTGTCATTATGTCCCACCCCGGTGATCCACGGCGCATATCATAATAACGGTATTTCGGAAAGTCACCACGCGGTGTGGAAAGACCGACCAAGCAGTGGCGGCCTTGTGGCGTCCTTAAGGGCAACAGCAAGATTGTGTTTTCGTTGCAGTATCACGCGTGGCCCTCGAAAACAACAATAGATGATCTAGTATTTCGATCGGTGTTCCAAGCCAACGGGGTCCACGCTTCGAGTTAGAGACCTAATATTATTCGTTTGCATGAGACGAGCGGAGCACACAGGTAGAGCCTCCTTAATACTAGTGTTACCGACTGTCTTACCCGGATGTGCCGTCATAAATTGGCGTCCTAATGATTAATCATTGTAAGAGAATCCGGTTTCCGTTTGTGTAAGTAGGCAAGTAATTCTGGACTTATAGATGATAAGACCTTATCCCTCAGCACTAGATCCATTAATCCCTCGAAAGTGCGATCAATTTTTGCCAATTCCACCCAACGATTGAAACACATCTTAATCGATGAGATGAATTCTCCGAAATCCTTGTTAGTTTCTGGTATCAATTTCTTCAAACGTTGGCGGTAGCCTTCCTCGTCCAAATGATATTTTCTTAACAGGATTGTTCTGACTGGGTCATAATTCCTTCTATTCTTCTTGTCCAAAGTGTACACCGCTGTTAACGAGTCCCCAGTCACGAAGGATTCTAAACGAATTGCCCATGATGCTCTTGGAATATTAAATTCCATGCATAATGACTTAAAACGGTGTAGGAAGCATGAAATGTCATCTACCCCTGGAGAAAAATTTGGTAGGCGAAACTTAAAATTAGCTGTATGGTCCTTTTTCTCAGACCCAAAATTTTCAAGATTCCTCAGGTTATCTTGTTGCTGTAGTTTTAATTTCTCAAGTTCGATAGCTGCCATTTTCTGTTCATGTTCCAATTCGGCTAATCTTGTTTCTCTGTCCCTCGTCTCTCATCTCAAGCAATATCGTCTAATCTTTTTCTTTCTTCTTTTTCTTCAGCCACACGCAATTGCGTGAAAGCAAAGTCTTCCAAAACCTGTCCTTCCTTTCCTAGGGTTTGTCCTATCTTGATAAAATGTTCTAAGGTAGCCATGTCTTACCCTTAATGTTTAATCTCACTTCCTCAATCGTCAATTACTACTGGTTTCTTGAACCCAAATTATAAATACTTATCTACAATAAGTATGATGTACCAGAAATCGTTCTCCTTTAGAGCTACTTTAGATTAGTAATAAAGAAATAGAATACTACTTTATATATACAACCACTGGTATCATGAAATCATCATAAAGATTGGAGTAAGAACAGTACAAACAAAGACGATATATGACAATAGTGGGAGCAAAGAAAAGTAGATATGAAAGAAAACCAAATGCTATGAAAATAAAATAATCGCTACCACTATACAGTGACAAGACAAAGACGCAAACAACATTAATATATGTATCAACTAAATGACCTTTAAGATGAGAGCAGCAGGTTACAAACAATAATGCTGAAGAACTAAATATAAAAACAGTCAACAACCACGAACTACAATCAAGAACATGACATCACAACTAAGACAGAAATTGGATATAATAAATTCGAAGTGAGCGCTATAATACACTGCACTTTTCGCTGGGCCTCACTTAGAAAGAATTATATGCTGGCCTTACAGACATTTTGATTTTGGGACCGTCCTGAGAGGTATTCCAAAATCACCATAAAAGACCAAAAAAAAAAAAAAAACATAGAAACATATAATCTATATAGACATAAAGAAGGAGCTCTACCACATAAAATATAGGAAGGACTTATGCCACAAAACATTAAACCACTTATCTTATTTATGTCCTCCTCCTGGACCGACGCATCACCGTGGCAATACACTATGGTGGCTCCTTTCTTTGACTGTCTCTGTTGTAGACTGCACTCCTAGCTAAGGCACTATTGCTTGAAGACTGTGACCATTGTTACTGCTTGCCGAGTAGAAATTGAAATGTGCCGAATACACTTTTAATGCAGTTCTTCACACAGTTCTTGAAACACAATGTCGCTATGTTCTGCAATACGACTAGATGTTTGACATCAACGATGCATTGAGGTATTTGGTATACCAACCCTGGTATACGCACGAAAAATGTTTCTTTCAATCTGTTGCACCACTTTGTTGAAGTCGTTAATTGGCCGGCGCTGCACTCTAAAGCTGTAGCAGTTATATTAGTACTCGAAATGGATGGATATTGAGGCCAAATATTGACAAGACAATAAATTCCATCAGCTAAATCCTTGGAATCAGTGTAGACATAAATGCTGATTAAATGCTGTAATTAATTGTAGTAGTTCATTTTCACTGGCTAGGCATATACAATAGAGCTGTGGGGGTGTCGCTAAACTGAGCTATATTGTTATTGTCTACTTCAAGACCCCCGGCTTGGCCTACCAAATAACTGTGGCGTTATCAAGGGTATGTTCATAAAATTGACCAAGCATGCGTCTAGTAGGTGTAACCCCCACAGTAAATCATCAAATAAATGCTCCAGTGACAGTTACGATACAAACTTTATTGTCGATACATTACTCCAATATAATAGATGTTCATCAAGTTAACACACTTGAATAGTGTCCACACACAGGACCTAGGCAGTCAATATATAATTCAAGAAGCGAACTGTTTGTCCGTCTTGCGTCCGCACGGAAGTCGTCTAACACAACATTATTGACATCATGAATGAATCAAATAGAGCTCCAAAATATACTTCCTTTCACTAAATATTCCATCTAGCAATCACAGACATTGCTAATTCCTCATGAAGTAGAATCATACAGCGGACATAGAAAATCATCATAAAAAAACTACACATCCCACACACACACACAGCCATTCCGGCTGAATACACTGCTCTGTAAGTTGTGTCCCCTTTCACTCACTGCCAGACATCACCCAATACCCCCCCCCCCACCCCATTCACGACCTACATTCTTCCCACGGACTTACCCTACATCACACTCACAATCATAACACACAACTTCAACTCAGTTCACAACATCTATTCCCGTGACACTCTAGTTGAACACCGCAGCGTTTCAAAATAATGAAAACATTGAGGTGTCCAAAAAGAGGTGTAACACATACTTTTTCCAACCAGCCCCTCATCAGATCCTCAGAAGGTGACAGCCGCGTCAGAGAGTCACTGAGTCTAAAGCCCAAGTCAGCAACAGAGAAAATTTGTGGAGGGAGATAGGGTTAAAATTCCTTCTGAATGTTTAGAGTGGAGAGACAGAAGTGATAAGGAGTTATAAAATCAGAGCAGAAGACGGCTTCTGAGGTTTTATTGAAGACGTCAGTTTGTGGAGCAGTGTTCGTGAGCTGCAGTGTAGGACTTTAGAAAATTCATGCAGAGGTTATGTAGACAGTAGTTAGGTCTACAGCTGGACAACGGTGGACAAATTTAATAACTCTAGAATAAGATAATTAGGAGTGGTGGCTCGTCATTGAGTATAATCCTTCATTCTTTCTTTTTCCCATGCAGGTTGAATGTTTTGGGTGAAAGGGTTGGATTTTATAAATTGTCATTTTTGTTTAACTTGGTTTTGTTCTTTTCAGGTGTGCGACCACGCACGCTACTTATGGTTGATATGTATTTTATTTTATTGTGTAAATAAACTATAAACTGTAGTCTGGATCAGTCACTTCCTTTAACTATACTGTACGTCTATATATGTGTCTGTATAGGGTGTCTGTGGTCGTTAGTTAAATCTTATCTCCTTTAAGGGTGTCAGAGGTGGTGAGTCTATAGCTATAAAATACGTCAGAAGTGGCGAGGGAGAGTCAATCTAGGTTCTCACCCTCGAAGCCAATAGTCTCATCTTTCCACATTCACTGTCATTTTCATCAAAATCTATCTTCTCAGTCTTTCTCCAAATAGGGTCTTGTCTACCCACTCAGACAACACTCTATACTTAAATCCACTTCATGACAAGTCTGATAAGCTGGTCCATGTTCTAGTCTGATAAGCTGGCCCATGTTCTAGTCTGATAAGCTGGTCCATAGTGCTTCTGTTTTCCCTAAACCCTGATTGGGTTGGGCTGTAAAGATTGTTCTTTTCCATGTGGAACTTTAATCTATTGTTCATCACAGTTTCCATTACTTTCCCTATGTGAGATGTCAAAGCTATTGGTCTGTAAGAGCTCGCATCGTGGGCCTCTTTATCTGGTTTTAGTATTGGTATGACTACTGCTACTTTCCGTGACGTGACCTGATGATGAGTTTGATTTCTCAATTATTGTCTTTTCTACTTCCTCTACAGTAATTTCGGAGTTTAGATAAGATTTCTCCCCTATATCATTTATCTCGTTGTTCCTTAGTTCTGTTATGAGTTTTTCTCTTCTTTCTATTTCTTTGTGCCCCAGGTTTTCCCTAGCACTTACATTATTGAAGTACTTTGCTAGGGTATTTGTTTTTTTGTTTGTCTGATTCTGCCCGTTCTGGAATTTTGATAGTAGTCATTACTGTTCGTTTTGTATTCCCTTTAAGGGTTTTTAATCTTTTCCACACCTCTGTAACTGAATGAGTGCTTGGATTGAGGGTTTGGCAGAAGGTTTTCCAGCACGTTTCCTTTTCCTGTAATATTATTTTATTTGTGTCATGTCTTATTCTCTTATATTGTTCGTAGTTAACTTGGGTCCTATTTCTTCTATATTTTTGTAGGGTTTGTTTTTTCTGTTGTGCGATTCATAATTTATCATAAAGACTGTGACGGGTCGGTGGTGGTGGTGTGATGTGTTGCGATTCCTTGGTTATGGTATTATTTATTGAATAGTAAAGTCACTCTTCAGACGTATCAATGTTGGTTATAAATGGTTAGCTCTGGGCATCAGAACATCCCTTCGACGTTCTGATTTGCATAGTATATAGTATTTGATTTCCCTTGTGGGAGAGTTATCGTGCTGACAAAGGTAAACACCAACAGCTGTAGAACCGAACCCGAAACGTAAATAAAGGATCAAGCCTTCTGCTTTGAGTCCACATGTATTGAGATTCATACAAAAACGATAATCGACATTCACAAAGGTTTCATATACAATTCAGCGTAACAATTGAATTCCAAATAATATCAGTAAGTATCCGTCCGTGTCAAAACAATATGTCAGATGAACATCGTGGCTATATACGTGCGCTGTTGTAGTCAACAGCCAGAAATGAGCACATGAGTTCTTGACATCTACAATTTGAATCATAATACGATTCTCCTTCCATTATTAGTTTAATTTAATTAATCTCATGCTTAGATTAATTTCCGAACTGACCCTATATAATATAGGCTATATACTCAGCCTTATTTCCTTGGAAGAAATACAAGACACGACCTTCTTGCTTGACGGATAGCGTAACAAAGGCCCTGTAACCAAGTCACCCGGCGTGACCTTCCCAACGCGAATGCGTCATAATCTCCGCATATATTTCGCGTTCACTATACCGTAAAATATCGACATATTCTATAAATATTAATGACCCCTAAACGTTGCGCATGGGTAAACCCCAGCAGACGCCATCATTTAAAATAACACCGTAACAAAGACACTAGTTTACGTGGCAGTTCCAGAGTCCCTTTCCCGTGATATGACAGCCTTCATGTCCCTCTTGCATACACCTTTGAGCTTCAGCTGCAGTCGCCTGACTCTTCTTTTGCCATCTGCCAGTTGCCCGTAGAAAATATTTTTGGGGATACGGACATGACCAAGCCAGCGTAGACTGCGCTGTCTAACAAAGAAACAGCCATGCCTTCTACATCTGAAACCAGAAAAGCGTTTCCTACACCTACGGTACCTTATGCTAACCAGTCGTCTGACGATGATGACAGCTTTGCCTTGACATCTGTAGCCACAAGCGACGGAAGTAGCAGCGATGAAGTCGTACCGTATACTATTTTCTAAATAATTTTTGTAAGTAATGTACATACGAGTACATAATATTTTGTTTGTGTTCAATATGTTTGATAATTGCTTATAGTTAATAAATGTTGTTAACTGTTTAATATTTGTTTTTTTATTACTTTTTACTTAATTTTTACACACCTTTCTTGGCCTTAGGACCGAATTAATTTGTTTTCTATTAATTCTTATTGGAAATCAATTTTCGTTTAGCGATTTTTTCGGTTAGAGCTCGATTTATGAAGAACGAATTAACAGCGCTAAGCGGGGAATTGCTGTACTCGGTCCAACTTTTTTATATGGGGTGACCAATTTGCTGCTTTAGCTTTCCCTTTGTCCCATGCAGAGTCAGGTAACCTTTTACAGCTAGGTAAACTGGAGAGTGATGCTACCAGGTTTCAATCCCAGAAACTGTGTCACGGGCCAGTCAGACGCTCTCTCTCTCTATATATATAGGGCTTAAATACCGTGATCTGGTTCTGGGCTGTTCCAAGGAAACGTCACGTCTTGCATAGAGCACCTTCCCAGCTTCCATCGCCTGCCATTTATCCATTGTGAGATCCTCTTGCAAGCAGCAAAACAGGTAAAAGCCAATTATCTCAGACCTAAGAGTCTTTTATATTTGGACATGCGCCCTAATATAACCGACTAGGTTGAACGGGACTGTCGTGAAACATTCTAAATCCACATATATAAATTAAAAGGTAAATGTAAAGCCTAACACATAAATTCAATAAAAGGAAAGAGAAATGGTAAAAGTACAGTGCTGTCACAATGGCGTACAAAAATCCCCCTTGTTTTCTACTTCGTCTGCAAATTGTAACGTTTCACGTTGATAGTAAAGCCTACTGCATCACTACACGCTTTCTACAATAAAACGTGTACTGTATTTCTAAGAAAACCTTGAGCTAGGCACACTGCGTAATGACCTAAATTAATACTTCCATTAATTTCATTTTATACACTACGTTAACATAAACGGAAAGACAGATGAACTTAGGATAGAGAGAGGGAGGGTTGAAAGCAGGAACGCATGCAACACTAACACGCGTCTCGCGATATACAATTAATGCCACCCTCCCCGCGCGAAAGGCCAGAGGCACTAACTTTTTTTCAAATAGACCGTGATTAAAAAAACACTACAACTACGAGAGTTAGGTTTAAAAACCTGAAAAACGCTTATTAGGAAACATGACATTATACTGGTTTACGTTTGAAAACCTGACAGTAAAAGTTTGGAAGTGAGGAGGTGGTAACAGCACGACTATCCTAGAAGAAAATACATATTTTGAACGCCGCCACTTAGCTCCCTTAAAACTTATATATTTGGGTTCCTTAGGACTTGCTGACAAAGAATATGTTAAGTGTTACGCAAATAGTCTAGGAATTAACAAATTATAGCCAAAGAAAATAGTGAGGGTGTCAGACAACACCAAATAATAATCGCACAGTGGCATGTTTTGAAACCACTATTTTACGGGAAATGGGCCACCATGTAAAATCCTATTTGATTGGATAGAAGTAAATGTAAGGCTAAACACGATTAGTCGGACTACAAATACTAATTCTTTGTTGTTAGGGGAAACGGTAGTAAGGGTACTTTTTTTGAAAAGCTGTGTAAACATGGCCCGATTGGTTAGACCCGCCAATATAGTCAATTAAGAGCGTCAGTTCAGTGCCACATTTTAAAATAAACTTACTAAGAAACAGTGCGTTGAGATCCAGATCATATTTTTCTAAATAAAAGTCTGGGACAGAGGCAGATCGGAATTTGTGCCATATTCATCGCCAGTCAACGTATCTGTGTATTATTTCCATGAATTGTGGTAAGCTTGATATATTCGATATCTTTTTAATGAAAATTGAATGTAAATTGATAATTTATGTCTGTATATGTGCGTGGTTCAGTAGCGAACATGAGGCAAGGCCTAGATAGTGCTCCAACCTGAACAGAACGTGTCGGAGAAAAGAAAACTGCATGGAATTGCCAAATAGTACACTGACACCTATCTTATTGACTAGAAAGAACTAATGCTGAAATTGCAGAGGCGTAGTAACCATTTAGGAGGAGAATACTGGTGTAAAATTGTTTTCAGATGAAGCTAGCAGTTGGCCTATCGCTCTGAACTCAGTGTTTGTTCTGTATTGCGTTCAGTGTGGAAAATAGATTATAAATTAGATCTGAAGTAGGAGGTACAACCTTCTTGTTTCAGGGACTGTGGTCCTAGTTATTGAAGCAGCACCTGGTCTGAGTTTTGCTGAAATCCAGAGGCTGACAGCATACTCCTTGGTCCAGATAGCGACCAGTGAGGTGTCTCCAGAACACAGTGAAGCAATCGAGCAGAGGAGTCTTTTCCTGCAGCCATCACGAAAGATAAGCTTCTGTGGCCAGAGTAGCTCAACATTATGTGCCCCCTCAAAAATTGACATTTTATTAAACACAGAGGGACAATTAATTGGTTCAAATGACAGGAACTGTGAACTTTTCCCCAATACTATTTCCACGATAATCAAACACTTGAAGTCATGATGAAAAACAACAACCAAGCTTGAACAAAACCAGTATTACCTCATATTACTACTGCACAAATTACACACATAGAATAATAATAATAAAACTAATGTCAATACAAAGTTTATATATATAAACTGTGTACATAATACTTGTAATTACATTTGATTGTGATTCCTGGTTCACTGGGTAGTTGAATCAGGATACCCATTATTGAAAGAATTAATACATATATATTTTTTAAACTTAAACACTTGACTCATTTAAGATAGTCTTATAGAGTGTTATATGTGTGTGAGTGTCACAGTGTTGTAGAGTGTTGTGGAATAAATTAAACTGTTTATCTGTCTGTTGTTGTTGTGACTTACACTTCATCATTTTCAAAACCCTAGACATTTAACGTAGTCATCACAATATTCCAGAATAATTCTGACTGAGGTATAAATGTGGTAGCAAGTAAGGTCATCTGTAATACACCACACTTATTAGATACAGATACCTTCACAGCTGATCTCAGTCAGTACACTAAGTCCCCTATAAATATTTATAACATCCCACTTTACCACATATATTGGGGGCCCGTCCGGGATTTTGAATCTTTCTCCCTATTATAAATATTGGGGGTAATTCACTTCAGGGAATAATAAAAATTTAAAAGGTATATCCTTGGGTGAAAATAAATAAGGTTGAGCTCTCAGTGCCTGTGGTTGTCATTGGATATTTAGTTAGAGATTGTATTGTTTAGTTAGACATTATTATACATTTACCTGTTAGAAAATGGCGGACCTGGCCAAATTTTCGATCTGCTGCTGTGACTGCTAAAAGAGTTAGGAATGGACGGGCAAATTATGATTGCTTATGTCACTGCTGAATGTGACAAATTTATTGAACGCGAAGAAAGAAGATTAGAAAAAGAGGCCGAAAGAAAGTTAGAGGCTGAAAAAGAAATTAAGAGGCTGCAGATTGAGGCTGAAGATTGAGGGCTAAGGCTAAGATTGGAAGCAGAAAGAGAAGACAAGAAATTGGCTGCAGAAAGGGAAGAGAAGAAATTAGCTGCAGAAAGGGAAGAGAAGAAATTAGCTGCAGAAAGGGAAGCAGAAAAGGAGGAGAAAAGATTACAAAGGGAACATGAGTTACGACTAAGGGAGTTTGAGTTTCAAGGCCATGCTCCTGAAAATGGTGCCAGTCCCTTTACCTCTGATGCTACTGCTAGTCAGGGAGCCTCAACCTCAGCTATGAATTTTCATTTAGATCATTTTGTTGAGAAAGACGATGATATTGAGAGCTATCTAAATAGATATGAACTATTAGCTACCACATATGGGTTAGAGAGAGAAAGGTGGAGCTTAAAGTTATCTCAAGGGCTTCGTGGGGCAGCTTATGAAGTTTTTGCCAAAATGAGCAGAGGTGATCAGGAAAATTATGACATGCTAAAGCAGGCTCTTTTGTTAAGATATGAAAAGAACGCAGATTTTTATAGGAAAAAATTTAGGAATGCTAAACTACTGTCAGGTGAAACCTATCACCAGTTCTCTGCACGAATAGAGACATACTTGGAGAAATGGACTTCTCTGGGGAAAACCCAAGATCTTAAGGAAATGGTCCTTATAGAACAATTAAGAGAGTCCATGGCTCCAGACCTGAGAAAGTTTCTCATGGAACAAGGTGCAGAGAGGCTGGGTGAGTTGCTAAATGTTGCTGAAAGGTATCAAGCAGCTCAGGCAGAGGTATCAGGTAATAAAAAGAAACAGGTAGATAATTTTAGGGCACCACAGAACTTTAATAAATTTGATCCTAGAGATCAAAACAAAGGTAAGCACCAGTTTGATAGGCCACGGTATGACAATAAAAATAAAACCCCACAATTCGATGAAAGGAAATATGATGAAAGAAAATCTTTCAACCAAGGAAAGAGGTGGTGTAAAAATTGTAAGATGAACAATCATGACACTGACCATTGTAGAAGGAAACCTCCTCATTGTGCTGCTATGACATCTGGGGACAGGGAAAAAAAAGGTCAAACCTGAGGAACTACAGGAACCATACCACCCCCCAGTGTGTGAAGATGTCATCTGTAATGGTGTCACCATAAGGTGTTTATATGATACAGGTTTAGATTATGATTCCGTTGTGAGTTCTCACCTGGTGCAGGCAGATCAATACACCACAGAAACAGTGGAGATTCAAACTGCAACCAAGGATGTAGCTACCATGACACTTCCCGTCGCCCGGATAAAAGTGAAAACGCGATATGTGGAAGGAATCATAAAAGCAGCAGTGATAAATGAGCCAATCTACCCTCTGATATTGGGGTGTAGATATGTCTTCTTGGGGAATCCCAAGAGACCTGTGATATTGGCAACAGTGCAGACCAGATCACAGTCTAAAAAGGAGGAGGATAATCCAATAAATACTCATCCAGATGAGATGAGGAAGGCACAGGCTGAGGACAAAACACTCAAGCCGTGTTTCAAGAAGTTGCCCAAATCTCATACACCTCCAGGCAAGGGAGAATTTTATATGAAGAACAAACTGATATATATAGGAAGGCTGGATCTGAATCCAATGGTCACGGACAGCTGGTCCTTCCCACTTCATATAGGACTAAAGTGTTGGAACTAGGGCATGCGATTCCCTTCAGTGGTCATATGGGGATCAGCGCAACAGGACAGCGAATAGCTTGTCACTATTTCTGGCCAGGGATAACTGAAGATATCAAACGATATGTAAAATCCTGTCCAGAGTGCCAACGAGTAGCACCTAAACATTGGACTGCACCAGCAACTCTGGGGGAAATGCCCATAGTGGGAACACCCTTTGAGAGAGTTGCCGTGGATCTTGTGGGACCTCTCACCCGAACCAAGAGAAGGAACAGCTACATTCTGACTCTGGTGGACACTTGTTCTATGTGGGGAGAGGCGGTAGCCCTGTCATCGATTGATTCTAAACATGTGGCAGAGGCATTGCTCACAATTTTCACAAGGTTAGGCTTTCCCAATCAAATCTTGACTGATAATGGCTCTCAGTTCAAGGGGAAACTAACTGAAGAAGTTTTCAGGATCTTCCAGGCCAAACACTTCCATTGTAGTGTGTACCATCCCCAAGGGAACGGCCAAGTGGAAAGATTTAACGGCACGTTGATGTCGATCCTGAGAAAGTTGGCACACGAAAAACCAGATACATGGGACCAGTACCTGCACGCCGCCCTCTTTGCTTATCGGGAGGTACCCCATAGTTCAACCGGTATGGCCCCGGCAACATTATTATTTGGAAGGCCAATAAAAGGTCCACTCGAAGCTTTGTTAAGAACGTGGACTGATGAAAAGGCAGAGGAAAACATTACATCTTCATACCAATATGTGAATGAGCTGACCACTCGTTTAAAAACTGGCTGGAAACTTGCCAATGAAAATTTGAAACAAGCCAGGAAGAAAAATGCTGCCTATTATAACAGGAAGGCGAAAGACAGAAATTTGGCTGTGGGAGAGAAGGTACTGCTTCTTCTGCCCGGGAGTCAGAATAAGTTACAAATTGGATGGCAAGGTCCATATACAGTTCTAGAGAAGGTGTCTAGAACAAATTATAAGATAGATAAGAAGGGGAAAGAAAAAATCTATCATGTGAATCTCCTGAAGAAATATTTGGAAAGAGAAAATCAGGAAGAGACACACTTGTTGACCTTGTCCATCGCCATGGAGATGAAAAAGGAACCACTTTCATCATTTGAATATCCATTACACCCCTGTGAGACAGCAGCACAGGTGAAAATCAGTACACATTTAACGAAAAATCAGAAAGAGAGAGTGCAACAGGTTCTAAATAATCATGCAGAGGTGTTAACAGACCGACCAGGGCATACAAACCTATTGGAATATGATATGAAACTGATAGACCCCACACCTGTCTGTATGAAACCATATTCGATTCCGTTTGCTAAGGAGAAAGCTTTGAAGGAAGAGATAGACTATCTGTTGAAGGAAGGAATTATTTCGCACAGTGAGTCTTCGTATAGTTCCGGTGTTGTACTCTTAAGGAAACCCTCTGGAGAACATAGACTCTGTATAGATTACAGGAGACTGAATGCTATTACAGAAGGACAGGTGGATCCATTGCCGGATACAAATCAGTTGTTTGCCAGGCTAAATAAAGCTAAATATTTCTCAAAAGTGGATCTGAGTAAAGGATACTATCAGATTCCAGTAAAGCCTGAGGTTAGACCATACCTAGCTTTTAGTACCTCAGAAGGACACTATGAGTTTAATAGATTGCCATTTGGATTGAAGAATGCGCCTAGTGTCTTCTCTAGAATGATGAGAAAATTATTGGACCCTCTGAATAATCCATGTATCACAAATTTCATGGATGATATCCTTATAGCAACAGAAACATTTGAGGAACACATTGACTCTCTGAACATGCTGTTTAATCGACTTAGGGAGGCAAATTTAACAGCCCGACCAACCAAATGTTGCGTTGGATGTAAAGAATTAGAATTTTTGGGACACACAGTTTATCAGGGAAACATGACCCCTGACCCAAAGAATTTAGAGAAACTACAGAAAGCCCCGAGACCACAAACCAAGAAGGACGTGAGATCCTTTGTCTCATTATGTGGTTTCTACCAAAAGTATATCAAAAACTTTAATTCCATATGTGCACCGTTAACTGATTTGACACGTAAAGGAAATCCAGATCGAATTACATGGACACCACAATGTGAAATGACTTACCAGGAATTGAAGGAAAAGCTCACAAGTAAACCCATTTTGAAATTACCTGACTTAAGTCAAGAATTCATAGTAAGGACGGATGCAAGTAATATTGGGTTAGGTGCGACTCTACTACAGAAATCAGATGCATTGGATGGGGAATTAAGCCCAGTGGCATATGCTAGCAGAAAGTTGAATAAAGCTGAAACCAACTACTCAACTAGCGAAAAAGAATGTCTTGCAGTAATATGGGCGATAAAGAAATTCAATATTTATCTGTATGGGAAGGCATTTAAGTTGCAAACGGATCACAAACCCTTGTCGTTTCTAGCGCAGGCTAGACATGAGAATTCTAGGTTACTCCGATGGTCCTTACTTATGCAGCCATTTGAGTTTAGCATACAGTATATATCTGGAAAGACAGGTCTGGGAGCGGATTTTTTAAGCCGCCATCCGTGTGATGAGAATCACCGTAAGCCCCAGAAATAATAATAAATTTCTCTATGTGTATATAGAATTATAGACTGACATATAACGTCTGTTTTAAGAGGGGAGAATTTGTCGTGAAACATTCTAAATCCACATATATAAATTAAAAGGTAAATGTAAAGCCTAACACATAAATTCAATAAAAGGAAAGAGAAATGGTAAAAGTACAGTGCTGTCACAATGGCGTACAAAAATCCCCCTTGTTTTCTACTTCGTCTGCAAATTGTAACGTTTCACGTTGATAGTAAAGCCTACTGCATCACTACACGCTTTCTACAATAAAACGTGTACTGTATTTCTAAGAAAACCTTGAGCTAGGCACACTGCGTAATGACCTAAATTATACTTCCATTAATTTCATTTTATACACTACGTTAACATAAACGGAAAGACAGATGAACTTAGGATAGAGAGAGGGAGGGTTGAAAGCAGGAACGCATGCAACACTAACACGCGTCTCGCGATATACAATTAATGCCACCCTCCCCGCGCGAAAGGCCAGAGGCACTAACTTTTTTTCAAATAGACCGTGATAAAAACACTACAACTACGAGAGTTAGGTTTAAAAACCTGAAAAACGCTTATTAGGAAACATGACATTATACTGGTTTACGTTTGAAAGCCTGACAGTACAGCAGACACCCTAAAAGTTTGGAAGTGAGGAAGTGGTAACAGCACGACTATCCTAGAAGAAAATACATATTTTGAACGCCGCCACTTAGCTCCCTTAAAACTTATATATTTGGGTTCCTTAGGACTTGCTGACAAAGAATATGTTAAGTGTTACGCAAATAGTCTAGGAATTAACAAATTATAGCCAAAAGAAAATAGTGAGGGTGTCAGACAACACAAAAAAAATAATCGCACAGTGGCATGTTTTGAAACCACTATTTTACGGGAAATGGGCCACCATGTAAAATTCTATTTGATTGGATAGAAGTAAATGTAAGGCTAAACACGATTAGTCGGACTACAAATACTAATTCTTTGTTGTTAGGGGAAACGGTAGTAAGGGTACTTTTTTTGAAAAGCTGTGTAAACATGGCACGATTGGTTAGACCCACCAATATAGTCAATTAAGAGCGTCAGTTCAGTGTCACATTTTAAAATAAACTTACTAAGAAACAGTGCGTTGAGATCCAGATCATATTTTTCTAAATAAAAGTCTGGGACAGAGGCAGATCGGAATTTGTGCCATATTCATCGCCAGTCAACGTATCTGTGTATTATTTCCATGAATTGTGGTAAGCTTGATATATTCGATATCTTTTTAATGAAAATTGAATGTAAATTGATAATTTATGTCTGTATATGTGCGTGGTTCAGTAGCGAACATGAGGCAAGGCCTAGATAGTGCTCCAACCTGAACAGAACGTGTCGGAGAAAAGAAAACTGCATGGAATTGCCAAATAGTACACTGACACCTATCTTATTGACTAGAAGGAAATAATGCTGGAATAGCAGAGGCGTAGTAACCATTAGGGAGGAGTATACTGGTGTAAAGTGTTTCAGATGAAGCTAGCAGTTGGCCTACCGCTCTGAACTCAGTGTTTGTTCTGTATTGTGTTCAGTGTGGAAATAGATTATAAATTAGATCTGAAGTAGGAGGTACAACCTTCTTGTTTCAGGGACTGTGGTCCTAGTTATTGAAGCAGCACCTGGTCTGAGTTTTGCTGAAATCCAGAGGCTGACAGCATACTCCTTGGTCCAGATAGCGACCAGTGAGGTGTCTCCAGAACACAGTGAAGCAATCGAGCAGAGGAGTCTTTTCCTGCCGCCATCACGAAAGATAAGCTTCTGTGGCCAGAGTAGCTCAACATTATGTGCCCCCTCAAAAATTGACATTTGATTAAACACAGAGGGACAATTAATTGGTTCAAATGACAGGAACTGTGAACTTTTCCCAATACTATTTCCCCGATAATCAAACACTTGAAGTCATGATGAAAAACAACAACCAAGCTTGAACAAAACCAGTATTACCTCATATTACTACTGCACAAATTACACACATAGAATAATAATAATAAACTATGTCAATACAAAGTTTATATATATAAACTGTGTACATAATACTTGTAATTACATTTGATTGTGATTCCTGGTTCACTGTGTAGTTGAATCAGGATACCCATCATTGAAAGAATTAATACATATATTTTTAAACTTAAACACTTGACTCATTTAAGATAGTCTTATAGAGTGTTATATGTGTGTGAGTGTCACAGTGTTGTAGAGTGTTGTGGAATAAATTAAACTGTTTATCTGTCTGTTGTTGTTGTGACTTACACTTCATCATTTTCATAACCCTAGACATTTAACGTAGTCATCACAATATTCCAGAATAATTCTGACTGAGGTATAAATGTGGTAGCAAGTAAGGTCATCTGTAATACACCACACTTTTTAGATACAGATACCTTCACAGCTGATCTCAGTCAGTACACTAAGTCCCCTATAAATATTTATAACATCCCACTTTACCACAGGGACGCGCCTTGCCAAAACGAGGCAAAACGTTATTAAAAAAAAGGTAAACGCGAGAATTACATCTGGGGAGCACTAAACCAATAATGCGTACAAATCTTCTGCAAACCGCAAATAAGTCTCATACCTAATCTGCTAAAAACATTTGCCATGGAAACGATCTGTCAATATGAAGAATACATTATTTATGCTTTTACAGATGGATCAGCTTTTAAAGAAGAGAGACGACTAAGTAAGTATCTTTATTTTATGTACTTAACTTAGTTCTCTCATTCTTTCAGTTTTGCTTTTGTTCCCTTGTCCCTGGCGAAGGCATTTTAACCTTAATGCAGGCAATGTGGATTATTTATTTCCATTTACCTTGCCATGAAATGGACAGAAATTTTGTATGTCTTTTACAGTCGATCTTCAGATGGCCCTTGATCTGACAGAGACTTGATCTGATCTGAACATGACCCAGTTGCTCCAATCTTTTATCAAGTGTTCTCATTCTGTCTTGAATCTAGTTACGGTTATGGGACAGAAGAACCAGGACATTGGCAACATCTTGATTGTCAAGCTGTTTAGCTAGAGTCCACTAAATTCCGTTTGCATCTACTTTTATTAAACTTGACATGAGGTGAGATAAAGATACTGGCATTGAGAAAACCTGCTGATAGCATTACAAAGAGGTACAATAATCCTCGCTATTCACGGGGGAATACAGAAATCTGTGAATATGTAACCATTGACCCTATGGGAAAAGGGGGTTAGGTTCCTGCGGGAACCTGTTCACCATACATTATTTCTACCGATCACCATAAACTCATCATTTCGAGTATCATTCTTGTAAAAAACAGCTTATTTATTATACTGTTCATCTAATAAATGTATTTTATACACTCTTTTCTTTGTAATAGTACAGTATGTACAATCTTTTGGTGTACCAATACTCACTCACTCACCAGTCACTCACACTGTCACCACTCATTCACATATCCACATGCAAACACACACACACATTATTACAAAATCCATGGAGAACAAACATTGAAAACATTTACACAGAACATTTAAAATTAAGAAATAAAGAAAATTTCATTAACATTGAAAACATGTAAAGAAAACACTAAAAATTAAGGAATAAAAAAAACTGCATTAACATTGAAAACAGACATCCCAGAACGAAGTTTATCTAACACAGGTACTTTATCACTGAGGCTCATCACAGTCTTCTTGCGCTTAGGCACACTTGCCAACATACTTGCACTATGCTTGGATGCCATTATTAATTACAAAAATAATAAAAAAAAAGCAAAAAACGTGGAATGAAAAGATGCTCAACAAAGACACATGTAAACACAACGAAAGCCACGAGAACAAGAAGGGAGCCTCTCCTTGCTGCAGGAGCGCTTAGCAATGATTTCTAGAAGATAAAAGTTTTCTTTTGAGTTAAAAGGTAATGAATGGATACACTAAATATTCTGTTCCAAAATACAGTTGTCCTGTTCTGAACTTGTGCAAGAAGTTCAAACACAGTACTGTGGGTATTATTAGTGTTATCACATGCGAGAGACCCATCCTGCACCATCCGTTAGTTTAAAAAATGCTCTGCCATAAGAAGGCTGCGTGTCCGACCAGCTAAGCAGATAGAGCGCTTTCCTCGGCTCCAGGATTGAAACTTGGTAGTGCCATGTTCAAGTTTACCCAGCTGTAAATGGGTACTTGACCCCGCTCTTGAGTTAGGGAGGGCAAAGGCAGGGAAATGGTCACCCTAACACATAAAAAAGTTATGGTGATATCTCTAAAACTTCACTCTCTCTGTGGCAGTATCTGCTATAGGACAAGCTTTACCTTAACCATAACAAGGCCAGGAGCTGGACTTTTGCCGTCAGACGTGCACACCTTCAGAGTATTTAAACAAAGCTGAGAGCTCATCCTCGGTTCTTTACTTGGCTAAGACAGCTATTGCGAACAAAGATTCTTCAACACCATTATGTCTTGCATAACAGACTCATAGAAACACAGCAAAACAATAAAAAGTAGAAATATAAACCCACCAAACAAACATAACCACACAAAAAATTGATTTTATTCCAACCTTGAAGCTCAAAATACGTGAACATATTGGAGCAGTTTGTATATGGAATGTTTGTTATATGATTAAAAAAACATAATAAGAACAAATATGACCACAGATATTACATTTAAACCCTCTTTTTTTCACACTGGGATAAACAGATGAACATTTTAGAAGTAACCCTGAAAAATGTATGTACAAGTGTTCATTTGTGTTCTGCAAAAATTATGATACAAGTTCGGTATCATATAAAATTGCAACCTGTACGGATATAACCTAAACATGATTTTAAAAAAAAAATCTAACTGGAAATTTCAAAAGCACTGTGCAGCTGAGAATCATCTATATTTCTCAACTACATAACAGCAAAAATTGTGTATAACATATTAACAAAAGTTACAAATAGAATAACCTGATAGCAAAAAACGTTTTTTATCAGATAAAATTTCACGGGTTATGGATATACCCTATACTTTATTTTTTATTTTATTTTGGTATTTTAAAATCGAATTGGAAATTTTCTACACTATTCACTGGCTTAAAACCATCTATATTATCATGTATAGCATCATGTACATTTCTGCAAAAAAATTAAGTGTAAAATATTAACAAAATAAGAGTTACAAATGTAATCACCTTACACCAAACAAGTTCTGTATCAGATAACAGTCCAAGCATGACAGACATACCCAATACTAGATTAAAAAAAGAAGTGTAACTGGAAATGTCTACATTGCTCGGCAGCTTAAAATCATCTATATTATCATCTATATATCTGCAAAAATTATGTATAAAATATTAACAAAATAAAACCAGAGCTACAGATATAATAACCTGATGCCAAATAAGTTCTTTATCAGATAAAATTCCATGGGTTATGAATATAGCCTATACTTGATTTTTTATTCGCCCTGGAAATTTCTACATTTTTACTAGACAAAATCATTTATACAGGTCTATATCCCTTTATCTGAACACTCGAAGCCCTTCAGCTGCTCTCAGAGCACAGGTCATCAATAAACTCATGTCCAATGCCATTAGCTCAAGGTCATTTCTATAATCTATGTCTCCAGTTCTCTTTTTCCTGTATTTTCTTATCTCCCTCTATCTCTCTTACCCTGGGGATTCCAGAAACAAGGACTGCTGGGTAATGTCATCAACAGGTTTCCTTATGTGTGTCTTATCCATTGTCAGCGTCTTCTTCTCAGCTTTTATTCCACCGGTTCCTGCCTAATTCTTGTCATCAGTTTGTCTCAATCAAAACCAGACAAGCTCATTAACATCCAAGCTCCTCATCTCTTGATATCCCATAATTTACTGCCTACAAGTACATAATTCCACAAATGTTATCAAACTATCTTCTTCTTCTATTTTCTTTCCTGTTCGCTCCTTATAGAACATGGAGCCACCATTACACCTGGTCCACTTGCAGGAAGCCTCCATCAAATCCTTAACGTGCTCTTGCAGTGTTAGCTTCCTAAGCAATTTGTTTTACATGATGAGGTAGTCAGCCGCATGCACAATCTCATATTAGTCACCTTGTGCAATATGCCTCAGGGAGAAGTAGTCCTATTATTTGTCTCCTCAGAGATCCCTAGGAACTTCTTCTTCTTCTCTTCTTTGATCCATAACCGCCAACCGTCAAAGCAGTCAGCGGCCATCACGCCTGGTGGCGTCTTGTAGGGCAGCAACAAATTGATTCCACATTGCTCGGTCGGCGGCCATGCTTCGTACAGTGCCCCAACTGTGGTTCATTCTTTGCATCTCAGCTTCCACAGTTCTTCGCCAAGTTGTTTTTGGTCAGCCTCTCTTTCGCTTTCCCTCGGGCGTCCATAGCATAGCTGTTCTTGTGCTGGTATCAGGGTCCCTTCTGAGGACGTGGCCAACCCAACTCCAACGTCTGCCAGCTATGATGGTGTGCATGTCCTCCTGGTTACTCCGAATAAGTAGTTCTTGGTTGCTGATGGTGTTTGGCCAAAAGATTCGGAGAATTTCCTAGGAACTAGGCAGGGCTTATTAAACATTTTTGGTATCTACATAATGCATATCATTCAGTAAAACCAATGTAAGTAGGCATAAATGTATGCATATAAAAATGATGTGTGTTTTAACACAATTATACATAGCTACCCACATACTTATTTTCTATACTCGTAAATCTGTGTCCCTGCCTGCTTGTATTTATACTGAACTTACTTCCTGTCAACTCTGTCTGGCTTTCTGCCTTCTGTCTACTAATTTGTTGTTGGTGTCATTAAACAGAATAAACTTCGGATGAAACTATTGGGTGAATGATAGCAGACAATACGGAAAGTGATTCTGATTGCTTAACCTCAACGGGTAAAACAAAATGCTTCAGAAGCCACAACAGCAAAAGCACATAAATGCTGTGGCACATGCTGCCTGCTAGGGAGCCACATACAGCAGTGGTTTCATAAGGAGCAGAAGAGAAATAATAATGAGTAGGGGAATTATTACTAGGACTAAGGAAAAACACATGCTATGTTACATGTAACCTGTCCCCAATAAAGACACCCACGGCCATAACGTACACTGTATTGATATTGTTGAACAGAACTGGCTTCATTGCACTCCAGGCAAACCCATAGGTGCTCAGTCTCCCTCAGAAAATGTGGAAGGGTATGAATGCTAACTGTTCCTGTAGCATGCTGGTTGTATACCTGATGGATGCATCCTCTCATACGCCCGTCCCTGCTAGCCTTTCGTTTGATGCCAAATTCCAGCAATCTTAGCCTTGTGGATTCATCTATTGCAGTGTCGTTCTCTAATAGGTGCTCATTAATTGTCCTCAGTATCTCTCCCATATCCATATTCAATGTCCCCACTATGGGTGCTCTTGAGGCTAGTCTATCAGCTCTCTCATTACCGCATACCCCTGCAAGACCAGGACAATAGATCCACACCAGTTGCTGAAGATTCGAAGCCTCTATGGATGTTTTCCATTCATGCCGTAGCCATCCATTTTGAACCTTCCGAAACATGGACTGAGAGTCTGACACAATAACTGTCCCTGGTTAAGGGAGTCTCACTGCCTGTATCTCCATTCTCGTGCTGGAAGTTGTTGTAATGTAAGATTTGTTCTGTTTGGCGACGATCCTAGCCATTACTCTAGCTGAGAAGCCCCAGCCTGAATGTCTTCTTCTTCTTCCGTCCTTAGCCACCAACCGTCAAAGCAGTCAGTGGCTATTACGCCTAGTGGCGTCTTAGGGCAACAGTAGATAGGTTTTCTCTGCCGTTGTTTCCCATCACGCCTAGTGGCGTCTTTAGGGCAACGGCAAATAGACCCATTTGCTGTTGTTTCCGTAATCAGAATGACTAGCAAGCGGGTGATCAGCCCGCTGAAAGCCTGAACGTACATTGTATTTTTTCCTATATCTAAGTAAGACTTTCCCGGTTACCCATTTTCGTTCACCCATCACTGTATACAATCTTTCTGAAGTGCCCCTCAAATTCTACAGTCTGCAGACAGGATAATTAATGTTAAACTTGTCGCCAACATCACATTTAATATCACACTTTCACATAAACTCCAATCACATGGCCCCCAAAAAAGTACTTCACAGCCAGTTCATGAAAAATATAACTCTTCGATACACCCTGTCATTGCTTTCAACTTCACTGACAATAGTTATGCCGAAAATTCTGAAAAATTAAATAGAAAGTTTGTCCACGCATAATTATCATCATCACCACTGATCATCACAAAAGCAGAAGTGAATAAGGCAAAAGCAGAAACTCTTCACTCTAGTTCAATGCTAGACTTCTTCAATGCTTTCTTAATTTTAGCTTTCCTGTTTACTTTTTTATTTTTTGATCTCTGCGTCAAATGACCATCTCCGTACACATCTAGCAATCACATGATTCTCAATTCTCAACCCATTTAAAATGAAGTTCGTTCATTTGTTAATTCATTCTCGGGAAAAACTGTAGAGAACGAGACCTACAGGTGTATCATCATTCCATTTTTGCTCCATACAGAGCATGCAGCTAACACTGCATCTGGTCCTCTTGCAGGAAGCCAGCAACATGTGTTCCTACAGCTGTAGTTATCTGGGGTCATTTCTTTTCAACGATGAGATGGCCAGGTTCCATTACAACCTCATATTAGATACCTCTTATGAGAGTAGGTCCTTTCTTTCCGGAATCTACACTGCAGTGTTCATTCACAATCTAATCTATTAAGTTATTCTTTTATTTATATAAATAAACTAATTTATAATACAGACTAGTTTTCTAATTCATATTTATAGACGAGTATTGACCAACTTAAATATTCATTAGCAAAAATGTACATCTTCGAGCCAAGTTTTACACTCAGAAGACCTTAATAATCCACTGATAGCTGACAAACAAACTGTATTCTAATATTTTCTTACAGAAAATATTTTCAGGTTTCCACAATGTACAAGTGTCCACAATGTACAGGTTTCCACAATGTACAAGTGTCCACAATGTACAGGTTTCCACAATGTACAAGTTTACAATAAAAACATTTTCATTTAAAATTTTTAAAAACCTGGCAACATGATTAACAAATACATTCAACAACCACTTTTGTTCTTAAAAAAAAAACTATTAACAAGAAATTAAACCTTGAATAAAGTGCAAATATTCTTCCATGTTACGTTGCATAACATTCATATATATGAAAGTAAATGTTGTACACAGTGGGGAATAAAAATAAACACTGGAATACTACAGAAGAAAAATCTGGCATCAGGGCAAGGGACAGACCAATAAAGACGATTAATAGACAATATAAATGAAATCATGAAAAAACATGGACTGACACAAACTTAAGTCACACAGGTAAAATGTATCTTCAACTGACACCTGATAATATAAGAGGAATTTATCATCATTTACATGTTGACTTCCTGTGGAGCCTAGTGCCCCCATTGCAGTTGTCCTCCTTGCAAGAATGCTCCGTCAAAACAGTCATGGGCTCTTGCAGCAGTGGTTTCGGTAACCGTCTGTTTTACACGACGAGGTTGCTGGCCCTATATCTCCATCTTTCGTCCTTGGCCGCTGACTGACAAAGCAATCAGTGACCCTCACGCTTGGTGGCATCTTGAAGGGAACTCAATGTACAAGCTCGCATTTGTTGTCCCCCTGCAGTATACCTGAGGTAGCACAGTCCTATTCTTCTGTGCCCCTACAGAGACCCCCAGGAGTTACATGGGGGCCTATTAGTGTTTTACTTGATAATACAGTTGAAGATCTGAGATGAGTAAATTAGGACATTTTGACTTTTAATTGTTTTGGTAATTGCAACCACAATACTAACAAATAACATGATAATATGCCTTATGATGTTTGTTAATTTGCTTTTGAATAGTGGGAAAGATATAAAAATGTCAATTTAACAATAAACCAATGCAGTAAATGGTAAAATATTAACTTCATGCTTTGTTGCTGATTCTGACCGTAAAATATCTTTCTTTGAGCAAACTTCTGATAAGCAGACTTTCTTATAAGTAGAAATATTTTAGATGGTCCCTGTGACTTTTACTTACCCAGACTATAATGTACTTTGTTTTTCCTTGTCTGCTTGTTGATGAACATGGGGCATCACTGTCACTGGCCCACATGTACCAGAGCACTTTATGAATCTGTTTTTATTGATCACGATGCCAGCTCTATTCACCACCTTACACTAGTCTCACAAACAGAAGTCACATTATCTGTATCTTTTAAGAGTAGCCCAGGAACCATACAAGGATACAACAGACACATCCTATTCATAATACACTTGAAGTTTTCATCACATTTTCAAAAGTTAATCTGTCACCAATAATGGATACAATACCTATTATTTTCTCTCTATCATAGCTGCAGCCCACAGATATGACATATACACTTTCTCCCTCTATCACAGCTGCAGCCCACAGATGTGACATATATACTTTATCTCTCTATCATAGCTGCAGCCCACAGATATGACATATACACTTTCTCCCTCTAACACAGCTGCAGCCCACAGATGTGACATAAACACTTTATAATCATGGCATGTTAAAATACGTCAAACCGAATAGCCTACATCTTTTTCAAATCAAGGATGAACAAATAAAATAATAAACACTCCATTCACAAATAAGACTTGAACATTTCCATATAAACTGTTCTGTGTAGTTCTCAACGGTCTCTGAGGAGAAGAAGAAATAATAGGGCTACTGCTCCCTCAGACACGGTGTAAGAGGTGTCTAGTAAGAGGTGTCTAGTAAGAGGTGTCTAGTAAGAGGTGTCTAGTAAGAGGCTGTTTATGGGACTGGCAATCTCATTACTTAAAAGACAGCTACAAAAACCATCACTACAAGAGCATAGATGGGCTTTGAAACATGGCTTATTGCAAAGAGGCCAGCAGAAGTGGGTGCACCATGCGTCGTAAGGAGCAAAACAGGAAATAATGGCTTACTTACTTAGTCATTCCCCTTCTACCATGAGGAAATAATGGCAAAGATTTTAATTAACTGCTACAGGTTCAGGAAACATATTGCCTCTTCACCATTGTTGGATATACTTTGCTTTGAAAGCACATGAATCTATAAATGGTTCCTGATCTTGGAACAACATGAATCTGGCTTTATCATTACATGTTTTGAGCTCTTTCCCCTGGCACTGTTTACATTTTCAGATCAGACCCTCTTTAATAAATCTGACCTAGATTACAGGACTGGTTATATGTTTTATTTTTATGTTTATGAGCTCAGAACATTGTTCTAAATGAGCTATTTATAGATGGAATATATTGCTCAGTGATAAGAAGACAAGATCAGACATTCTCTAAAGTAATGAGGACTAGACTTGAACTTAGTGCCCCTTTATCATATAGAGTTATGACAACTATGTCAGAATCGAAAACGAGGCTGAACGACGTGGACGCCATTTTTTGTCGACAATACTAGGGTTAGTAGCTGGAATAAGCGTCGAGTAAGATTTTTTTAAAAAAATTAATGAAGAAAAATATCCTGTTCAACCTCTGATGGGTTATAATTAGGATATATATTGTTTTCAATTCCAAATAATATGAACAACTGCCGATGAGAAAGTGGCATCACATTTGTCAAATCATTGTAAATAGGGACAATCACAATTATGCTAATACGTTAAATAAATAAACAAAAAACAAACAAAATCAAGAAGAAACTCTGAACAAGAATTATATTAAAATGGAGGGGTGTAAAGGCCTGGTGGTTCCAGTTATATAACTGACTTTAACAGATATTTAATTGACTTTCATCTGTTAAAAATCATATGCATTGTAAGAACAGCATCAGACCTTCACATTCCCAGACACTAATATTAACATTTGTTCGTGATAAATATTGTTTGACTATATTATGCAGTTCCCTAGGTCTGTCTATTCTTAACACCTCTTCTATATTTATAAGATTATATATATATATATATATATATATATATATATATATACATATATATATATATATATATATATATATATATATATATATATATATATATATATATATATATATAATCTATATAATCTATATAATTATAAATTATATAATATAAATTATATAATTATTATTATTTTATAATTATATAATTTAAATTTATATAATTTAAAATGATAGGTAATAGAATAGTATATTTTTATTAATATTTTTTAATTATAATAAAATTATATAACATTATATATTTTTTTTTTTTTGCGTACGCCCGCTAATACTCGAGGCGAAATCTCAGGTTATTATTTTATATCTAACCTGACATTGATTTTACGTGAGTATCCCTTTATTTCTTGTACAGAGACAGGTGTCCCTCGCCATTCAGGCAAATACTCGCCGATTTCGGAGGTACCCATTGCAGCTGGGTCGGCTCAGGAGCCGCCAGTCCCTGGTCGACGACACTCCTTCAAATGTTCTCGCCAGGTCTCGAGTTAATCCAGTCCAAATCCCGGGCGACGAAAAATCCTCAAATGCCGTCGCCCGGGTTTGATTATATATATATATAAATATATATATATATATAAAATATATGTATAATTAGATTTATATATAATAAAATTATATAAAACTATCTGTATATAGTCGCAAAATTGTTTAATGAAAAACTATCATAAACTGTTGTTATCAACATCTGGTCTAGTAAAACTGTCAGTGTCTACAACAGTCATTCGCCAGTTTCCACATTTCAAACTAGGTAAATAGTTCAATTCGATGGGAGTATGTTTTTTTCCTAAGTGTTGCAATTCTAACGGAATATTTGTTGCTAAATAGTGGAATTCTTACGGAATATAAAATTCAACGGAGTATGTGTTAAAAATCCACACCACTGATTCTTTTCAATAAACCGGTAAGTAAACTAGTTTTCTTCTTTTTTGTTTTGTTACTTCAAATAATAGTACAAATATGTGCTACTGTATTTGCATCTAATTTTATTTCAAATTATTAGCTAACCTAAACGAAAATGCAAATTGGGTCCGAAACTCATGATCGGGTCCATTTGCCTGCACTACGGGTTCGACAGAAAATGGCGGCAAAATTTTAGTTGTCGTAACTCTATATGAATCTAGGAGCACTACTTGAACTAGGTCAAAAGGAAGACAGCTGAATCGATAGCATGGTACTCTCTCTGGCTAACCACTATGCCCCAAGATAGAAGAGGAGTGACTAAAGTAAGTAAGTAAGTTATGAGGGTAAATGGGCACAAATGAAATGACATATCCACAGAAACCATTGACGTTTCAGACTTGTTCATAACCAAATAGTAGTGACTTGTTCATAACCATATGGTAGTGACAATCCCTGATGAGCTGGACTTTTCCATAATGGTAAAGGGGTTACATTTAACTGCTGTTAAATAAAACTGAATTTCTCATATACTGTAACAATGCACTTCCCCCCAGAAAAATCAATCTCAGATCAATGCAAAATGTATGGCACCTCATTTGGGTAACATTATTACTTTACTTACAAAAAGTGTAAGTCCTAAAATGTCATATATTTTAAAAAAAAAAGCTTTAACAGGCAACAGCTTTTCAATAAATAAATAAATATCAGCTAGAGGAGGTTTTTTTTATGACCAACTTCAAGAATCTAAAAGCTGTGTATCTTTTATTCATTACATGTTAATGGAAAACCCTACAAGAATTAGAATAATATATATATCTTGGCAGCAAAATAGAAAAAGTTGAAGGGACAGACAGTCATATCAAAATAAGAATACAAAAGGCAAGAAGAGCTTTCATCGCATTGGGAAATATATGGAGATCTTCTTCCTCCTCGTTCATCCTGAAAAGGACGTTGGTTGCATTGTGTCACCATTTACAGCGAAGCTGCGATATTTGCGCCTTTTGGCCCAACACATCCGTCTTTCGCACAGCATTTTTTTGGGCCGGGTTTGCCTTCTCTCTTCGATCCCTACTCTCTCGGCCAGACTGCAGTGATGCAGCCTGTTTCCAGGACCAGCACTTGGAGGTAGAGTAGGGTCTTGGTCAGCTCTGGTTTGCTGACCCTGACGCAAGCAGTCAAGATATGAGTCGCTGACTGCATTCATCTCTTTTGCTGCATCTTCGGATATGGAAATCAAGTCCAACACAAATGTAAGAATCTTCAACTCAAATGTCAAGTCAGTCTTATTGTATGGCTCTGAAACATGGAGAACAGCAAAAACATCAACCAGGACTTTCATAAATGGGTGCTTGAGTAGAAAAGAAGGACTGAAATGGTATGGCAAGGTCACCATAGCAGAACTGATGACAAGGACCAGACAAGTGCCAGTGGAACAAGAAATGAGAAGATGACGCTGACAAAGGATAGGGCACACACAGAGGGAACCTGAAGATAGCATTACAAAACAGTCCCTCTTCTGGAACCCTTAGGGTAACATAAACAGAGGTAGACCAAAAGCACACAGAAAAGAGAACTGGAGACAGAAATGAAAACGATGAGGAAGGCATGGAAAAATCTTGAGCGGATGGCACAGGACAGGGTGCATATGTCCCATGCTCCTTGGGGGACCAGAAGAGTAATGTATGAAATAGGAAACAAGTCTGGTGGAACAGCATAACCCATGTAGGTCTAGCCCCTGGACAGGCCCCAACCAAACAAAAAAAGAAAGCAAAACAAATAAACAACCATTAGCCAAAACAACTGTCTAATGGAGGAAAACTTCTGATGGTCAGATTACCTCATGCTGCATGGCTTTCCCATCATCATCAATGCTGACTATTTCTATATATCCATACAGAAGTACACAGCTTTCAGTCTTGAAGTGTTCATTTTCACACATATATCACAACTAGAAAGAAAATTAATCTCCCAAAATTACATGAAGAATATTACAATCACACTTTTGTGCATGCACATAAGCACACACACTCACACACCAAGTCTAGTGTCACTGTGACTGCTGCCTTTAGTTTGCAGACGGCCAGAAGCTGACTCAGATAATGGGTATTCACAACCAATAATCTTCTGAGTATTTCTTGCAAATAACGAAGATCTCCTTAAATGGAATTATTCTGCCAGTGTTTTTCCATTGGGCCATTGTTCTTTTGTTTTGTAAATGAGTTTAAAACAAATAAATATAAATAAAATAAAAACATTAATAACCCTCCATGACCGCACAGCAAATGCTTCTTTCCTGCCGCCATTTGTTTTGTCCTGTAATGTAATTAAGGAATCCCATTTTTTATTTCACACATTGACCAAATATTTAGTTTTTGCTTTAGGAGTTGCTTTCTGCCACCATTTACATCATGAGCTGGCAACTCTGTTCATTTACATCAAGCACTGGCAACACTGAACATTCAAATCATGCGCTGGCAACAGTGAAATGTATATCTGTTCATTTTCCTTTGCGTCCAACAATGATCAATTTCCCATCCTTCAGTCCTGCCAAAATGTGACTGTTGATGTTGGACATACCCAAGCACTGGATAGGAACCAAAAGCTCCATCGTTGTGATAGGGCGGAGTCTGAAAAAGTGGTAACCAAAATATCAGTTTTGGCCTTATCCATGTAGGTATATTTCATGTGAAGGTCATTCATTACATCATATGCAAGATCTAATGCAGGATACAAATACATTAAACTCTGATTTACATGACAAATTATATGGAAGAATATAGTCTGATGTGCAATAAAGATTAGTAATATGAAAGTACAGTCTGATGTGCAATCAAGAATTGTAATATGGAAGAATAGTCTGATGTACAATCAAGAATTGTAATATGAAAGTATAGTCTAATGTGCTATCAAGAATAGTAAAATAAAAGTACTGTCTTACGTGCAATCAAGAAAAATAGTAAAATGAAAGCATAGTCTGATGCACAATTAAGAATAGTAATATGACATAGTCTGATATGTCATCAGGAATAGTAATATGAAATCATAGTCTGATGTGCAATTAAGAAAGTAATATGAAAGTATAGTCTAATGTACATTCAAGAAAAGGAGTAATGTAAAAGCATAGTCTGATGTGCAATCATCATCATCATCTCATCTCATCCCGTAACCCGTCATGGGTCGTAGGGGTGCCATGGTGGAAGCATCAGCAGACAGGGTCCTCCACTGCTCTCTATCCTCAGCAATGCGTACAAGTGTGGAAAAACCGTGTCCTGCCCATTCTTTGATGTTATCAGCCCAGGATTTTCTCTGCCTTCCTCTTCTCCGTTTACCTTCGACTGTTCCCTGAAGGATCGTTTTCGAAAGATGTGCAATCAAGAATAGTAATATGAAAGTTCAGTTTGACGCACAATCAAGAATAGTAATATGGAAGAATAGTCTGATGTGCAATCAAGAATAGTAATATGAAAGTAGTCTTATGCGCAATGAAGAAAATAGTAAAATGAAAGCATTGTCAGTCTGATGTACAATCAAGAATATGAAAGTATAGTCTGATATGGAATCAAGAATAGTAATATGAAAGTATATTCTGATGTACAATCAAGAATATTAATATGAAAGAATAGTCTAATGTGCCATCAAGAAAAGTAATATGAAAGTATAATCTGATGTGGAATCAAGAAAGGTAGTAAAATGAAAGCATAATCTGATGCACAATCAAGAATATGAAAGTATAGTCTGATGTGGAATCAAGAATAGTAATATGAAAGTATATTCTGATGTACAATCAAGAATATTAATATGAAAGTATAGTCTGATGTACAATCAAGAATAGTAATATGTGAAAGTATAATCTGATGTGGAATCAAGAAAGGTAGTAAAATGAAAGCATAGTCTGATGCACAATCAAGAATAGTAATATGAAAGCAAAGTCTGATGTGTAATCAAGAATAGTAAAATGAACCAACCAGCCAGCCATCCATTTGTTGGCTAGTGTCGTCTGTTACATTTTCTGACATAATTCAGCTCCCTGACCATTCTCATAAACTGTTTGTTTAAATCATTACCTCTTATCTCTCTTCTCCTTACCCTAGCCCTGCTTCTCTATGTCATTCTCTATTCTCTACAACACTTAACTCCACTATGGCAGTATCTGCTATGGGACTACCTTTACCTTACAAAATATCTTACCATTAACTCTTTGACTCCAGAACAACGCTCAGAGCGCTGGTCAGATTTGACATCCGTGCCAAAACAACTCTCTGAGCGTTGTTTTTAGTCTATCACAATTAAAATTACGGCACAGGGTGGAAAATAATTGCGGAGTCAAAGAGTTAACTTTCTCAAAACCTCAGAAACGAGGTATCTGAGAAAGGTGGCTGAAGTAACAAGAAGAGACATGGTCCACAACCAGATATGTCAAGGCCTAAAAACCCAACGCCTCCAGACCTATGTAGAACAGTCCCAATTAAGATGGTTTGGTCATGTCTGCAGAATTGGAGAAGATAAGCGGCCATGTGAGGTATGGGAGGCTAAGAGCCAGGTATCCATACCTCCAGGATGACTCAGAGTCCGCTGGGAGGACATTATTAGACAATCTCTGAAGGATCAAGGACTAGAATGGAACCAGGCTAGGAGGACGACATATGACAGCGTAGTATGGCACTCTCTCTTCCAAACCTCTACACCTCACGGTAGAAGAGGAATGACTAAGTAAGTAACTTTCTCAATTTCATTGTCTATTCTCTACAACTTTTCACTTCACTATGGTAGTCTCTGTTATTGGACTACATTTATAACTCTTGTTACCGAGGGCCTTCTCAATGCCATTTTACTTCTTAATCAATCACAACAGTTGTTTGATCACTAAAAGTCTTTTATATTTGGAGATGCGCCCTAATATAACCAACTAGGTTGAACGGGGCGCGCCTCGCCAAAACGAGGCAAAACTTTATTTAAAAACAAAAAATTGTACTTCTCTACAACACTTTTTACCATTAGCCTTTGCAACATCTCGGTTTCTTTCTTTCTTTTTTTCTCCGGAATCATTTTTTCATAACTGAATGAAGCCTTCTTTTGCTTCTCCTTATCTCCATATATCTACTTTCTTCTACTTTATGTGATTTAAGTCCAGAATTGACAGGGATAAAGAAGACATGGAACAACCTGGAGTGGATGGCACAGGACGGGAGGGCTTGGAATGTATTTGTTGAAGGTATATGCTCCACAGGTAGCTGAAGGGTAATGATGATGATGACTGCCGTGAACAGATTGCCAGGAACAATCTCAACAAGTTCTTAAACTTGCAAGGAACAATCTCAACAAGTTCTTAAACTTGTGAGGAACAATCTCATCAAGTTCTTAAACTTGCGAGGAACAATCTCAACAAGTTCTTAAACTTGCAAGGAACAATCTGAACAAGTTCTTAAACTTACAAGGAACAATCTCAACAAGTTCTTAAACTTGTGAGGAACAATCTCATCAAGTTCTTAAACTTGCAAGGAACAATCTCAACAAGTTCTTAAACTTGTGAGGAACAATCTCAACAAGTTCTTAAACTTGTGAGGAACAATCTCAACAAGTTCTTAAACTTGCGAGGAACAATCTCAACAAGTTCTTAAACTTGTGAGGAACAATCTCAACAAGTTCTTAAACTTGCGAGGAACAATCTCAACAAGTTCTTAAACTTGCGAGGAACAATCTCAACAAGTTCTTAAACTTGCGAGGAACAATCTCAACAAGTTCTTAAACTACTTTATCATTATCAACTTTCAGTTCCCCAAGGAGCATAGGCCTTCAACAAACTTATGCCAAGTCTTCTTGTCCTGTGCCGTCCGCTCAGGGTGTTTCCATGTCTTCCTCATGCCTTTCAAGTCTGTCTCCAGTTCTTGGTTGGTCTCCTGTTGCCTCTCCTACCCTGGGGATTTCAGAAGGATTGCATTGTAATGCTTTCAAAAGGTTTTCTCAATGTGTCCTATCCATCACCAATGTCTTCTTCTCATGTCTTGTTCCACTGGTACTTGCCTGGTTCTTGTCATCAGCTCCACATTAGTGGTCTTATCTTACCAGTTTATTCTTCTATTCTACGCTGGCACCCAGTTATAAAAGTCTGTAGCTGTTTGGTTTTGTTTGTTCTCCATGTTTCAGAGCTCGGAAACTACTTTATATTACTAACGTCATCAGACCTGAAGGTCTTTTATATTTGGACACGCACCCTAATACTCCCCTGTTCACAAAGTTCCGGGACTCATTTTTTTATATTCGAATAAGTAGACTTACATACTATTTGGTTCTATCTCCTTCAAAGTAGTTCCCTTGTGAGTGTACACACTTATTCCAACGTTCCTGCCACTGAAGGAAGCACCTCTCGTAGTCACTTTGCGGAATAGCCCTCATTTGTCTCGTCGCGTTGGCTTGAATCTGCTCAATGTCATCGAATCTACGACCTTTCGTTGTTTTCTTAAGTTGCGGGAACAAGAAAAAGTCACACGGAGCAAGATCGGGTGAGTATGGAGGATGCGGGAGCAATGGAATGTTGTGTTTCGTCAAAAATGCGTTTGTGGTGACAGACCTGTGTGCATGTGCATTGTCATGATGAACACGCCAATTGCCTGTGCGCCACTTCTCAGGGCGATGTCTGCGCACAGCGTCGAGGAGGCGTTGCAGGACTGTTTTGTAGAATTCAGCATTGACACTCTGTCCTATAGGGACGTATTCATGATGCACCAGGCCATCAATGTCGAAAAACGCTACTAACATGGTCTTGACATTGGACTTGACCTGTCGTGCCTTCTTCCTTTGACGGGGGCCATCTTCAAAGGATCGGAGTCCACTTTTGAAACGGGAATACCACTCAAATGTTTTAGATCTACTTAAACAGGACTCTCCGAAAGCTGTTTGCAACATTTCGAGAGTTTCGGAACCAGTTTTTCCTAGACAAAAACAGAAATCAATGCACACACGTTGTTGAATTTTACCGTCCATTTTTGAAACGCGACGAGCACTATTACGTCACATCCGCTTTTACGCTACCAGACAGCGCATGCGCGAAATTACAAACTTCAGGTTTGGTACATATAGTGGCACGTGGTTGACACGTGCACTGTGTTAATATCACCTAGCTCCTTATAACGGTTTTCCGGATAAAAAATGAGTCGCGGAACTTTGTGAACAGGGGTGTATAACCGACTAGGATGAATGGGATGCGCCTCGTCAAAATTTAATTTAAAAAAATTTTATATTAGTTTGTATTTCCTTATTTACTATTTCTTTTTATAAATGCCCTTATAATTGACTGTCTGACGACAAATATATTTTTGACAATACATCTGGATTTTCTGTGGTCATGTCCCATAAATCTGATACTATATTTGATATCGCAATTTCTATCATCACCCGTATTTAATGCCAACGCAACCTTTTCAACCATCAAGTCTGAGAACCTACCCAAAAGTCTCCATTATGATCAGCTGTCCTGACGTGTTCCCCAAGATTAGATGGTCACCTGACATACACAAGTCATTAAGACGATGCTCCAAAGGTTCACTAAACAGATGCTTTCCATTCACAGAATACAGATGCAGGCAGTGTCTCTCCTGAAAAAAAACAAGAATATACAAGACAAGCAATTTATTAGAGAAGCATTGTGTTTCAGTAAAATAGTTTTAAAATGTCACCGGAGTCAGTTTTATAAATGAAGAATACACTAGAAATACAGGATGTTTCAGGATTACCCGTTGTCTTCTTCTTCTTTGTGATCAAGTTTCTCTATTTTCTGTGGTTTCTAGTGTCATGAAAGAGATATATCTTCACTATACTCCCACGCGAAGTGGTTCATTTATCACAGACTCTCATTCTCTTTCTCTCTGTATTTTTTATTTTTTCAGCTGAATTCATCAACTGGTACTAGGTTCTTTAATTTCACTTTTCCTATGACATATCCAAATAACTATGATTGCCTATAAGTCATCCTGTTAATGACCAGTTTTACCTCTACACCTCATGGTAGAAGAGGAACGACTAAGTAAGTAAAGAATAACCAAATTTCTTCTGTTTCCAGAAAGGCATCCTTATTTGATCTTCAGATCATGCAGGGTATTTCACGACAACTTTTTTTTGAAAAAAATTTTTTTTTTATTGCCTCTAATTTTATTACTTTTTGTTTAATGCCCATGTCTAATATGTATCAAGTAATTTAGGCTATATATATAACATGGTAAAACTCTTTTCCTTACTGCCGTAGCGGTTTTGTCAAATTTGGTTGGTAAGAAAGCCTTTCATGCCATAAAATGCTGACTATGACTTTAGGTTCTTGCCTTATCTTGGTCATGCAACTGCCATTTCTTCTTATTTTACATTTGTGCTCATACAACCACATCTCTTTGTCTCTTAAGGTTGATGGTCTGTCTCAGGCTTCTCTCACTGCCATAGTTTTTCTGTAAATAGAACTGATAAAGGCCATGCTGCCACATAGCTCTTCCCATGGAGTCAATATACTTGAAGAACATCTACTGTTTGCTTGTCTTCCCCAAATGGACATGTTTATCTGGCTGATTTTTTAATTTGTTGAGCATATCGTACTTATGTTTGCAGTGGTCGGTTCTCAGCCTGAAAAGTCATATCATACTTATGTTTGCAGTGGTCGGTTCTCAGCCTGAAAAGTCATATCGTACTTATGTTTGCAGTGGTTGGTTCACAGCCTGAAAAGTCATATCATACTTATGTTTGCAGTGGTCGGTTCTCAGCCTGAAAAGTCATATCGTACTTATGTTTGCAGTGGTCGGTTCTCAGCCTGAAAAGTCATATCGTACTTATGTTTGCAGTGGTTGGTTCTCAGCCTGAAAAGTCATTTCGTACTTATGTTTGCAGTGGTTGGTTCACAGCCTGAAAAGTCATATCGTACTTATGTTTGCAGTGGTCGGTTCTCAGCCTGAAAAGTCATATCGAACTTATGTTTGCAGTGGTCGGTTCACAGCCTGAAAAGTCATATCGTACTTATGTTTGCAGTGGTTGGTTCACAGCCTGAAAAGTCATTTCGTACTTATGTTTGCAGTGGTTGGTTCTCAGCCTGAAAAGTCATTTCATACTTATGTTTGCAGTGGTCAGTTCTCAGCCTGAAAAGTCATATCATACTTATGTTTGCAGTGGTCGGTTCACAGCCTGAAAAGTCATTTCATACTTATGTTTGCAGTGGTCAGTTCTCAGCCTGAAAAGTCATATCATACTTATGTTTGCAGTGGTCGGTTCACAGCCTGAAAAGTCATATCGTACTTATGTTTGCAGTGGTTGGTTCTCAGCCTGAAAAGTCATATCATACTTATGTTTGCAGTGGTCAGTTCTCAGCCTGAAAAGTCATATCGTACTTATGTTTGCAGTGGTCGGTTCACAGCCTGAAAAGTCATATCGTACTTATGTTTGCAGTGGTAGGTTCTCAGCCTGAAAAGTCATTTCGTACTTATGTTTGCAGTGGTCAGTTCTCAGCCTGAAAAGTCATATCATACTTATGTTTGCAGTGGTTGGTTCTCAGCCTGAAAAGTCATATCGTACTTATGTTTGCAGTGGTCGGTTCTCAGCCTGAAAAGTCATATCGTACTTATGTTTGCAGTGGTCGGTTCTCAGCCTGAAAAGTCATATCGTACTTATGTTTGCAGTGGTCGGTTCTCAGCCTGAAAAGTCATATCGTACTTATGTTTGCAGTGGTCAGTTCTCAGCCTGAAAAGTCATATCGTACTTATGTTTGCAATGGTCGGTTCTCAGCCTGAAAAGTCATATCGTACTTATGTTTGCAGTGGTCAGTACTCGGCCTGAAAAGTATCACCTGATCTATTCTCGGTATCAATTGCAACCTGATGTTAATAAAAGTAAACTGATTAACCCGCTGCAGCTTGTCGCTAGACACCTGTCACAACTGGCACATGATGATCTTAGTATTTTGCTTCAAAATAAAGTGGCCTTAATAATATTAAGTTTACAATTAGCGGGACTGCATTAATATTAACAACACAGCCCACAGTTAAGCCCTTCATGAGAAAAATAATATTTCTATGAAATTTGGTAACAAATGATAATGACCACTCACTTGCTGCCGTTTCCTTCCCTCCCCTGCCTGCTTCTCCATCTCCACACAGTACAGCACAATCTGGCCTGTGTCTGACACAGCCATGTTGGGAATGTCAAGCGTCCATCCCTGTCGTGACGGAGCTCTCAAGGTCATCGTGTAGTGACCATTCAGGACAGTGTGTAGAATTACAGTGCCATCCTAGCATTGAAGATAAAAAACAATGAAAGATAAACCTGATATATATATATATATATATATATATATATATATATATATATATATATATATATATATATATATATATATATATATATATATATATATATATATATATATATATATATATATATATGATAGGAAACTCTTTACAGAGCGATACAACAGGAGGCAATCTGATCATCAGAAGAAGTCCCCCCATCGGACAAGTGTTTCGGCCCAGTATACTCCTTTACACTCTAAGGGGGCGGGCCCACTTGGGTCATGACTCCCAAGCGTCTCAGCCTCCTGTTGTCTTGTATCGAAAATGAACCCATTTCACTTATGGTAGCAACTTTAATCCACAACTCCGCCAGCCGTGGAGGCAATTGTGAAAGTAACAAAGAGAAAACAAATTATTCCGTTCGTTCCGTCGCACACACCGAGACACCATCGCGAAGCCGCCGAGCCTAGCCACTGAAATTCTGACACTGACACCTACTATAATATACATCGCCTGTTGCCCCTCAGTCACAGCCCGCTCACTAGTACACCACAAAACTCAGCGTTTTGTGGACTTAGAAAAATTCCTGGTGTTTTCTGTACCGCAGCGTTTATTGTCACGATTTCCATTGTCCATTGCGGTTGTTCCACAGCCAGCCTGATGCCTTTTCGGCAGTTTCACTAAGCCTCTTCAGTGCCCTTGTTCTCGCCTGTCCCGTCAGCCCCAACAGTTTCAATAGATCATACATTGATGCAGCCACAAGCCCTCTTGCGCCCACTTCAACAGCCATGACCCTTGTAGTGAACCCCTCGTGTCTCAGATCCGCGGCCAGATCACTATATTTGGCCGCTTTGAACGAATGTTGCTCGTCTAATCTGGATTCAAATGGCACGGTCAGTTCAATCAGTATGACCTGAAGCGTTGAAGAAGAATGAAGCACTATATCCGGCCATCTCCGCGATTTTCTGATACTCTCTGGATATGCCCCTCGTCCAGGTAGGTCTACCGCCATCTCCCAGTCGTTTGCACAATCAAGAAGAGATGGTAAACTGCTACCTGGTTTACTCGGTTTGGGGTGTGCTGACTTTCCTGCCCTCAGAAAGTATGTATTTGCGGTGCTCGGCCTGGGTTTGCTGTTCGCCTTCATCCTTGCTAGATCTATTGTCGCAGCAAGCTCATTTAGCACTTTGTTATGGCGCCAGGTGTATCGCCCTTGCCCTAATGACACCTTACACGCTGAGAGCACGTGTTCGAGTGTCTGCCTCCCCTGGCACAGGGGGCACTGCTCATCATCCGACTTTCCCCATTTCACAAGGTTGGTGGCCGACGGCAGCAGGTCATACATTGATCTAACAACGAAGCTGAGCCTAAGAGGTGCCATATGCCATATATCATTCCATGTCAAGGACCTCTGCAGGGCTCCTTCCCATGTAGTCCATTGGCCTTGTTGGACCTGCTGCACTGCTTTTTGCAACCTCTTATCATTCTCAGCCTCTCGTATCTCATGAACAACCATGTCTCTGCGCTCCCTGCTTGATGCCTTGGACCACCAGCGGATGTCTCCATGACCAAATCCCCGTCTATTCGTCTGTGTGTATCCGATTACCTCCCTCAGTTTGAGTGACTCTTGGGCAGCATCAACAGCTTCTTCCACTCTCCACTTCCTTCCCGTTTTCAGTGTGGGCTGAATGGACTTAACCACGTCATCAGCTGACTCGCGTAGCATCATTGCAAGCCTTGCCTTTCCAACTTTGTACTCTTCAACAACTGACTTGAAAGGAAGCAGAAGTTTTGACTTTTTGCAGTACAGTGCTACATCTGACAGACCTGGTGGTACCCCTAGCCACTTTCTCATGAACTTGTTGACCTTTTGCTCTATAGCTTCAACTGTACTTGTGCTTATTTCATATATAAGCAGTGGCCACAGCAACTTCGGTATCAACATGAACTGGAGGCACCACAGTTTGAACTTTCCCAAGAGTCTGCTTTGGTCTATGATCTGTAGCCCTCTGTCTGCCATTTCTATTGTCTGTTGCACTGCCTTCGAGTCTTTTAATGAGGCATCGTACACCCTGCCAAGACTTTTAACAGGTTCCTCAATGACAGTAGGGATTCTTTGGTTGGAAACCACGAATATGTCTTCTGCTATCTTCCCTTTCCTGACTGATAGGCTTCTCGACTTCTTGGGTTTGAAGCTCATTCTGCACCAGCTGACTAGTTCATCCAGGCGTTCTAACATCCTCCAGGCCTGATGTTCATCTGATGTCAGAATTGTTGTGTCATCCATGAATGCTTTGAGCGGTGGCATGTGACACATTCCCCCAAGCTTTGGACCTATAGCCATTCCTTCGGCCGCATTGAGGATTACCTGCATAGCCATCACGAATAGTATCGGAGAGATGGTACACCCCATTGCAATTCCAACTTCAAGGCCAATCCACTTCGTTGTGTACTCTCTGGTTGAAAATCTGACAGCAAACCCTGCGAAATACAGCTTCAGCATTGCTGCAATCTCTTGTGGAACATGATACATTTCTAGGGCCTGCCACAACATCTGGTGTGGAACGGATCCATAAGCATTCGCTAGATCCAACCAGATTACATGGAGGTTTGTTCTGTCAGACTTTGCCTTTTGGATTGCTTCCCAGATCATTGCGGCATGCTCTAGACATCCTGGTGTACCTGGGATACCTCCTTTCTGAATGGTAGTGTCAATGTACCCATTTGCCAGGAGGTATGTAGTGAGTCTTTTCGCCATCACTGAGAAGAATATCTTCCCTTCCACATTGAGTAGTGAGATTGGCCTGAACTGACTGATGTCTGTGGAATTTTGCTCCTTCGGGATGTAGACTCCGTTCGCCTTTCTCCATTCCTTGCTTACAAGCTGGGCTTTCCACGCATTCTTTAGTAAACGGAGCAGTCGTTTGAGCACTTCAGGGCATCTCTTATACACCACATATGGAACACCATTAGGACCTGGAGCTGACTTGCACCGAGCTTTCTGGACAATGCTTTCTACCTCTTGCACCGTTGGGGGCTTGGTGTTAAATTCAGCTCCTGGCTTACTCGGCCATTTAAGGCCTGCCATGCTGCTGAGCGGCTCATCTTTGCGACCATCTGAATATGTCATTCTAAGGTGTTCTTCCACGTCTTCTTTCTTGATGTTTAGCATACCCGACCGTGGCTGCTCAAACAGTTCTTTGGCAAACTTGAAGGGCTCCCTGAAGAATCTTTCCCTATCCCTTCGAGTCTTCCTTCTCTTCCTGCACAACCTTTCTGCTCTACAAAGGGCATTATGTTGGCCTTTCAGGTGCTCCCAAACCTGTCGTAACCCTTCCTTCTCTGTGGCAACTGCGTTCTTGAAAAGTTTTCGGGCATGCTTCTTCTGTTTCCTGATTTCTTCTATTTTAATTTGACTTCTACTTTTTCGTGGTGGGTTACTTTCCCTTGCCTCCGTCACTCCGAACACTTTGCGACAGTGCAGATATATTATGTCGCCGAAGATTTCCAGCTTCTTCTCCAAACTTATCTGCTTCAGGTTGTTATCCAACTCTTTTGCCAAGGCTTCGTCCAGCTGTTCCCAAAGCCCTTTTGCACTGGCAGGTGGAAACTTGATTGCATCTCTCTTCCCGTCCAAGAAGTGTGTGAGATCATCATCAGGCAGATCAACTTGAATGTACTCAGCACTGTGGATTGACTCCTGGCTGCGTTCTTCTAACGTCTTATCCGTCGAGACAGAGCGCTGTTGATCTCCCCCATATGACCTCCCACACCCCTTTTTCGTTCGGTGGATTTTCATTCCTCTCTGAGTAGAGAACTCCCTACCACAGGCACATGGAAATTCCAGCCGTTGTTCAGAGCTCGAAGTCCGTGTAACGGGTCTGGTCGATTCCAATGAGGCGCCTGTGGATTCATCATTCTCCCCCCCCTTTCGGTGAATCCTGGGGGCATCTATCATTTTTGGGTCCTGTAGCAATTGAATACAGCTTACGGGGTGCTAACCCGGTCAGCCGGTTTCTAGTCTTTCCCTGTGTCATCTGTCTTTCCAGAAGTCAATCGGTCTTTTCCCGATCGTCACTGGTTTGACCATGTAACTATGATAGGAAACTCTTTACAGAGCGATACAACAGGAGGCAATCTAATCATCAGAAGAAGTCCCCCCATCGGACAAGTGTTTCGGCCCAGTATACTCCTTTACACTCTAAGGGGGGCGGGCCCACTTGGGTCATGACTCCCAAGCGTCTCAGCCTCCTGTTGTCTTGTATCGAAAATGAACCCATTTCACTTATGGTAGCAACTTTAATCCACAACTCCGCCAGCCGTGGAGGCAATTGTGAAAGTAACAAAGAGAAAACAAATTATTCCGTTCGTTCCGTCGCACACACCGAGACACCATCGCGAAGCCACCGAGCCTAGCCACTGAAATTCTGACACTGACACCTACTATAATATACATATATATATATATATATAACCCACAATCCTTCAGCTCAGACTTCAACAATGGTTAAGATAGGCAGGCATAAGTGAAAGCAAATATTTCATGTGCTTACAGTTAGGCTTATGCAAACAAAATCTAATGGCTGTAAAATAAAAAAGGCAAACACACAATAATAAAATATATAAAAAGAAAACTAACAATAAATGATTAAATGAAAAAGCAATTTTATCTTTTTTTCTGGTTTAGTTTTGTGTTCACTATCATTCTACATGTGTTACCGGGGCCCGAAAGGGGAGCAAAGAATAGTAACACTGTTTCCTGCCAAGCATGTCATAGAAAGCGACTAAGGAGGGTTGGGCATGGGGCTGGTTACCCCATCCTGTAAAAAATTTAAACCACAAAAAACTTCAACAAACATGGACAAGTCAATTAAGGAAAATAAAACACAGCCATCCAAGACAGGTGAAGGTCCTCTCGCAGGGAGGCGTATGATGCAACACAGAGAAAGCCGAAAGGAGTCTGTGTTACTGACTAACCTTCTTTCTTCTAGGAGAACTTCCAGATTTGGCACCTGGAATGTTTGGACATTAAATGAACAAGGGAAAGTGGCACAAGTAGCAGCAGAAATGAGGGAATATAAAAACTGAGGTTCTGGGAATGTGTGAAACAAAGTGGAAGGGGGTAGACAAGAAGAAACTCATCACAGGTGAATTAGTGCTGTCCTCAGGACATGAAGACGAAAGTTCACACCACAGTGAAGGGGTAGCTCTTATGTTATCAAAAGAAGCACAGAAAGCACTCATTGAATGGGAAGCTTCTGATAGCCAAAGTAAAAATGAAACTCATATGAACAACAAAATTTAACGTAGGACATCTAAGAAATCAAGAAACAAGAGACAAATTTGGGGTCACAATATCCAACAAATTCCAAGTGCTCCAACAGCTGGAAGATGTAGAGAATACAGAAGACTATTGGCAGCAAATCAAAACTGTGTGAAATGAGACATGTGAAGAAATACTGGGGAAAAGGGAACGACAACAAAAAGCATGGATAACAACAGAAACCATCAATAAGATAAAAGACAGAAAAAACAAGAAAGCAGATTTAAACATAAGCAAAACCAGAAGTTCCAAAGCCAAGGCTCAAGAAGTGTACACAGAAGCAAACAAAGAAGTAAAAAGAAGTATCAAAAGAGACAAGAGGAAGTATATTGAGGAGTTGGCAAGAGAGGCAGAAGATGCTGCAGCCAAAGGAAATATGAAAGAACTGTATAACAGCACAAAGAAGTTAACAGGGAAATACAAGCAAACAAGTTGCCTCATAAAAGACAAGAATGGAAAACTGCTCAGCAATATAATAGAGCAAATGAAGAGGTGGACAGAATATTTTGAGGACCTTCTCAATAGACCAGCTCCACAAAACCCCCCAGACATCCAGCCAGCAGAAGAAGAGCAACAAATTAACGGTGAAAGACCAACTGTCGTGAAACGAGTGTAACCCACTACTTTGTTAATCACTATGTCGAGATACAGATTTGCTTCAACCAATCAACGAGCAACGTTCACCAGTCTCTGAGACAGAATAAATTAACGGCCATCATGTTCACGCAAGATGGCGGATGAAAACTGAATAAAATTAGGCTGTACAGCGTTTGGGACTAAACCGGAGGAAACCAATCAGCTTGCTCCGCCAGGAACAAACCGAAAGCCTTGCTTAAGAATTTACCTGCCTATATAATCGGGCGGATTTTATGCATAATCACACATCACCGAGATGACGCCAGAGATACCGACCGACTGAAGAGGAAGAAGCTGTCACCTTGATTGATAGCTTACCTGAGGGCATCGACCTGCAGCCTACTTCGCTAAGTCACGTCAAAAACTGGCCTGTTTGAATCTTAGAGGGTAAATATGTTTACGATAACCTTTAGGAAAATAGGCTTTCCGCAGGTCTATAATGTTGGTATTTGTTGTGTGTCATTTATACTACCTATCAGGTTACTGATTGTATCTTGGGGAAATTAAGTATAATGATTGTATTTCCTATTATGATTGAATAGACGAAGGCTAATAGGACTCATACTTCAACCTATTGTCTCCTATACTTCAATCTATTGTCTCATCTAACTCCAACTGTAATATAACCAAAACAGTCCTTGTTAGGACTCAATCTATTGTCTCCTATAACTTCAGTCTATTGTCTCCTATAACTTGTCTATTATCTCAGATCAACTGCAATATAACCAAAACAGTCCTTGTTAGGACTCAACCTATTGTCTCCTATACTTCAATCTATTATCTCAGACCAACTGCAATATAACCAAAACAGTCCTTGTTAGGACTCAATCTATTGTCTCATCTAACTCCAATCTATTGTCTCCTACAACTCCAACCTGATATATCACCAAACAGTCCTCGTCGCATATACTCCTATCATAAGAACATAACGTTATTGTTAGGATATATGTTACCAGCTTGTATAGCACTCGTCAGAGAGGGCCTGGTATATTATAGGGGGAAGAAAATGGTTGTATCACACCTAGGTGTACATATTATTAGATGTATTCATGTATTGAACTTATATTATGGGATGTATTCATGTACTGAATGTATTCATGTATTGAATTTATATTATTGAATGTATTCATGCATTGAATTTATATTATTGAATGATATGGGTGGGCTAACGAAACGATCAACCGCTGGTGTTTTGTGTCAACCAAACCAAGAAGGACAGCACTTCTAAGAGATGAGTACACATTAGTACCATTTCTGTCGGCATTGTGAGCAAAATCTAAGTCAATTAAGAAAACGTGAATTAGCGTAGCAAGAGACAATAATAAGATCAAGTGGATAAATTATACGTAAATAACAGCATAGCTGATAAACGTTATATCCTTAATTAACAGCACAGCTGATACTTACTTACTTAGTCGTTCCCCTTCTACCGTGAGGTGTAGAGGTTTGGAAGAGAGAGCGCCAGACTATTCTATTGGCTGTCTTCCTCCTGGCCTGGTTCCATTCTAGTCCTCGGTCCTTCAAAGATTGTCTAATGTTGTCCTCCCAGCGGACTCTGGGTCGTCCTCGGGGTCTGGATCCTTGGCTCTTTGTTTCCCATGCTTGTCGTGGTAGCCGATCTTCTCCCATTCTGCAGACATGGCCAAACTGCTGATACATGTACTATAATTGAATAACAGCACAGCTGATATAATTTTTTGTTCCTATAATTGGAAAACTTGTTGTAATATTTATTTACATATCTATATAACTATAAATATTTGTAAATCATATGTAAACTTACAAATTCATTACATTCCCTTTTTCAACATTCACCCTTCAGCACAAGAGTAGATAGTGTATATACTAAATAAAATATAAGGAAATTGTATTTGAACGACTTGTCAATTTTATCTTTGTTAAGTAAAATCTGTTTCCTTGTTTATTAATATCACAGTTAGTTACACAGCGGAGGTGGCACTTTATGTCGGTCTCCTCTCTACTATTGTTTCGAGATCAGAACATTCACAGCCGTAACTAATTTGTGATACCAGTAGTTCTCTCAGACACTGGGACTTCACCATTTTCTGCAGAAATTCTATTTCTGTAATTTTCAGTACTATACTGATCCTACAGCCAAATAAAACCTCTCGCCACACCAACGAAGGAAGAAATAAAGAAAGCCATAAAGCTTCTAAGAGATGGAAAAGCTTCTGGACCTGATGGCATTCCAGCAGAGGCCATCAAAGCAGATATCGACACGGCTACAGAGATGTTATATAAATTACTTGGTAAAGTCTGGGAAAAGGAAGAGATACCAGCTGAATGGAAGGAAGGATATCTGGTTAAGTTGCCTAAGAAGGGAAATTTACAAGAGTGCACAAATTATAGAGGAATAATGTTACTATCAGTGCCAGAAAAAGTATTAAACAGGATTATCCTTGAGAGATTAAAAGAGTCCATAGACAAGAAACTGAGAGATGAACAAGCAGGTTTTTGACAAAACAGATCCTGTACAGACCAGATAGCCACTTTGAGAATAATAGTTGAACAAAGTCTGGAATGGAATTCACCACTGTACATCGGATTTGTGGACTATGAAAAGGCATTTGACAGTGTAGACAGAATCACTGGAAATTAATGAGGCATTATGGAGTTCCCCTGAAGATCATTAATTTAATAAAAAAAACATATGAAGACATGACGAGTTCTTCACGAAGGTCAGCTTACAGAACCGTTTGGGATAAGAACAGGAGTGCGACAGGGATGCCTCTTGTCTCCATTTCTTTTCTTACTAGCAACAGACTGGGTTATGAGATCAGTGACAACACACAACAGAAATGGAATCCAGTGGACTCTGACTAAGCAGTTGGATGATCTGGATTTTGCTGATGACTTGGCTCTTCTGAAATACAGACCTGTCTCATCTTCCAATTCTGAGTGGTAATTTAACTTAAGAATGTTTCCATGCACTGATAATGATAGCTGGTCAGTCTTTCAACTTACTATGGAGGCAGAGACATCAAGATTTAACTTGTTAGATAAATCAACAGTAGTCAGTCACTTACCTTGGAAGCAGAAACCACCAGATCTAATTCAGTAGATATATGAACAGCTGTCACCTCTGAATCATGGCCATACAATGTCTGAAGAGGTTTTGGGTTGAGGCTCACACTGACACTAGCCTGAAATGGGGTTGTAGAAACAAGATAAGCAATCATAAAGACTAGAACATTTAGAGACACTGTTACAATAAAAGGTAAAGGCTGTCCCACAGCAGATACTGCCGTAGGGGAGTGAAGTGTGAGAGACTTCACCATACTAGGTCCAGCATCATGAGGTGGGGTGACCAGTTCCCTTCCTCGCTGCCTTTTCCTTCCCTAACTCAGAGTCAGGTACCCATTTACAGCTGGGTAGACTGGAGTATGTCTGTACCGTGATTCTAACCCAGCACCTTTGCCACAAGAGACCAGCGCTCTAACCACTCTGTAAATTGGATGCTCACTGTTATAATGCATAATTTTATAGCCTAAGATTTAGGACACACAAAAAGTACCAGTATTGAAATAAAAATATAAAAACTCAGACTTCGAAAGGTTCAAAATGGTTGGCAACGGCATGAATGGAAAGCATTCATACATGCTTCGAGTCTGCAGGAGTCTGGTGTGGATCTACTGCACTGGTCACGCAGAGGTACGTGGTAATGAGAGAGGTGACAAACTAGTATCAAGAGCACCCATAGTGGGGACACTGGATATGTATAAGGGAGAGATATTGAGAACAATTAATGATCACCTGTTAGAGAATGACACTGCAATTGATGAGTCATCAAGGTTAAGATTGTTGGAATTTGGCATCAAAACATAAGGCTAGCAGAGATGGACGTACGAGAGGATACATCTGTCATGTATACAACCAGCGAGCTACAGGAACAGTCAGCATTCACACGCTTCGACATTTACTGAGAGAGACTGAGCACCTATGGGTTTGCCCAGAGTACAATGATGTCGATTCTGTTCAACAATAACAATAAATCTGAGGACCACAGAATTTACTTCTCCATGAAACCACCACAACAACTAGCCCCTAGGTAGGTAACCTACAGCTAGCACCTGGGCAGGGAACCTACAGCTAGCCCCTGGGCAGGGAACTTACAGCTAGCACCTGGACAGGGAACCTACAGCTAGCACCTGGACAGGGAACCTACAGCTAGCACCTAGACAGGGAACCTACAGCTAGCACCTAGACAGGGAACTTACAGCTAGCCCCTAGACAGGGAACCTACAGGTAACCCCTGGGCAGGGAACCTACAGCTAGCACTTAGACAGGGAACCTACATCTAGCCCCTAGACAGGGAACCTACAGCTAGCCCATGGGTAGGGAACCTACACCTAGCATCTGAGCAGGGAACCTACAGCTAGCCCCTGGGCAGGGAACCTACAGCTAGAACCTAGGCAGGGAACCTACAGCTAGCACCTAGACAGGGAGCCTACACCTAGCACCTAGCCAGGGAACCTACAGCTAGCACATAGACAGGGAACCTGCAGCTAGCACCTATCCAGGGAACCTACAGCTTGCACCTAGACAGGGAACTTACAGCTAGCACCTAGGGAGAGAACCTACAGCTAGCACCTAGCCAGGGAACCTGCATCAAAAACATTCACACACTCGTCTTGTTGTACGAGATGAGATTGCCACTCCTGTACACAACCTCGTATTAGCTGCCTCTTACAATATCCCTGAGGGAACAGTAGTCCCATTCTTTCTTGACAATAACATTGTAACCTACCAAGCAATTGGCTGAAGGCTACTATGGAGGGTTGGGCATGGGGTTTGCTACTCCATCCCGTTGAAAATTTAAGCCAAAGAAATTTCAACAGATATTTTCTTCATGTCTGTGGCTAATTGCCTTCTCCATGTGGTTTTTGGATTAACTTTATTCAGTTTACACTGGTAATTCCATAATAAGGACTGTGATATAATGCTATCAATAGGTTTTTTTTTCCCATCTGTGTCCTATTCAATGGCCAGCATCCTCTCCTCACATTCAACTCCACCAGTTTTTGACCTGCCCTTTCCACCGACGCCACACTGGCAATTCCAATACAGGCCCCTCTCAATCCTTCCACTCTATACAAGCACCAATTTACCGATGTCTGTCTTGTTCCAGATTAGATAACTTAAAACTACACAAATTAATTATAACAATTATCATACAATTTTGAAGGCTGAAATTCTGTTTTACTGTATTACAAATTCTGAGTGATAAAATATTATTTATTGTTAAAAAGTTTCAACTGTACAACAGGCTCTTAGTCTGATCATTTCTAGATAAATACAAAATAAGAAAACTAACTTAAAATTGCTCAATTAAACAAAAATGGCCAGATTAACATTTACCTGGACTGAAAGGGGAATAAGTATGCCATGCAGACATCATAGTCATTTTTCCCTCATTCATTTCAATATGGAAATGAGTCATTTTTAATTTATTCAGTACAATACAGACATGCTAGTAACATTCCAATCAATCAATACAATACACACTTCAAAGTCACTTTTCATTCATTCAATACTTCTTCTTTTTCTTCAATTCTTCTTTGATCCTTAGCTGCCAACTGTCAAATTAATCAGTGGCCATCACACCTGGTGGCGTCTTGTAGGGCAGCAACAAACTGCTTCCACTTTGTTTGGTCGGCGTCCATCCTTCGTGCAGTACCCCAGCTCTGGTTTATTCTTTGCATCTCTGCCTCCACAGTTCTCTGCCAAGGTGTTTTTGGTCATTCAATGCAACACCGATATATTAGTTAAATTTCACTCATTCAACATAATACAGACATCATCGTCACTTATCCCTCATTCAACACAATACAGACATCATAGTCAGTCATTTATCCCTCATCCAACACAATACAGACATCATAGCCACTTATCCCTCATTGAACATAATACAGACATCATAGTCACTTATCCTTCATTCAACATATTTCAGACATCATAGTCACTTATCCCTCATTCAACATATTTCAGACATCATAGTCACTTATCCCTCATTCAACATAATACAAACATCATAGTAGTGTTTTTCTCATTCAATACAATGGAGACACCACAGTCACATTTTCCTCATTCAATATTATATAGACATCACAGTCATGTTCCCATCATTCAATACAATAGACATGTCATATTCCCCCCTCATTCAATACACTATAGAAACCATAGTCATGTTTCCCCTCTTTCAATAAAACACAGACGTCACAGTCACATTTCCTTCATTCAATACAGTAAAATTTCACACTAACTTTTCCTGTCTATTTTTGTGCAATTATGTTTCATCATCTACCTAGATACAAACTACTGTTCTCTCTACACATGCTCATTTACCTGCTGAGTTATTTCCCAAACCATGCAAGTAGTGTCCCTTGACCCAGTCACCAGATGACGACCACAGTTGTCAATAGCCAAACAGGTCACAATATCTGAAAAATGGTTTTTGATAGATATAGTTCAGTATAGAAATATAGAGCTCACATTTCATTATCATTGTTAAAAACAGTAATAACCCGCTTAGTGCTTCCCTGTTTTGCTATAATGCTCTTTCATTTTGGAACCCTTTAAAAAAAAAAAAATAAAGTTAATGAAAATGATCAAAATTATCAAACAAAAGTGCATATGGCTGACGCCAGCTTCTTTCGTGGAAAAGCTTTACGGGGATTCAAATAGCCTCAAACTGACTACTGCTTTCTTTGAGAACATTCAAGTGGACGTCTGAGAGTGTACGAAGAAGAAGAAACAATGAGACAGCTACAGGGGTGACTCCATGCTCCACAAGGAGCTATAAGTGAGACGATGTAGACTTTGCTGTTATAATGTATGATATTTCTTGGTCCTAGTAAAATGTATGAGCATCTGATTGGCTAAGCAGTTAAAGCACTTTTCTCTCACGGCAAAGTTATCAGGTTCTGGGATAAAAACCTGGTAGCATCATGCTCTAGTCTACCCAGCTGTAAATGGGTTTGTGACTCTGCTCTTGGGTTAGGGAAGGCACAGGCAGCGAGGGAGGGAACTGGTCACCCCACCTCATAAAGCTGGACCTAATATAGTAAAGTCTCTAACACTTCATTCCCTTATGGCAGTTTCTGATATGAGACTACCTCTAGTAAAATGTACATTACCTATAGTCATTCACCCCCCGCCCCGCATGTAGGCTTATCTGGAGTCATCTTTATATGACCACCTTCTATGCTACAATATACATATGTGGAACTGAACCTATGTCTGTGAGGCTAATTACATCCTCACTGACTCTTGAAATCATCCACACACTTCTAGTGATTCCCCCTGTGGTGAAACTTGTTGAGAACTCAGCATTGCACACTAAGCTTGGTGGAGTCACTTGAGCCCCTGATGTGATTCTTTGGCTTTGAACTGGTTGACTGCATGCAGAGGGATATCACTGTGGGCCCCATGGTAAGCAGGGGGTGCTGAGAAGTGGCTCTGTGCTGGACAAGATAATTCCTTGGTAGAGCCTAGAACCAGAGAACAGTATTTTAGCTCTGCATAGTTGGAGAGCCCCCTTGAATGGTGGGGAATGCACAGTATGCCACACGCTTCTTACTCCTAGCTTTAGACCAGATGTGACGATCGTTTAAATGCAAGCTGAGCTGGAGAAACTGGAGCTCATGACTTCAACTCAGCATGTTTCAGAATGGCAAAAAAGCCACAGGAAAAGCCTAGATCTACAGTGTAAATAATACCAGGGAGTCTTCAACTTGGTATCGGCTGCAAAAGAGCGAGAAGCTCAGCATCTCTAGTTAAACAACAACCACCACCACCACCACCCCATCCCCCCCATTTAGTAAGTAAATATTAGTACAAATCACTATCTAACAATAACTTTGTGGTGTGACGGACCTACCAGTACAAGTACACATCTAATAATAAACCATTGTGTGATGAGACAGACCTACAAGTAGAATTAAATATCTAATAATTTACCATGAGGTTGTGAGACACACCCACCAGTAGAAATAAATATCTAATAATTTACCATGAAGTGATGAGACAGACACCAGTAGAAATAAATATCTAATAATTTACAATGAAGTGATGAGTGTTACGGCAGATTTATTGGCATGGTCTGCTAGAGGTTAACAGCATCTGATTTTAGGGGTTACAACGTGTAATGTAATGTAAAAGTATTATTGGTCTAGTGAACGCTGTGACGTTTCAGCGTTAGTTGTCACGCACGGTGACCAAGAGACGAGACCCTTTTCTAGACGACCGTCGAACCGATAAGACGTGTCCTTGGAATGTTTTATTGCCGGGCTTATATTGCCGCACAATTATAGTACATTAAATAATGGACATGGGTCAGTCCAATGTGATAACGAAGAAAGATGAAGGTACAGGTTAGTAATTGACTAAACCTTGTCAACGTGAATATATAGTCCGCCTTAGTTATTCTAATGCCAGACGCATAATCTCACTGTCGGTGTATTGGATTTTCCAACCACGCGTGCATACAGTTATGCGGTTCTGACTACTATGTTTTCAAGCTAGGAGACAAAGGACTGATTTGTAAAGGAATAATATTTGAAGTATGAACTGCAACTTATTATTTATAATTCTTCATGATGACCATGTGTAAACTGTTCTTGTATGGAATCGATATAATACATGTTTGTGGACTCGAGAAAGGACTTATCAAATCTATAACGTCAGAATTTGACTGTATGATGAAGTTGTCAATATTATATCCCACCTTCGCGTACTTCACCATCAAGAGCACGATCTCATAATTTACTGAGAAAAGACAATGGATAATTATATGTAAACGTAAATAGAAGAGCCAGTATAAACCAGCCCCATTAACAGTGTTAACGGCAACAGTGAGAAGCCAACGGTAACAGTGGTGGCCAGTATGATGAAGTTGTCAATATTATATCCCACCTTCGCGTACTTCACCATCAAGAGCACGATCTCATAATTTACTGAGAAAAGACAATGGATAATTATATGTAAACGTAAATAGAAGAGCCAGTATAAACCAGCCCCATTAACACTGTTACCGTTGGCTTCTCACTGTTGCCGTTAACACTGTTAATGGGGCTGGTTTATACTGGCTCTTCTATTTACGTTTACATATAATTATCCATTGTCTTTTCTCAGTAAATTATGAGATCGTGCTCTTGATGGTGAAGTACGCGAAGGTGGGATATAATATTGACAACTTCATCATACAGTCAATTCTGACGTTATAGATTTGATAAGTCCTTTCTCGAGTCCACAAACATTTATTATATCGATTCCATACAAGAACACTTTACACATGGTCATCATGAAGAATTATAAATAATAAGTTGCAGTTCATACTTCAAATATTATTCCTTTACAAATCAGTCCTTTGTCTCCTAGCTTGAAAACATAGTAGTCAGAACCGCATAACTGTATGCACGCGTGGTTGGAAAATCCAATACACCGACAGTGAGATTATGCGTCTGGCATTAGAATAACTAAGGCGGACTATATATTCACGTTGACAAGGTTTAGTCAATTACTAACCTGTACCTTCATCTTTCTTCGTTATCACATTGGACTGACCCATGTCCATTATTTAATGTACTATAATTGTGCGGCAATATAAGCCCGGCAATAAAACATTCCAAGGACACGTCTTATCGGTTCGACGGTCGTCTAGAAAAGGGTCTCGTCTCTTGGTCACCGTGCGTGACAACTAACGCTGAAACGTCACAGCGTTCACTAGACCAATAATACTTTTACATTACATTACACGTTGTAACCCCTAAAATCAGATGCTGTTAACCTCTAGCAGACCATGCCAATAAATCTGCCGTAACAATTCGACAGACCCATATCTAATAATTTACCATGAGGTGGTGAGACACACCCACCAGTAGAAATAAATATCTAATAATTTCCCATGAAGTGATGAGACAGACAACAGTAGAAATAAATATCTAATAATTTCCCATGAAGTGATGAGACAGACAACAGTAGAAATAAATATCTAATAATTTACCATGAAGTGATGAGACAGACAACAGTAGAAATAAATATCTAATAATTTCCCATGAAGTTGATGAGACAGACAACAGTAGAAATAAATATCTAATAATTTAACATGAAGTGATGAGACAGACAACAGTAGAAATAAATATCTAATAATTTAACATGAAGTGATGAGACAGACAACAGTAGAAATAAATATCTAATAATTTCCCATGAAGTGATGAGACAGACAACAGTAGAAATAAATATCTAATAATTTCCCATGAAGTGATGAGACAGACAACAGTAGAAATAAATATCTAATAATTTACCATGAAGTGATGAGACAGACCCATATCTAATACTTTACCATGAGGTGGTGAGACAGGCCCACCAGTAGAAAAAAAAATCTAATAATTTACCATGAGGTGCTGACAGAGACCTACCAGTATAAATAAATATTTAATAATTTACCATGAAGTGATGAGACAGACAACAGTAGAAATAAATATCGAATAATTTACCATGAAGTGATGAGACATACCCATATCTAATACTTTACCATGAGGTGGTGTGACAGGCTCACCAGTAGAAATCAATTAATCAATCAATACTCTTTAGCTCCCCAAGGAGCATAGGCCTTCAACAAACACATGCCAAGTCTTCCTGTCCTGTGCCATCCGCTCAAGTTCTTTCTATGTTTTCCTCATCATTTTCACCTCTGTATCCAGTTCTCTTCTCCATGTGTTTTTTGGTCTACCTCTGCCTCTTTTTCCTTGAGTATTCCAGAACAAGGACTGCCTTGTAATGCTATCAACAGGTTTCCTCAATGTGTGTCCTATCCATCACCAGCATCTTCTTCTCAACTCTTGTTCCACTGGCACTGGTTCTTGTCATCAATTCCACATTTGTGACTTTGTCATATAATTTCAGTCCTTCTATTCTATGCAAGTACCTGTTTATAAAAGTCTGTAGCTTTTTGGTTGTTGTTTTTGTTGTTCTCCATGTTTCAGAGCCATACAATAGGACTGACTTGACAACTGAGTTGAAGATTCTTATTTTCATGTTGGACTTGATTTCTCTTGTTTTCCATATGTTTCCCAATGCAATGAAACTATAGAAACCATAGTCATGTTTCCCCTCTTTCAATAAAACACAGACGTCACAGTCACAATTCCTTCATTCAATACAGTACAAATTTCACACTAACTTTTCACTCTTGCTTTTTGTATTCTTTTTTTGATATCATTGTCTGTCCCTCCAACTTTGGCTATATTACTGCCAAGATATGTGTATGATTCTACATCTTTTAGGGGTGTTTCTTCCAGTTCAACCTTGTTATCATTTCTTGCATTTATTCTCATAATCTTTGTCTTTTCCCTGTGTATTTTCAGGCCCACTTGTTGTGACCTCTCATCGAGTATTTTCATTTTGTCTTGCATTTGATTATGGTTATGGGACAGAAGAGCCAAGTCATCTGCAAAATCTAGATCATCAAGCTGTTTAGTCAGATTCCACTGGATTCCATTTCTGTTGTGTAATGTCGATGCTTTCATAACCCAATCTATTGCTAGTAAGAAAAGAAATGGAGACAAGAGGCATCCCTGACGCACTCCCATTCTAATCCTAAACGGTTCTGTAAGTTGTCCTTCATGTAGAACTCTGCATGTCATGTCTTCATAGGTCTTCTTTATTAAGTTAATGATCTTCATGGGAACTCCATAATGCCTCATCAATTTCCAAAGTGATTCTCTACACTGTCAAATGCCTTTTCATAGTCCACAAATCCCATGTATAGTGGTGAATTCCATTCCAGACTTTGTTCAACTATTATTCTCAGTGTGGCTATCTGGTCTGTACAGGATCTGTTTTGTCGAAAACCTGCTTGTTCATCTCTCAATTCCTTGTCTATGGACTCTTTTAATCTCTCAAGGATGATTCTGTTTAATACTTTTCCTGGCACTGATAGTAACATTATTTCTCTATAATTTGTGCACTCTTGTAAATTTCCCTTCTTAGGCAACTTGACCGGATAACCTTCCTTCTGCTGGCTGCTGGTATTTCCTCTCTCTCCCAGACTTTGCCAAGTAGTTTGTATAATATCTCTGTATAGGTATCAATATCTGTTTTGATGGCCTCTGCTGGAATGCTATCTGGACCAGCTGCTTTTCCATCTTTCAGAAGCTTTATGGCTTTCTTTATTTCTTCTCTACTTGGTCGTTCACAGCTGATTTGTAGCTCCTCTTCTGCTGGCTAGTTGTCTGGGGGATTAGTTGGAGCTGGTCTTTTGAGATGTTCCACAAAATGTTCTGTCCATCTCTGTTAAAGAACAAATATTGATATGTTATGTATTGTTGCCACACATAGGCTTATAGCCATTACTTTTGAGGAAATATGTCTCTTGGTGGTAACTCATGTTTTTACACGGTTTTTAACTTATATTGAACGCTGCATATTTAATATGTCACCGGTTGTCTATGATGTAACGCGTTTTCGATAATTTATTCTAATGGCTCATATTCGTGGCCTTTCGTTACTTCAAGTCGTCCTAGTCGGACGTGTTTTTTCAAGCTCCAAGAATTGCGGAGGAATATATATATTTAAGTGGCATAACTAACTTCGAAGGCCGTCACTATGTTTTCTAAGATGGTCCTGAACTTATACAGAAGTTCCACCTCTTATAGAGAAGTATAACTCAAGTATTTTTATATTCACGTCGTCTGGTCCACATTACTTGGGTGTCATCGTTTCTACGCGCACCTCTAGTATAGAGGCCGGAACTGAATAATTGAGACAAGATGTATTGAAGACTGACTACTACGTATGCCTTGTATATGCATTGATAATGCCATGTATTTTTGCGGAGATCTCATTAACGATGCTCCAACCAATGCCAATGTTCCCGAAGTAAATAAATGTTGAAGTTATTGTGGACCCTCTACAAGATGTCTTGTGTTCTTCGGCCAGTGATGTCCTGTGATGACCATATCCGTGTCCATTTGTGTTTGTCAGCATGATGCATGAACGTTATAATATATTACACTACAAGTACTAACCCACAAACCAACCAGAAAGAAAACCCCGATATAACAATCTCTTCATTTGTTCTTGTATATTACTAAGCAATTTTCCATTCTTATCTTTTATGAGGCTATTTGCTTGCTTATATTTCCCTGTTAGCTCCTTTGTGTTGTTGTACAGGTCCCTCATATTTTCTTTGGCTGCAGCTTCCTCTCCTTCCTTTGCCAACTCTTCAATCTGATGAAATAAAGATTTCGTTCGTTCGTTTGATGTTTCTTCTATGTACACTTCTTGAGCCTTGGCTTTGGAGCTTCTGGTTTTGCTTCTGTTTCAGTTTGCTTCCTTGTTTTTCTTGTCTTCTATCTTGCTAATGGTTTCTGTTGTAATCCATGCTTTGTGCTGATGTTATCTTTTTCTCTGTATTTCTTCACATGTCTCGTTCCATATATTTTTTACTTGTTGCCAGTGGTCTTCCGCATCTGCCTCATCTTCCAGCTGTTGGAGTATTTGGTATTTGTTGGATACTGTGATTGTAAATTTTTCTCTTATTACCTGATTTCTTAGATATTCCACATTATACTGTTGTCTATAGTTATATACAGTTGTAAATTTCTTGAGTTTTAATTTTGTTTTAGCCAACAGAAGATGGTGATCTGAAACCACATCTGCTCCTCTACATACTTTTACATCATGCAATGATGACCTAAACTTCTTACTTATGCATATATGATCAATCTGATTCTCAGTTCTGTGGTCTGGTGATATCTATGTTGCTTTATGTATTCTTTTATGTAGGAATATGCTTCCTCCTTTAGCTAGTTGATTTGAAGCACAGAAGTTGGTTAATAGTTACCCATTCTCGTTCATCATATCTAATCCATGCTTTCCCATGATTTCTTCAAAGCTGGTGTTATCTGCGCCTATTTTCGCATTTAGGTCCCTCATCAAAATTGTGATGTCCTTTTTTTTCTTTTTGTCCAAGACATTTTGTAGTCTGGTGTAAAATTCTTCTTTCTCAGATTCTTTTTTATTGTTTGTTGGTGTGATGCAGTACTGTGGTTTTATTTTTCAACAGGCCCCATTTTTCTTCTCCATGAATAATTTTTGTGTTTGGTCTTTTTCTGTAGGTAATTAATTGCGTTTTATAAGAGGGATGACTGTAGGGTTTAATTCTAAGACTTGCACCAGTCTTCCTTTCTATTAATTAATTGCGATCTCGTAGGCTTTTCTCTGTTAAAAGTAAACGCGGTAACTTTTATTGTAGTAAGTGCGTGAGTATTATTTAGGAAGGTTATATTGGCTGACGTTATAAAGCACCCACCCGTGGAAACGGGGGATGGGGGGGGGGAACACTACCCAGATAACGTCGAACTTACGTTAGAGCGAATCAAAGTTAATTTTGCTCACACGGTCGGTATCACATTATTTAACTTTGACGTAATATGGATGCGCGGGCTGTAACATATTTGACTCACGAGTTGCTTTCAAATCTAATTGGCGGAGGTCACGGTTGTTAATTTTTGTAGTGATTTCATTGGTCTTAGAGGGATGCCAGCGATGACGTAGGGCATAGGTCAGCGTGGTTTGTTTTATGATATATACGCGCGTCTATTCATTAGCGGGGTCCTATGTCTGCAGAAATATACAGCCGTGAAATCGATGTCATTATCGACTTGCTCTGACGAGAGATATTTGGTAACTGGCAGTCAGTTTCACGGCAAAATTTGGAGGGGGTAACCGGCCTTCCAATTTACAACTGAAAGTTGTTGTCTCAGGAGCCTAGTGCTCGAGAGATCGGCAGAGGTAAGGAGCACTGGTGACGAGGTAGTTACTGGCGCCAAGTGTGGCTGCCACAGAAAAAAGAATCAGTTCCATTTTCAGTGAAGCATCATTCAGCGAACGGATTTCTTAAAAATCCTGAGCTCTAAGCTCATATACACACACCGAAACAAAGGCACATGGCCTGGTGTTGTCGTTTAACAGTCGGTCATAATAAAACCGACGGCCCTAAACCCAATGAGGGGTAACCGGGCAGGTGAAATATGTTTCGTCAGCAGTGAATCCTCTACATCCTAAGTCCAGTACTTAGTCATTATTTCAGAAGTCATCAGCAGTAGGAGTCCGGGGGGGAGAAAGGGTTAACATTCCTTTCCCGAACACAAATCGTTAGGAGGTGCCTAATGGAGACGCCACTTCAGCAGAAGATGGCAGTGTCAGAGTACACACTGAGCAGAAACAGAGGGGAGAGCGAGGTGTTAGAGGCAGATGGAAAGTGTGTTAGGACAGCCTCTGAGATAGCAAATTAAAAAGGTCATTTAGTGGATCAGTGCTTGTGAAGCAGTGGTTAACATTGTAGGACACCAGTTAATGAAATTATAGAGTGTAGACACTTAGTACGTCTGCAGCCAGACCGTGGTGTTAAAGTTAATAGTTATATTTGGTTAGTTAGGAGTGGTGGTACTTAAACTAGAGACCCCCACCTTGTAGTTTTGTTCTGTTAATCCTTAACTTCCTTCCATACAGGTTGCAAGAGAGGGTGAAGGTGGTGGATGATAATATCAATCCTTTTAATCGTTTATTCTTTTTTCCAGGTGTGCGACCATGCACGGTATTTATTTTGATGTGTACTTTATATCTTACAGAGTACCAGCATTCCAGGTGCCAATCATGGAGATTTTCCTAGTCGAAAAAAGGTTAGTCGGCAACCCAGACTCCTTTCGGCTTTTTCTGGGTTGCTTCATGCGCCTCCTTTCTAGAGGACCTTCTTCTGTCTTGGGTGGCTGAGTTGATTTATGTTCTGCATTTGACTTGTCCTTGTTTGTTGAAGACTTTTTGGTAACAGTTTTTTACGGGATGGGGTAACCAGCCCAATGCCCAACCCTCCTTAGTCACATTTTACGACATGCATGGTAGGGTACAGTGTTACTATTCTTTGCTTCCCTTTCGGGCCCCGGTAACACACGGGTGACCAGTAGAAATAAATATCTAATAATTTACCATGAAGTGATAAGACAGACCCATATCTAATACTTTTCCATGGAGTGGTGAGACAGGCCCACCAGTAGAAATAAATATATAATAATTTCCCATGAAGTGCTGATGCAGACCTACCAGTAGAAATAACTATCTAATAATTTAAAATGAAGTGATGAGATAGACACCAGTAGAAATAAATATCTTGTAATTTACCATGAGGTGACGAGACAGACATCAGTAGAAATAAATATTTAATAATTTACCATGAAGTGATGAGACAGGCACCAGTTGAAATATATATCTAATAATTTACCATAAGGTGGTGAGACCAGTAGAAATAAATATTTAATAATTTACCATGAGGTGCTGACACAGACCTACCAGTAGAAATAAGTATTTAATAATTTACCATGAAGTGATGAGACAGACACCAGTTGAAATAAATATCTAATAATTTACCATGAAGTGATGAAACATACCCATACCTAATACTTTACCATGAGGTGGTGAGACAGGCCCACCAGTAGAAATAAATATCTAATAATTTACCATGAGGTGCTGACACAGACCTACCAGTATAAATAAATATTTAATAATTTACCATGAAGTGATGAGACAGACACGAGTAGAAATAAATATCTAATAATTTGCCATGAAGTGATGAGACAGACCCATATCTAATACTTTACCATGAGGTGGTGACACAGGTTCACCACTAGAAATAAATATCTAATAATTTACCATGAGGTGCTGACACAGACTTACCAGTAGAAATAAATATCTAATAATTTACCATGAAGTGATGAGACAGACACCAGTAGCAATAAATATCTAGTAATTTACCATGAAGTGGTGAGACAGACATCAGTAGAAATAAATACATAATAATTTACCATGAGGTGATGAGACAGACCTTACTTACTTACTTACTTAGTCGTTCCCCTTCTACCGTGAGGTGTAGAGGTTTGGAAGAGAGAGCGCCAGACTATTCTATCAGCTGTCTTCCTCCTGGCCTGGTTCCATTCTAATCCTCGGTCCTTCAAAGATTGTCTAATGTTGTCCTCCCAGCGGACTCTGGGTCATCCTCGGGGTCTGGATCCTTGGCTCTTTGTTTCCCATGCTTATCGTGGTAGCCGATCTTCTCCCATTCTGCAGACATGGCCAAACCATCTTAGTTGGGACTGTTCTACTTGGGTCTGTAGGGGGTGGCATTTTAGGCCTTGACGTATCGTCTGGTTGCGTACCATGTCTCTTCTTGTTACTTCAACCACCTTCCTCAGATACCTCATTTCTGAGGTTTGGATCTGGCTTTTATGGGTTGTAGACAGACCTACCAGTAGAAATAAATATCTAATAATTTACCATGAGGTGATGAGACAGACACCAGTATAAATAAATATCTAATACTTTACCATGAGGTGGTGAGACAGGCCCACCAGTATAAATAAATATTTAATAATTTACCATGAGATGATGAGACAGACATCAGTAGAAATAATAACTAATAATTTACCATGTCCCTAACCATAGCACAGGAGAGGAAAATCACATCCTGTGAGATTAGATACTTGAGAAAACCCATTATTGTTACCAGGAAAGACAGAATGAGAAATGATCACATCAGAAAAATTGTAGGAATAACATCCTGCATCAAGTATATACGGAGATATAAAATTTAATGGCTTGGTCATTTCATGAGAATGGAGTCCGATAAGTTACCACATGCGTTTACAACAGTTAAAGATCTGGTTTCAGAGCACGGGGACGACCAAGAGGCAGATGGATAGACATCGTCATTAACATAATCTCACTTCAGCCAGTGTGACACACTTAGCTCAAGAACACAAACTTTAGCTCCCCACTACGCGTGAGTGGAACAAACAAGTAAAGTAAAGTAAGTACTAATCTACCATGAGGTGACCTACCATAATCTACCATGAGGTGACCCAGTAGGGGGAATATAAATAATGGACATAGTACCCATGGTCTCCTGCAGCACTGATGGAGTTGTCCGTGTGCAATGAAGATAGTCCTTCAAACCAAACAAGACATCTGGCCACCTTAAGAGAGTCACATTTACGCCTACAGCTTTATTGTCATTACCATAATAATTCTCCTTCTACACTCCTTGAAGAGCAAAGGGTCACCACAGCAGCTTGTAGTTAACTTATAAGAAAGCAGTTATGTGGTTTCTGAACCAAATTTTTTTTTTACATAACAAAGTTGCTAACCCCATGCACAATGTGGTATTAGCTGCCTCTTTTGATTTGCTTGATCAATAGTGGTTTTGTTCTTTCTTTGTCTCATCGGAGACCTCTTCCCCCCCCCCCCCCCCCCCCCCCCCCCACCCCACAGAAGTCATAGAGGATTCCATTTACTGTTCTCAGCTAAACTGCTTGACTTCTATTTTCAGAGAGTTTGGCAAAAATCTGAGTGCATCAACATGCAACTATCATTTTGTTGAAATATCTGACTGAAATCATCTGTTCAGTATTGACAAGACTTTTAAATGACCTTTCATCATAGCAATATCTGAGTACCTTACAAAGAAAGCTGTCAGATAAATGGCTGGCTTTATGGCAGTTGCAGAACAGAACAAAAACGTTTCCCAACAAAATAAATTCTTAGGCAGACCTACATTTTCACTTGGATGACCTTTTGTATATTAGACACTAATATCTAAATAATCTTAATACCTCGGCACATTAATAACAACAGATGGAAGATGCATCTCAGAAGTGAAGAGCAGAATAACTCAGGCAACAACAGCATTCTATAAAATGAAGAGTATTTTTTGCAACAATTCTTTGTCAATGGAAGTAAGAAATAGAGTTCTTCCGTGTTATATAGAACCAATAATGGCATATGGGAGTGAGTCATGGACAATAAGTAAACAAGCAGGGAAAGCACTAGAGGCCACAGAGATGTGGTTTTACAGAAGAATGTTAAAAATACCATGGACAGCCAAAAAGAGTAATGAGGATGTCCTGAAAGAGGCCAATGTGCAAAGGAAACTTATTTCACAAGTTAGAAAGAAGCAATCCACTGTTTTTGGGCATGTTATGAGAATTGGAAAGCTGGAATATATCATAAGAACAGGTAAGATTGAAGGAAAAAGAGATAGGGGAAGACAAAGAGAGTAAATACTTGACAGTTTGACATCGTGGCATGGAAGGAGGTCAACAACAGAATTGATAAATTGTACTGGAGACAGGAAGTTGTGGAGAGACATGATCTCCTATGCCACTTGGCATGGTACTTGAAGAAGAAGAAGAATATCTAAACCATTAACAAACAAATGAACAAGCTTTTCTGAAATCACAGTTGTCACAAATAGTTTTTGTGAGTAGTTGTTGGAACATGTGATCCACAGGTAGATACAAGGGTTTGGGTATAAGAGTATGGCATGTGATTATGGTGGTCTGTTAAAGCCTGATTGTATTTGAGTGAAGCCCGCATGAGTTGTTATGAGCTGTCATGCTTGAAGAAGGGGATATGTTTACAAGGTGAGTAGATGTCAGGAGATGACAAGTGAGTCGGGCGAGTAGTAGAAGGGCAGTTGGAACAAAAGACGCTGCCGAGTGAGGGAGAAAGTTAGATAGTGTGAGTATGTTGTTGTGGAGACACCAAGTTAATTTCAGTGTATGAAGTTCAGGATGTTGACTGATGAAGCCATGGGCTATTTTGTATTGTAAGCAGCATGCTGAGAAATATGCGAGAATGTCAATTTGCCTACTGTACCATTTGTATTATGTGCACCACAATTAGCATCATCATTACCTTCCATTCCCTGTGGAACATAGGGCTGAAACAGTTGCTCTCCATCGATTTCTATTCTGGGACTGTCTTTTTCAGCTGTGCCCAAGTCATTCCAATTTCCTTAGCCTCCTCTTCCACAGTTCTTCTCAAAGTTCTCCTTGGCCTCCCCACTCTTCTTTTCCCTTGTCGGTTCCAGTCAAGGGTACCTCGGGCTATGCTTGATTGTTCTCTTCTGAGTGTATGTCATATCCATCCCCACCTTCTTACCTTAATTTCAATTTGTATTGGCTGTTGCCCGCATCTTTTCCTTAGCTCTGCATTTGTTATTACATCTGGCCATCTTATACAGAGGATCCGTTGGAGACATCTATTTACAAATATCTGTAGTTTGGAGGTGATACTCTTTGAGGCATGCCATGTCTCTGAGCCATACAGCAAGACTGACTTTACATTTGAGTTAAAGATTCTGATTTTGTTATCTCTGGATATAGCTGAGGTGTTCCATACTGGTCAAAGGGCATTAAAAGCACATCTGGCTTTATTTGTCATAGAACAGACGTCACCATCGGTTCCCCCTCCTTTGTCAATGTTACTCCCCAGATATGTAAAGCTTTCTACTTCTTCAATAATTTGACCACTGATCTTCATAGAGTCCATCTGCCTATTATTTATCGTCATTTCCTTTGTTTTATTTACATTTATGTATAGTCCCATCTTTGCTGCTTCTGTCATTAATCTATTTGTTTTCTCTTGCATATCTTGCTGTCTATGTTATAGAAGGCACAAATCATCTGCAAAGTCAAGATCCTCCCGCTGTTTGTTGAATGTCCACTGTATTCCTGTTTTCTCTCCTGTTGTTTGTCTCATAACCCAGTCTATGACCATGAGAAAAATTGTTGGTGATAGCAGATATCCCTGTCTGTTCCCGCTGTGTACTGTGAAGGGCTCTGATAGTTTTCCATTGTGCACTACTTTGCATGAGGCCTCCTGGTAGAAATCTCTGATGATTTTAATGAATTTCTCTGGGATTTCATAATGTCTCAGGATTTTCCATATCACAGTACAGTTTATACTATTGAAAGCTTTTTTGAAGTCCACAAAATTAATATATATGGGGGTCTGTCATTCGTTTGATTGTTCTATGATGATTCTGAGTGTTGCTATCTGGTCTGTACATGATCTTCCTGCATGAAATCCTGCCTGTTCTTCTCTGAGTTTGTCATCCACTGCCTTCTTAATACAGTCCACCTAAACTCTGGTCAAAATTTTTCCAGCCACTGTTAGCAGTGTTATACCCCTCCAGTTTCCACATGCAGTCAAGTTTCCTTTCTTTGGCAGCTTGATAATGTGGCCTTCCTTCAAGCTCTTTGGGATGTCCTCTTTTCCCAGATTTTCTTGAAGAGCTGGTGTAGCAACTCTGTAGTGTATCTGCTTTCAGGGCTTCTGGTGGTATTCCATCTGCTCCTGCAGCCTTCCCATTTTTTAGCTGTTTTATTGCCTGAGAGATCTCTTGTTTAGTGGGTGGGTTTATGTTCCATTGTAGTGGCTCTTCTGGTGGTTCTATGATGGATTGCTGTATTGGTTGGTTTCGGTTTAGGATTTCCTTAACATATTCAGCCCATCTGGCCCTTTGTTTCTCTTCATTGCTAATGCTTTGTCCTTCTCTGCTCTTCACTGTTATATTGTGGTTTAGCTGTTTCTTAGATAAAGTTCTAGTGATATTATATAATGTTTTCAAGTCTCCTTTTTTTGTCGCAATCTCGGCTTCCTCTGTTAGTTTTTCAATAAATTCTATTTTATCTTGCCTGGCACTTTTTTTCACTTTCCTGTTTAGCTCCCAATATATTGTGAGCAGTTGTGTTTTCTGTTCAGCATCTTTACAGTTGTTTACTTGTTGTTTGATGTCTCTTCTTTCTCTTATGAGGTTCCATGGGTTTTCTTTGAGCCATTCCTTCTGTTGTTTATTTCTTTTGCCAAGAACTTCTTCACATGTATTCCTGTACGCTTCTTGAATTGTGCACCAATGATTATCTATACTTTTCTCTTCAAGATTCTCCAGTGCTTCAAATCTATTTCTCAACTTTAGGTTGAACTGAACTCATGTCTTTTTTCACAAGGTTCTGGGTATTATATTTCGGGACTGCTTTTTCTGCTCTGTTTTTGTGCGCCCTCAATTTTATCCTCAGTGATGCTAGGAGAAGGTGGTGATCTGACGCTACATCAGCTCCTCTCTTTACTCTAACATCTTGTAGGCAGCATCTCCATTTTCCTTCTATGGTGGTCTATCTGATTTTGCGTATGCCTATCTGGGGAGTTCCATGTGGTCTTGTTTATGTCTTTGTGTGGGAAGATAGTACCTCCGATGACCAAGTCATTCAAATCATAAAGGTTTACAAAGAGTTCTCCATTTTAATTTCTGTTTCCTATGCCATTCTTTCCCATAATTAGTTCACAGTTTTTGTTTTCTACTCCTACTTTTGCATTTAAATCTCCCATTACTATCTTAATGTCTCTCCTGTGTATTTTGTCCAATGTTCCTTGGAGTTCTTCATAGAAATCTTGCTTCGTATCTTCATCTGCATTGTTTGTAGGGGCATAACACTGAATAATGGTAATTTTTCTTCATTTTCCCTGGAATCTTGCCGTTATTATCCTGGGTGATATTGATTCCCTTTCTATTAGTGCTTTTCTGGCTTCCTGGGACATCATAATAGCAACCCCTTTTGTGTGTGTGTGTGGTCTTCATCCTCGTGTCCTGAATATATGACATTTTCCTCTGTATTGGTTATGAATTCACCAGTTCCATTTATTCTCGTTTCTGCTAGTCCTAAGAGTTTTATTCCATATCATCTCATCTCCAGCTACCTGTGCTGTCCTTACGGCCTCCTGCATTGTCCGTATGTTACAGGTGCCTATTAATAATTTTTGCCTACATTGTTAGAAGTGGTGTCAGCAGCCTGACTTCCATTGACTGGCTTTTATCAGGTCTCTGCGTCATATGTCCCTCTTGCGAGGGTTCTTCCTGACTCTGGCTTTCATTTCTTTCCTCAACTGTTTCAGTTTCTGTGACAAATAGGTTTTTCTGGCAGGGTTGTCAGCCCTGTTCTCTAAACTTCTTTAACCTGGAGGAAGGGGGTGGGGGGGGGGGGGAGGGGGGGGGGGGGGGGGGGGGGGGGGGGGGGGGGGTGGAGGGGGGGGGGGGGGAGGAGAGGGGGGGGGGGGGGGGGGGGGGGGCTGGGGGGATGGGGGGGGGGGGGGAGGTGGGGGGGGGGGGGGGGGGGGGGAGGGGGGGGGGGGGGGGGGGATGGGGGGGGGGGGGGGGGGGGGGGGAAAGGGGGGGAGGGGGGGGGGGGGGGGGGGGGGGGGGGGGTGGGGAGGGGGGGGGGGGGGGGGGGGGGGGGGAGGGGCGGGGGTGGGAGGGGCGGGTGGGGGGGGGGGGGGTGGGGGGGCGAGAGGGGGGGGGGGGGGGGGGGGGTGGGGCGGGGGGCGGGGGGAAATGTGTGTGTGCCCACTTTGTCCCTTCCATTTTGATGTGCTCAGCATGGTTGAATGTACCAGGAGCAAAAGCTCCCACTGATGTAGCCCACAATATCACCAAGGCACTCAAGCCAACCCACCACTTCAAGGTGGGGCACCTTGGGTCAGGTGCACCACAATATCCATGAGTTATTTTGGAAGACAATGATCAAGCAGGTGACCACAGTTGAAAATATATTCAAAGGGGAAGAGTGGAGTATGATGAGAACTGGATTAACTACCTGCAAGTCATCATCAACCTTGGCCGAGAGTGTAGATCTTGGAGAAATGGGAAAGCAAATCTGGAAATTAATCAACTGATATATTATCATGCTGTGGATAATGATGCCATTGTGTATACATATGGGTCTGTGATCTGTGGCGAGAAATCAGGTTGGGGCTTCTCTGCTAGGGTAAAGGGCAGAATCATCCTAAAACATAGCTGGGCTTACAAGATAACAACTTCCAGCATGAGAATGGAGGTAGAGGTAGCTACTGCAGCCTTAAGGTGGCTAACTGAAACTTCTTAGGGAGCCGCGCTGGTGTAATGGCTACAACGTTGTACTGGCGACCATGTTTTCAAGGTTCAAGCCCGGGCGTCAGCGTTTGAAGGAATGTTTACGACCGGGAATTTGACTGAATAACCTGAACGGCTCCTGCACATAAACCCCCTGTGGATGGGAAGGAGCGAAGCTCCTGACCGGGTTGGAAGGAAAGTCCACTGACCCCCCAGCCTCGCAATGACATGTCATTGGGCCAAAAGGGCTGGAAAGCTCGAGTGCCGCTGGTTAGAAAAAAAAAAAAATAATAAATAAACTGAAACTTCATTATCAAAGGTAGTCATTGTGCCAGACTCTCAGTCCATGCTTCGAGAGGTTCAAAATGGTTGGCTACAGCATGAATGGAAAACATTCATAAAAGCTCAGAATCTGCAGGAGCTGGTGTGGATCTACTGTCCTGGTCATGCAGGCTACACAGTAATGAGAGAGCTGACAGACTAGCACCAAGAGCACCCACAGTGGGGACACTGGATATCAATAAGGGAGAGATACTGAGAACAATTAATGATCGCCTGTTAAAGAAATAACTGCAATAGATGAATCATCAAGGTTAAGGCTGTTGGAATTTGGCATCAAACGTAAGGCTCGTAGAGATGGACATATGAGAGGATGCGTCCATCTTGTATACAACCTGCGAGCTACAGGAACAGTTAACATTCACACTGTTCGACAAATACTGAAGGAGACTGAGCACCTATAGGTTTGCCCAGAGTGCAGTGTCGATTCTGTTCAATAATAACAATATAGTGAAGAGTTATTGACATATTAAAATATGAAGATTGACTCTGCAGTTATGGCGATTTATCAAAGGGCAGCCATCCATGCACACCGATGACTCCCTCTTCAGTGACAGTCACCTAAAACACAACAGAAAAAGCATAAAAACTACATACACATACGACAGTCAGAAATTGGCTGTATGAAAGTATGATATATGAGTTTTAATTCACTGATGAAGCAGTTTTTTTTTCTGGTTATTTTCTTTTCTTCTTTCATTTGTATTTATCATAGCTTGAGTTATACTGTGCCATCTGCTAATCAACAATAAAAACAAAAACAACATTTTTTTTTAAAACAGCTAACCACTTTGAAAAAAAATAAAATAATCACCATTCTACATCACTAATGGCTCACCATTCATAACACAAAAAAACAGCCATCATCATCATCAGACTGTATACAAACAACAGCCATCACCATCAGGCTGCTCACCAGTCATAACACAAACAACAGCCACCATCGTCAGTCTCCTCACCAGTCATAACATAAACAACAGCCACCATCATCAGTCTACTCACCAGTCATAACACAAACAACAGCCACCATCATCAGTCTACTCACCAGTCATAACACAAACAACAGCCACCATCATCAGTCAACTCACCAATCATAACACAAACAACAGCCATCATCATCAGTCTACTCACCAGTCATAACACAAACAACAGCCACCATCATCAGTCTACTCACCAATCATAACACAAACAACAGCCACCATCATCAGTCTACTCACCAGTCATAACACAAACAAAACCAACCATCATCAGTCTCTTCACCAATCATAACACAAACAACAGCCACCATCATCAGTCTCCTCACCAATCATAACACAAACAACAGCCACCATCATCAGTCTCCTCACCAGTCATAACACAAACAACAGCCATCATCATCAGTCTACTCACCAGTCATTCATTACACAAACAACAGCCACCATCATCAGTCTCCTCACCAGTCATAACACAAACAACAGCCATCATCATCAGTCTACTCACCAGTCATAACACAAACAACAGCCACCGTCATCAGTCTCCTCACCAATCATAACACAAACAACAGCCACCATCATCAGTCTCCTCACCAGTCATAACACAAACAACAGCCACCATCATCAGTCTCCTCACCAGTCATAACACAAACAACAGCCATCATCATCAGTCTACTCACCAGTCATTCATTACACAAACAACAGCCACCATCATCAGTCTCCTCACCAATCATAACACAAACAACAGCCACCATCATCAGTCTACTCACCAATCATAACACAAACAACAGCCACCATCATCAGTCTACTCACCAGTCATAACACAAACAACAGCCACCATCATCAGTCTCCTCACCAATCATAATACAAACAACAGCCACCATCATCAGTCTACTCACCAATCATAACACAAACAACAGCCACCATCATCAGTCTACTCACCAGTCATAACACAAATTACAGCCACCATCATCAGTCTACTCACCAGTCATAACACAAACAACAGCCATCATCATCAGTCTCCTCACCAATCATAACACAAACAACAGCCACCATCATCAGTCTACTCACCAGTCATAACACAAACAACAGCCACCATCATCAGTCTACTCACCAATCATAACACAAACAACAGCCACCATCATCAGTCTACTCACCAGTCATAACACAAATTACAGCCACCATCATCAGTCTACTCACCAGTCATAACACAAACAACAGCCATCATCATCAGTCTCCTCACCAATCATAACACAAACAACAGCCACCATCATCAGTCTACTCACCAGTCATAACACAAACAACAGCCACCATCATCAGTCTACTCACCAATCATAACACAAACAACAGCCACCATCATCAGTCTCCTCACCAATCATAACACAAACAACAGCCACCATCATCAGTCTCCTCACCAATCATAACACAAACAACAGCCACCATCATCAGTTGTTACGTTATTTTTGTGGGGGGAGTTAAATGTTTGAGATCCTCACACGTGAGTCTAGTATAGACACACTTTTGAGTGTATGTAAATTAATTGTAGGTTTAATTATTTGCGTACCACCGTGCACCATGTTTGAACAGTATGGCGCGGTTTGTCGTGCGATCTGTTGCCATCCAGCAAATATTCTGGAGGCAGATCCCAATATTCGCCGTCTGATATAGACGTGATTTTCTCGTGTACTTATCCTTGGTTCGGAAAGACACGATCATTTTAATCATCTTTAAGATGAAGACGTCGCTCTTGAAGGAAACATGCCAAGATGCGCTTGAGTTGAATGTTTAACCCAAAACGACTCATTTTAAGTATCTCACCTTTGATACTTGGTTCTTCAGGATTGTCTATTGTAGAGCTTTGACTTCAGTCTACTCACCAATCATAACATAAACAACAGCCATCATCATCAGTCTACTCACCAATCATTCATTACACAAACAACAGCTATCATCATCAGACTGCTCACTAATCATAACACAAACACCACTTTTTACAGATTACTTACCATACTGTCTGGCATGCCTTGCTGAAGTATTGACCTTGACTGACTCTTTGGTACGTTTACATACACAAGAGGGTCTCTGTCATTAGAAACCTGAAACAAATAATTGTGGTTCAGAATCAACATCACTGCCCTCTGGGCAAACCCACAATTACATTCCTATCCCTCAGCCTAAATGTTGAAGCTGGTATTCTGGTCTGTGTCATGCTATTTCACAGATTACAGTGCTATTATCTAACAGCTGATCATTAATTGTCCTTAGTACCTCTCCCTTTTTTAATATCCAATGTCCCCACTATTAGCACTCTCGAGGCTAGTCTGTCCGCTCTATCTCTCATTGCTCCATGATCAGGATAGAAGATGCACACCAGGCCCTCTTGTCCTTTATGCTATTTTCCATGTCAGTGGCCATCATGCTGGACCTTGCCCTAGTATAGTCCAACACAATAACTCTCCCCAAGGTTTTAGGTTTTGGGACAGCCACCCATTCTCATGCTGGAGGTTGATGTCATGTAAAAAATGATATGACTGTACAACATGCATCTCCCCATGCAGTTCCTGTGGGACTCTAAGAAGACAAAGAAAGACTTTCTTTTCTTTCTGGGTTCGATTCCCAGTTGAGGGAATATAATTTATGGACATTTTTTTCAGAACCAGTGGTCCTAATGATGTCATACTCCCCCTAGTCTCCTGGGTAGTGAGATCGGATGCTTAGCCTTCTCGGATAAGGGTGAAAAAACAGGAGGTCCCGTGTGCAAGTAGTGCACGTTAAAAATCCCACAGCAGTTGGAAATCGTAAAGAACAGGACTATCAGGCCACCGCCCTGGCAAAATTAAAAAATTAGAAACCTACCCACCACAAAAATATTTCTAGAATGCGTGATTCCTATATACACACATTGGGATTCTCGCCGGTGCTACAGAGTTCGTGCACTGTGCCAAGATCCTCCTTGTGTGATCTAAATGAGGAGATCAGAGCTCTGATGGAGTTGTCTGTGTGCAATGAAGATAGTCCTTAAGACCAAACCAAAGAAAAACTGGAATCACTGCTCCCTCAGACATGTCGTAAGAAACAACTAATATAATTCTTTGACTCCATCTTGTATTTTCCACCCTGTGCCATAATTATTGTTTGAAGAATTCTAAACGGTGAAGTGTACTGTCTTTTAGTGTAAATTTTATGTTAATCTTTTTGTGTGAAAATGTACTTATTATATACCAAACTGTAGGGAAATGGATAGAGAATTGTAATATATAATGTCTTTGGTAGTATTAACACAAGTGTGTTCGGTATACTTAAAACATTTTGCATGTAAAATTGAAAAACACTCAAAAGTCTGTAGAATACGATCTTACCAAAGACAAATTACTATTGTAGATAATAAAACTTTCTTTTTAGTCTTCAAACATCAAGTTAATCCATATAAAAAGTGAAAAAAACATTGCTTATGGCCACAATTAGTAAATTTAGTGTTATTCACACCAGTTTTTACTGTGGTCCACTGTAAGAAAAAAATAAATTATGCAATCGTGCATTATGTAATTTTCAAACAAATAAAGAAGAATAACGTTATATAAACTTTTTTTTACACTTGTTTAATGTTTTAATAGTATCATTAGTTTATCTTCTACCAAGGACTAGTCATTAGATGTTACGGTAGGTCTAGTTTTGTTGCTTTTTGATCGGCCAGAATATGACTACGCCCACTCATCAACTAAATCTAATGTGTCTAGCTTTTCTGCACCGATTCCGTATTTTGACAACAAACTGTGACTACCAAACAATCATCATCAATGTCAGCAATGTTTCAAAGTAGTTTGACACAATTATTTGCTTATTTATGTAAATATAAAGCATGACATATTTCTCTAGCAATAATAACGAAAAATGCAAACACGTGAATTGTCACACAAATGGTGATAACAACATCAAAACACGCACATGTGCTGCTTAACTACACTCAAATTAGTTGTTTAAATAGTAGCGGAAGTCATTCTATGAGTTTTAAAATATGAACTGCATTAAACGGGTGATTTTTGGGGTTTATTCGTGATAAACTAAAAACAACGCTCTGAGCGATGCACTGGCACAGTGCGTTGAATTTTGCAATGCTCAGAGCGTTGGTCTGGATTCAAAGAGATAAGGCTGTGCATGAGGCTGGCAACCTCATCACTTAAACAAACGACTACAAAAACCATTGCTGCAAAAGTAGATGATTGCTTTGATGCAGGTTTCTTGTCAAGGGGTCAGCTGCAGGGGTTCCCCCATGTGCAGCAAAACGAAAAATGATGAATGACGATAAATCGTCACATCTAGGTCTCGTCGGCTGATAGAGTACAACAGCTTCTATAAATACATCATCTATTAAATTATTATACCAAATAACTGCACAAAAATAACACTAAATGTAATATAACAAAGAATACAACATGTATTAAATTATTATACCAAATAACTGAATAAAAATAACACTAAATGTAATATAAAAAGGAATACACCTCACTGTAACAACGACCACCACTGAGTCAGCCTGGACAGCTGTGGTTGCAACATCATTATCACCCCTCAGCTCCCTGTAGAACCCTGGTCTTCAACATGTATGTATGTATGTTATGTATGTTAATAAACTCCGCCTAGGCCGGTCTCAAGCCCGGCTGAAAAAGGAGGAGGGTGGCCTACATGGAGGCCATAAGGAGGCAGCCCCTCCACCATGCAAAAGTGTCACGAAGTGGATTTAAGACTAGAGGTTGCCTACCTAAATAGACTAGACCCTAGTGGAAAGAAAGACTAAGAAGATAGATTTCGGAAGAAAATAACAGTGACTGTGGGAGATGAGGCTATTGGCGTCAAGGGTCGAGAACCGAAATTGACTCTCCCTTGCCACTAAGTGACGTAATGTTTTGCCGATAAAATCAAACCTCTAGTTACCAAGACTGGGATTAGGTTTAATTAAACACACAGACACCCACTTACAGACAAACCTATAGGTTGAAGTAAGTGACTGGATCAAAAATTTACAATGGATTTTATTATACCACACAAAAAAAATTCATATAACATACTACAAAAATAGAATAAACATGCGTGTTCATACACCTGGAAAGAACATAACAATTAATTTCAAGTGATTAGGTAAGGTAACCCCACAGTCGCCCTATCTGTGGTCAACGGTGTAAGGAAGAAAGGTAAGTAATACAAACAAACATGTGAAGGAGGATCTCGAACACCAGATCCGTCTTTCTCCTAATCAACCTGATATTCATGTAAAACACGCCCTAACTCTACTGATGTCCGTCTGCCGACGTGGTTCTACACAAATGGCGTGCCTACACCGCTGCTCCACTATAGGCTAAATATTCTCTGACTATCACCAAGTCCACGACCAGAACCCTTCTATCTCCTCCGACACAACTTACAGATGACTTGCTGAGTTCTAGTGTTATGTTCAGTGTCTGTCTGACACTCCTAGTTCCTACAGAAAAAGCGACTCCTCACTACTCTCCTTCTCCCCTCTATTGCAGCTCAGAGGTATTTTTACCCTCTTTCCTCTGATGCCGTTGTAGCTGCTAACTTGAATTGCATTCTGGTTTCTCGACTTGGACTCTTCTGCACTACAAAGGACGATTCTGGAAAAATCACAGGCCCACGTTACCCATCTCTTGGGTCTGGGCCGTCGGTGTTATTATGGGACCAACAATCACGACACCTCTAGGCCCTGCGCGCCTAGGTTCAGTGTGTGCTTTAACTGAGCGTGAATAGTTCCGAAATTTTATTAAGAACCTCTTGTTTTGCTGAAGAAAAGTCTGTGCTTCAGCTCCTTGCTCTCTTGGGTACAAAACGTTTGCACCAGTGAACCCCTTGTCACTAAACCACTTTCTTTCCTGGCTCTGCCGACTCTTCTTCTGAGAAGGACCGGCGAACTTCTAGCCAGCTGTGGACTACTGTGCCTCGCTGCCACGCCTGGAAAATATCTGCTGTGGACAAAAACAATAACAAATATATATCGCACAACAAATTTCCCACATCCTTAACACTTAACTCCCTTAACTCTCACTCTTCAACACTTAAATCCCAACTCTTCAACATTAAGTCTCAAATCTCTAACCTTTAGTTTTTTATTCTCGAACACTTAAGTTTTTCAAATCTTCCATACAAGCTCCCATGATCTAGTATCGCTTCAGCGATTAGTAAACATGCCTACCCCCACTTTCCCTCAAATACTGTCTTATCGACACTCTAATCTCGAGACTCAGCTGCTTAATCTTTACATGGGCGGCTTAGGTTAGCCCGTCACAACATTCTAACCACTGAATGAACCTGTTGCCAGTAAATTCTGGCCCTACTATTTTAACAATGATCAATGTGTTTACCTGGCTACCCAAATACAGTAGACTTCACCCGAGACAGTAACCGCCCGTCACCATGAAGTCACCATTATATACATAGGTCTATTAATTAAGGACTAATTACAAATCCCAACTAGACCCGTAACTGCTGAATTCACCATGTAGGTTTTACCCACCCAGAGAAAAATACACAATTTCCCATGCTCTAACATTTAAAGCCACTCGTTCTATTACCACAGCGTTACACAAATTAGTCCGCTGGTAATTTACACACACGTGAAGAACAAATTAAATACACACCAAAACCCTAGCGCATTATTCGCTAATATTATAACTCAAATATTGAGAAATCTACACCCACGTGTCGGGAACATTATTTACACCCGATTCTGATAACAATGTACATTAAAAATCTCTAAAGGAAAACTGAAATCCTACCACAATGCATACCCCGCTATCTCCCCTCTCCTTCCGTTTTCAGATTCACCCCTCTAAGAAAATAGACACAGCACGTGCTCCGGTACCCCTCTCTCCAAATCCTCGAAAATCACAATGAAATTACGTGCATCGTGTCTCAAAATTATAGTATTTAACATCTACCATCTTTAAGCTTTCATTATCTCATAAAAAGAATGAATGCACTCTGATAATAATTTAGATAAGAGGGAATACTCATGGCATGACCATTACGAAAAAGGAGGGCTAAAAATTAATTTAAATTCCGCGAGCGTGTTTTACGCTGCACCATTTAAAATCACAAATCCAGGAAAAATTAGATCCCCTGTCTTCTGACAAATAACAGTAATATTCCAATTTATATAAACAGCTACAAGAGGAAAATCAAATTCCCTACTTTCACAAAAATATAATTGCGCTGACAGTTATATTCACTTAAAAGATTTAGATTGATGGCTCTACTTCTATGAATTAACTTTAGCTCCTAGAAACAAACTCTGCCAAAATCTTATAAACTATTTAAGCTTAATTAATTCATATTTACCAGCACGAAATTCTCTCGAAAGAGCAGTCGGGCTCTGTATATAAAATACAGACAGTTCTTTTCCAAGGCGTAGAAGTTAAAAAAAATCTCCGCCTTCTGCAGGGAACCCCGCTTATTTATTTACCCAGACACGCTACGCGTGAGTCATAGCTAGGCTTTGTTCTTAAGCGGGTCGATCTATGAACCAACCAACGTGCAGGAATCGACCGCGGTCTGATCTAAATTTAGAACTCCAAGTGGAAATTTTTGTTCCACGCGTCCATTGAGAAAGTACGGCTCTGCCATTTTGTGTTTACACTAGAAAATCTCACAACGAATTATCTAAATGAAAAAAACCACGCTGGTGCCAGTCTAAAAGTTAAAACTACCATCTCTCCTAGCAACCGTAATTCTTAATCTACACAAAAAGTCCAAACTATTATTATACAAAGAGAAATAAAAAAAACGAATAAGATAAAAATCCCACCGTAATCTTTCCCTGAAAAACGTAAATAAATGCAAATTTAAAGACTAGGGGCCTGTTGTAAATGCAATCACATTAACTTCTCACAAAAAGCACAACAGGCCAATCACCTGTTTGCTTTAAATCATGATTACGCGAACTACAAGAGAGAACACTGGACTGATTCTAAAGGCGATGAACTGGAATGGACTACGCCTTATGGAACTTGGAACACAAGAAGTATACATGGGAAAGAAGAGGAGCTGGTGGAAGAGATGAGGAAAGCAAACTAGAAATCCTGGCTATAACGGAAACAAAGAAAAAAGGACAAGGAGTCATGGATCTCGATGGCAATACGCTGCTCTACAGCAACCTGGGAGGATGAAGCTGCTGAATGCACTTAGTGGCGATGCGCCCTACGGTGCCACCTCAGATTGGGCGAAAAGAAGCTCTCACAACAAGCAGAAGGGAGGAGAACATGCCGAAAGGAACATCAGGCTGTGCATCATAATGGTTCCCAATCAAAGAGTTGTTATGCAATCCATGTGTTATCATAAAAGGCTCACTTTCAATTCATGTGTACATAAAAGGCTCAGTTTCAATCCAAGTTTTCATAAATGGTTGTTTCAATTCATGTGTACATAAAAGTCTGAGTTTCAATCAAAGTGTACATAAATGACTCAGTTTCAATTCAGATGTATATAAAAGACTGAGTTTCAATCTAAGTGTACAGGTATACCTCGGAGATATTGCGGGTTCGGTTCCAGACCACCGCAAGAAAGCGAATATCGCAATAAAGCGGTCATACCCATTTTTGTGTGCTTCCCAGTGCATATATAAGCCTAAAATCATGTTTACACTATGTCTTTTATGTGCGCAATAGCGATAGGTCTTAAAAAAAACTGTTTTGTAAAATTAAAAATACTTTATTGCTAAAAAATGCTAATCTTCATCATCTGAGCCTTCAGTGAATCGTAATTTTCTTGCTGGTGGAGAGCCAAAATCTATCGGAAGAAGAAGGCACGTTCTAATAAATAGACATGAATAATTTGAAAAAAAGCGCAATATGTGCGAAGCGCAATAAAGTGAGGTATACCTGTATATAAAAGGCTGAGTTTCAATCCATGTTTACATAAATGTTTGAGTTTCAATCTATGTGTATATAAATGGCTCAGTTTCAATTCATGTGCAAATAAAAGGCTAATTTCGGCCCACGTTTACGTAAATGATTCTGAGTTTCAATCTATGTGTACATAAAAGTCTAACGGCTGAAGTTCAATCTATGTGTAAATAAAAGTGTAACGGCTGAGTTTCAATCAATGTTTACATAAATGTCTGAGTTTCAATCTATATGTACATATAAGACTCAGTTTCAATCCATGTGTACATAAAAGTCGAATTTCAACCCATGTTTGCATAAATGGTTTTGAGTTTCAATCTATGTGTGCACAAAAGGCTCATTTTTCAATTCATGTGTATATAAAAGTTCAGAATGGATTGAAACTGAATATGATGCTGTGGCACACCTCTGATCAACTCACCTCTACAAAGAACGGCTTGAGGTCATGAACAAAGTAGAACAAATTCATTGGTTTCCCAGCTTTGGCATTTCGAGCTACAGCCTCCTCAAACGTCAGCCTCTTAGGATGGGGCTCCTAATAAAAAATAACCAAACAATACTATTTAAAACAAAACAAAAAGATTATATACCCTCTTCTGATGATCATCACCATTTTCTTTTGCATGCCTTACGGAGCACACAGCCACCACTGCAGTTAATTCATTTGCAGGAAGCCTGCCCCAAGCAATCACAAGGTCTTGCAGTGGTAGTTTCTGTGGTGATTTGTTTGACATGATGAGGTTGCTAGACCCATGCACAACCTTCTATTAGTTGCCTGGTATGACATGCATGAGGGTGGTGTAGTCCTATTATTTCTTTGTCTCTTCAGGGACCCCCCCAGGAACTGCATGGGGCTCTTTTGATGATAGATGTGTTTAATCTGCCAAGTTGGCTTAAAGGTAAAGTTACTGCTGTAGGGGAGTGAAGTGTTAGATGCTTCACTATACTAAGTCCAGCTTTATGAGGTGGGGTGACCAGATTCCTTCTTCACTGCCTCTGCCTTCCCAAAGTCAAGAGCAGACTTTGGTACCTATTTACAGCGAGGTAGACTGCAGCAAATGCTTCTACAGCATGCACCTCAAATAGCCTCTGACAATCATGCCCAGCTCTGGCCTTCACGCGTGGCTCAATTTGAGTCCAGCGGAACCGTTTCCACTGATGGGAGAAGGGGCGAAGAAGAGTCACAAGCACCTTAAAAGCAGCAGCTTCAGGCAGAAAGGGCTCGTGATCCTTGGATGGTAGCCTATCTATGAGAAGGTGAAACTCTGATTTCAAACCTTCGCTGCCTTGCGGGAATGTCTGTTTACAGGAAAGGCTTCGGGAGTAAACCCTGAGGATAAGCATGCCGAGGGCAGTGCCCGGGGGGTTTCCTGATGAGACAACTGCACCCTCAGGCATGTCGTACAAGGTGACTAATACGAGGTTGGGCACCTCATCATCTACAAAATAGTGCCAGAAAAACCACCACTTCAACAGCATGTGAATGTTTGGTACAGGTTTCCAGCAAATGCACTAGATACAGTGGTGGCTCAATTCTCTGTAAGGAAGCAAAAAATAAATTATGATGATGAGGCAGCAGCATGACAGTACCAGGTTTCAATCCTGGAACTCGGTAACTTTGTTGTGTCTGATTAACATAACAAAATGCATGTGAACCTGACACAAAGGCGGCAAAGTGACAAGCCATGTAAAATAAAATATGGCAGGTAGTAACTAACCTTGAGTAGCTGTGATGGAGTCTGACCAAAGTTTCTAATCATGCCTTCCACTGATGCCCTTTCCTTTGGATCCTGAATGGCATCAAGGTCTACTGCACCTGAAACGGCACCAAAAGTAACAAGAAGTGAAAATGAAAATTTGTTTACAATACTAAAGTAAACAGACTTCTTTATGAAGATGTCTTCATGGAAGCACAGAGAATATGATGGTATGCTCATGAATGACAATGAAGTGAGTATAAAGATCCGTTCGTCATAACAAAGTGAATGTAATAAAGATCTGTTCATGGTACTAGAGTAAATATAACAAAGAAATGTTTATGATAACATAGTGAATACAATTGATTTGTTTATTATAACACAGTGAATACAACAAATTTGTTTATGATAACACAGTGAATACAACAGATTTGTTCATGGCACCAAAAGTGAATATAACAAAGATCTGTTCATGGCATGAAAAGTGAATACAACAATGATCTGTTCATGGCACCAAAAGTGAATATAACAAAGATCTTTTCATGGCACCAAAAGTGAATATAACAATGATCTGTTCATGGCACCAAAAGTGAATATAACAATGATCTGTTCATGGCACCAAAAGTGAATATAACAATGATCTGTTCATGGCACCAAAGTGAATGAATATAACAAAGATCTGTTCATGGCACCAAAAGTGAATATAACAAAGATCTGTTCATGGCACCAAAAGTGAATGAATATAACAAAGATCTGTTCATGGTACAAAATGTGATAACAAACATCTGTTCATGGCACCAAAAGTGAGTATAACAACGATCTGTTCATGGTATCAAATGTGAATATAACAAAGATCTGTTCATGGTACCAACGTGAATATAACAAAGATCTGTTCATGGCACCAAAGTGAATATAACAAAGATCTGTTCATGGCACCAAAGTGAATATAACAAAGATCTGTTCATGGCACCAAAGTGAATATAACAATGATCTGTTCAGGGCACCAAAAGTGAGTATAACAAAGATCTGTTTACTGTACCAGAGTAAATATAATAAAACCTTAAATGGATAGCACATGACAGGAAGGCTTGGCATTGATTTGTTGAAGGAATAAGCTCTGTCAAGAGCTGAAGGGCAATAAATAACATGCTGACAGGTTAGCTATTTCATTGCTTCAAGCCACAAGGTTAACTTCCTGACATGTTAGCTATTTCATGGCTTCAAGCCACAAGGTTAACTTCCTGACATGTTAGCTATGTTACGGTATATGATATTAACGCCGTCTGGTAACCTTTAGCAGACGGCGTTAATATCATATACCGTAACAATTCGCTATTTCATTGCTTCAAGCCACAAGGTTAACTCTTTAAGTCCCAATCGACTTTATAAAGGTGTCACAGGGTCCGAAGTATACTAATAGGCCGCAGAAATACAGGCAGGTTCAAATCCTGCTTAAACGGCAACCAGCTCATCACCAGCAGATGTCATAGCGTAATGTAAATAACTGTCACCTTCTTGGGCCTTGTCGCCAGTGATCGTATAGTGGAGTTTATTTGTTCTCTTTTTCTTTTGTGTGGGTGACAGTGGTGGGTGAATGGTGTTCAATTTCAACACGTCATCAGATTTAAACAATAGAGCAACAATCAAGACCCCAAAACGAAGTCACAATAATGAAGACATAGTCTCTAAAAAGATCCATAGTTCTTTATTTAGCCACAATGCAGGGTTTAGGTTGACTTACATGATCTGACTTGTTCTTACATCTATAAAAACCTCATTCATTTCGGGAGGGGGTCAGTCCCTTCTCGAGATTCTTTGCTGGGCGTCTGTATTAACCATTTACTGACCTACAGACCATGTCCTATGTCCTTCTTCTGCCCTTACCTTAACGGTCTTCGTTAATTGACAGGCTTACCCGTTCTATTCGGTTCTGGGTTGTTTCACGATGTCGACTTCTTACTGTGGGACAGTCCGCCATAACCAGTTCAATTATTAACAAGTTGACCCTTCAGTTCTTTTGTTGTTCTTCATCTTCTTTCATTGGAGTGAAAAGGAGCATCTTGTGGTTCGGGGGACATATTGTAACCTCTGACGTCATCACCGTTGCTCTGTATGACGTCGTTTTTTTTAAGATCCATAGTTCCGTAAGCTGCATCGAGATTATTCTCTTCACTTCCTAGTCGGTCCCTTATTCTTTATTATTCCGTCATCTGCTTCTTAATTCTATAGTACCTGTCGTTCCGCCACTGCATCCATGACACACCCCTTGTTCTGCCGTAATGCATTATAGTTTTCCCCAACTACAGCATCACGCATAAGTCCGTTGGGACTCTATTTACCCCTTTATACAAGAATTAGCTATCGCCTCCATCTTGTACATATAACTGCTATAAGCAGCTCTCAAAGATTCTCTCTTTTCCTCCTTTCTTTCTTACTCCTGTTTGCTATCTCATTTCATTCTCTATACTCTTCTCATAATTTTACTTTACTTCCTGGGTTCGGAGAAGCCTTCGCCTCACAAGTCTCAACAAGACTCTATCACTCTCCGCGGCATCTCTGTGCCCTCGCACTACTTCTTAAACTCGTTCCCTCTCTGGAACTATTTTCTCACCTTTTACCCTACTCTCTAGGTTCGTCACTTCTCTGTGACTTCCCAGTTTACTCATGGTTATCTTAACCATTCTTTTATACACGCCATCTCTCATATCCCTTCATACCTCACCGTCCAAATCTCCCAATTACTCATTCTTGATTTCGCCATCTCCTATGGCTCTTCTACCTCTCATATAATATCCCCACCATTCTTCCATGGCCTTAACCTACCTTAATTATTCATTATCTCCACATTTTCATCATGACCGCCTCTCTACTTCACTTACTCATACTCCACTAATTTCGCTATAGTGATTCCCTGGTCCCTATGTCTCTCCCACGAAATCTGTTTAGCAATTTCTATATTTGCTTCTTCCTTTATTTCTCTGACTTCGATCACAATTTGCTTGCTCCATCCTTCTCTGTCGTCTCACAATCCTTTCGTCATCTAACATTTTTGTCAGAACTATATCTACTTCATCTCTTGTTCCAGGAAAGTGTGTATGATACTTCCCTTCCAGTATCCGCCATACTACGGATCTACAGAGGTTAAAATCAGGCCGTGTTATGATGGCCCGTATCACCCTCTCCAGCTCCACCATGCTTGGTTCATCCACTTCAATTATTTTCTCCCTCTTGTCATTTCCCTCTTCTCCCACTTCTTCTCTCAATTTTTCCACCATTTCGCATCTCTCCGTGGACCATACTTCCCTCATGTGACTCTCTTTATTTCTACTTCTTACATTTTCTTCTGTGTCCTCGTCCCCTGAAAATTCTAAATTATCTTCTTCCTCTGAATAACTTGACTCCGAATCAGAGAACACGTCTCTATCCACTATTTTGATTCCCCAGTAATTAAGTTTCTCCATTACTCTCCTTACCAGCCTGCGAATTTCTTCTTTTCTTTCTGATAATTCTGTATCAAATTTTCTCTCCAAAAATTTATGTACATACTTTAGTACTACGGTGTCGGGTCTAGCTCCCCTCAGTTCATCCTTTATCGCTTTCTTCATCTCCTCTATGCTTGGCTTAGCTACCTTGCTAATTTTCTTCTTCCTCTCCGAACCACTGTTTTGATGTGTCTTTGCCTCTACCTCCCTTTCCCGTCACTGTACTCTCTTCTGCTGCTACTACTTGGCGAGACGCTTCACATAATCAGATGAATCGTCCGACGACACATCAGATTTTTCTGAATCCCCGCTTATACCTGTGGTGCCCAGCGCTCCCGGTATCTCTGAAGTCCCTCTTATTTGATTCATCAAGTCTTGCAGATCTCCCTGCTCTTTCTGTTGAACTGTGGTCCCTTCTGGTTCCGTGTCCTCATTCCTCTCTTTCCCATTCGTCAGAAACTTCTTCTTATATTCCATCAACGGAATATCATCTTCGCTCTCCCAATCATCTGTCAGAAATCTCCTCTTATATTCGTTCAACGGAATATCATCCTCACTCTCCCAATTGTCTGTTCTTCCATCGATCTCCCTACCACTATTTTGGTGCTCCCTACTTTCTTTTCTCTTTTCCATTTCTGAATTGGTTTTTGTCTTGTTCTTACTAGTTTCCATTCCTACTTTAGTATTTAGATTACTAAAAGGGTTTTCCATCAACGAATAATCTTCTGGATTCCTTACTTCAATATCGATATCCGGTGTTGTTACAGGGGTGGCTCTCCTTCCTTGCTTTTCTCTCTCTCCCGTACTAGGTTTACTAACCTCGATCCTGGTCACGGCACCAGTTCAGCACCACCACATGTCACAGGGTCCGAAGTATACTAATAGGCCACAGAAATACAGGCAGGTTCAAATCCTGCTTAAACGGCAACCAGCTCATCACCAGCAGATGTCATAGCGTAATGTAAATAACTGTCACCTTCTTGGGCCTTGTCGCCAGTGATCGTATAGTGGAGTTTATTTGTTCTCTTTTTCTTTTGTGTGGGTGACAGTGGTGGGTGAATGGGGTTCAATTTCAACACGTCATCAGATTTAAACAATAGAGCAACAATCAAGACCCCAAAACGAAGTCACAATAATGAAGACATAGTCTCTAAAAAGATCCATAGTTCTTTATTTAGCCACAATGCAGGGTTTAGGTTGACTTACATGATCTGACTTGTTCTTACATCTATAAAAACCTCATTCATTTCGGGAGGGGGTCAGTCCCTTCTCGAGATTCTTTGCTGGGCGTCTGTATTAACCATTTACTGACCTACAGACCATGTCCTATGTCCTTCTTCTGCCCTTACCTTAACGGTCTTCGTTAATTGACAGGCTTACCCGTTCTATTCGGTTCTGGGTTGTTTCACGATGTCGACTTCTTACTGTGGGACAGTCCGCCATAACCAGTTCAATTATTATCAAGTTGACCCTTCAGTTCTTTTGTTGTTCTTCATCTTCTTTCATTGGAGTGAAAAGGAGCATCTTGTGGTTCGGGGGACATATTGTAACCTCTGACATCATCACCGTTGCTCTGTATGACGTCGTTTTTTTTAAGATCCATAGTTCCGTAAGCTGCATCGAGATTATTCTCTTCACTTCCTAGTCGGTCCCTTATTCTTTATTATTCCGTCATCTCAACCGTATGCTGCTGCTCCTGTGACAAAGGCTCAGGGGTTAGACGCGCTTGGCCCAATCGACTTTAAAAAGCCTTTAGTATATGTGCCTCTGTTTGAGACTGTTTCTAATTATAACTACCCACAAAGTCATTTCCGACTGCAAGTACATTCTTTTAAATACCGCACGTGTTTAAGAGTGAACGTGTTTCTGTTTTGAGATATTTATTGTAGATTTTTAAAGCGGCTTTTTTAAGCGCATATCCTCCATTTTACCTTGAATAACTAATCATTTTTTTTAAGCGCATATCCTCCATTTTACCTTGAATAACTAATCTTTTTCAATTAAAGCTTTTATACTTGTAGCACAAGAGTAAAGTACATCCAATTACCTTCAGTTTCATATACAACAACAAAGTTATTTATGCATATGAACATTTAAAAAAATTATTTCCAAACAACAACAATAAAAACGCACTGGGGTGGCCATTTTTGCTTGGGCCAAACCCACTTTTTTGCTTGGGACTGAAAGAGTTAACTTCCTGACATGTTAGCTATTTCATAGCTTCAAGCCACAAGGTTAACTTCCTGACATGTTAGCTATTTCATAGCTTCAAGCCACAAGGTTAACTTCCTGACATGTTAGCTATTTCATTGCTTCAAGCCACAAGGTTAACTTCCTGACATGTTAGCCATTTCATTGCTTCAAGTCACAAAGTTAACTTCCTGACATGTTAGCTATTTCAGTGATTCAAGCCACAAGGTTAACTTACTGACATGTTAGCTATTTCACTGCTTCAAGCCACAAGGTTAACTTCCTGACATGTTAGCTATTTCATTGTATCAAACCACAAGGTTAACTTACTGACATGTTAGCTATTTCACTGCTTCAAGCCACAAGGTTAACTTCCTGACATGTTAGCTATTTCATTGCTTCAAGCCACAAGGTTAACTTCCTGACATGTTAGCTATTTCACTGCTTCAAGCCACAAGGTTAACTTCCTGACATGTTAGCTATTTCATTGCTATAAGCCACAAGGTTAACTTCAAAACTTCTTTTTCTTCTTCAAGTACCATACCTAGTGGCGTAGGAGATCATGTCTCTCCACAGTTTCACGTCTCCTGTACACTTTATAACTTCTGTTTTTGACCTCCGTCCATGCCACGATGTCAAACTGTCCAGTATCTGCTCTCTTTGTTTTACTCTATCTCTTTTCCCTTCAATCTTACCTGTTGTTACGATATATTCTCTTACCTGTTGTTACGATATAGTCTCTTACCTGTTGTTACGATATATTCTCTTACCTGTTGTTACGATATATTCTCTTACCTGTTGTTACGATATATTCTCTTACCTGTTGTTACGATATATTCTCTTACCTGTTGTTACGATATATTCTCTTACCTGTTGTTACGATATATTCTCTTACCTGTTGTTACGATATATTTCAGCTTTCTTCTTCTCATAATATGCCCCAAAAAAGCAGACTGCCTCTTTCTAACTTTTGAAATAAATTTTCATTGCACTTTGGCCTCTTTCAGGACATCCTCATTACTCTTTTTAGCTGTCCACAACATTTTTAACATTCCTCCTTAAAACTACATCTCTGTGGCCTCTAGTGCTTTCCCTATTTGTTTACTAACAGTCCATGACTCACTCCCATACCTCAGGATTGGTTCTATGTAAAAAAAACAAACTTGGACAGACAAATGTTTGACGTCTGTTATTTCAGTCATACGAGATTTAAAAAACATGTACCTTCATATGTGACATAGTAGAAGACATTCAGGGCATCAACAGCGGCAGGTCCCTTCTGCTTGTAGCCAAAGATGAGATCAATCCATTTATGAAGGTTCATGGACACGTACTCACTCTCCTGTTATGGACCAAAAAAAAAAAAAAGACCAAAAATTATAATTTTGTGCATTTCTTAAAACTTCCAGAATGAAAACAATGAGTTTAGAAATTAAGAGGGCTGCTGTAAAACTGGAAGATAAAACAAAAACATAAAAATTGGTATGAAGTTAGTTTTACAAATGGAAAATTTTATTTCCTGGTGTTTTTATCAGGCTTTCGTGCCTTCCTTTTATTGTGGCGAGCATTATCCTTAGTATTTTATATCAGGCCATACTATTATATTATTTCGTTACTTCTGTCTTTAGGTTTTGTTGTTTGTTAGTTAATTTGTGTCGTTCTTATTTCTTGTTCTGTATTTTTTACTTACTTATTCAATGTTAAGTTTTACTTGCACCAAGTGGCGATGCTCTCTTCGGCGCCACCTCTGACTAGTCGAAAAGAAGCTCTCATTGCAAATAGAAGATAGGAGAAAACGTCAAAAGGGACACCAGGAAAATAAGCAGTTGAGGGATGTCACCTAAGGGGTGCATTCCCATTGTCAATTATGCCTGAAGGGGCTATTATTATTTCCTCATGTTACCCATGGTTTTCCTTTTCATCTGTCTGTGTCACTCATCCTACCATTTTTGTTCATCTTTATTTTCTGTTATTTTTACCTATATTTTCCCCCATGTGTTTGTAGTTTCCTTTGTCTTTTCTCTCTGAACTTACTCTGTCTGCTGTTTGTGACTGCAGCTGACAAAGGGCAGACCCTGAAATATACATTGTTTCTAGTGTGTCATCATTATTTTCCTGTGTGCTCCTTATGAAGCCACCACTACAGCTGGTCCTGCAGGAAGCCTGCATCTAATATTCTTGCAGAGTTTGTTTCTGTGACAATTTGTTTTACATAATGAGGCTGCCAACCTTAGTCACAATTTCATACAGGTCAGTAACCCAGAATCCGAACATCTGAAAATCTAAATATTCCGAAAATCATTTTTTTTTGCGGCCGACTTTTGGGTGATTTTCAAACCTATTTTTAGGCGACTTGGGCTACTTTGGGCGATATCTAAAAACCAAAAATATCCAATTTCCGAAACACTGCTGTCCCCAAACATTTTGAATTCTGGGTTACCAACCAGTATTAGTCACCTTGTACAAAACGCCTTAAGGTGCAGGAGTACTATTCTTTCTTTGACTCTATAGAGACACCCAATAGTACCCACAGAGCATCGTTCATTTGTAAAACTAACTCCATATATATTGTTACTTTTCTTTACATCAGGGCATCAAACAACATGAGGATGAGTGCCAGAAATATTGTTAACAGAAACATTAAAAAGAAAACATTCTTCAACTTCCAAGGACTGCCTTGTAATGCTATCAACTTCCAATGTGGCAGCTGTCACTAGTAAGTGTATAATTAAATACAGTTAATACACTGAGAATTCCCAGGAAATTATCCCTTGTCTTAAAAGCACAAACCAGGTCGACCACTTTTAATACCTCAGAGCTATTATAGACCAGAAGGGAGGCATCAAAGAAGAGTTGGCCAGCTGGGAGACTTTTTCGGCCCATAAATTGAGGATTCTTCAGCAAGAGAGAATTGGTAAGAAAACGAAGATGGCTGTATACCACTCCACCTATGTCCCAGTCTTGACATATGGATGCAAGTCATGGGCAATGACTACAACCCACAAAAGTCAGATCCAAACCTCAGAAATGAGGTATCTGAGGAAGGTGGTTGAAGTAACAAGAAGAGACATGGTCTGCAACCAGACGATACGTCAAGGCCTAAAATCCCACCCCCTGCAGACCCAAGTAGAACAGTCCCAACTAAGATGGTTTGGCCATGTCTGCAGAATGGGAGAAGATCGGCTACCACGACAAGCATGAGAAACTAAGAGCCAGGGATCCAGACCCCAGGACGACCCAGAGTCCGCTGGGAGGACAACATTAGACAATCTTTGAAGGACCAAGGACTAGAATGGAACCAGGCCAGGAGGAAGACAGCCGATAGGATAGTCTGTGATAATAGGGTAATTGGATGGTCGGTATGGGGATAAATCATTTAATGCTTGTGCATTGAGTGTGGGTCATTGGTATTGAGGAATGTTATTATCACCACTGTTGCAAACGTGATTGTTGAATACTGTGTGCACTGTCACTCACCACACAGCTCACGTACGAGTCATGGATGTCAATAAAGGTTGTAAACGCCTGGAACAGTTCGATACTGTTTATTACGTTACAACACACAACGAAGTCACGATGACATCAACAAAGACACAATTCATGATAACTCAAATGCATCTGGCATACAAATTCTCCACCTGTCTCAAACTCCTCAAAGACTGCACAACACGGCAGTTATATTAATTATGGCCTTACAAATCTCTACATGTCTCAAACTCCTCAAAGACTGCACAACACGGCAGTTATATTAATTATGGCCTTACAAATCTCTACATGTCTCAAACTCCTCAAAGACTGCACAACACGGCAGTTATATTAATTATGGCCTTACAAATCTCTACATGTCTCAAACTCCTCAAAGACTGCACAACACGGCAGTTATATTAATTATGGCCTTACAAATCTCTACATGTCTCAAACTCCTCAAAGACTGCACAACACGGCAGTTATATTAATTATGGCCTTACACATTTCTACATGTCTCAAACTCCACAAAGACTGCACAACACGGCAGTTATATTAATTATGGCCTTACACATTTCTATAGCCCTGATCAGGCATTCCCTTAGGAAAACACCGCCATACACTTAGAAAACACAGGGCTTGCGACCACACCGGTCTACGCCCAAAAACACACTCTTCTGACAGCACACTCACAGGGCACACCCTGTGAACCCTTGTCATGAGACTCAGTTGTTTTTAGAACACCACTCACAATACATGCCGCTTAGCCGCGAGAGCTAATCACCCCCGGCTCAAAACACTACAAGATAAATATATCTCAACACTAGAGATAAACAGCGTTCTTCACGCTTTTCTTGTACTCTGTCTCATGACTCTAGGAGAAGATATTTTTAACAAATCGATTCCTAATCGGCAAGCAAGTACCATAATTCAAAAATTCAATCTGTCCCACAACATACTAAGATTTTCTTCCCTTTGACCTTAACAGTCTGGCGCTCTCTCTTCCAAACCTCTACACCTCATGGTAGAAGGGGAACGACTAAGTAAGTAAGTAATACACTGAAAATTCCCAGGAAATTATCACTTGTCTTAAAAGCACAAATATCATCATCATCATCATCATCTGGAAGCCTGTGTCAAAGCATATGCTCCCGCAGCATTGTGTTTTCTGTAGCTATTTCTTTTACAAGATGAGGCTGCAAGCTAGTACTAGTTTATGACATGCCTGAGTGAACAGTAGTCCTACTGAGTCTTTGTTTCGTCATAAACTACATGGGCCACAAGCCATAAATATGAGGTCAATTTATTTGAAATTTCTAGCTAATACAGTTAAATCAGATAAATCAATCAATACCCTTTAGCTCCCCAAGGAGCATAGGCCTTCAACAAACAAATGCCAAGTCTTCCTGTCACGTGCCATCAGCTCAAGTTCTTTCCACATCATCATTTTCACCTGTCTCCAGTTCTCTTCTCCATGTGTTGTTTTGGCCTACCTCTACCTCTCTTACACTGTGCATTCCAGAACAAGGACTGCCTTGTAATGCTATCAACAGGTTCACTCATTATTTGTCCTTTCCATTGCCGGCGGCCTGCTCATCTATTGTTTCACTGGTACTTGCCCTTGTCATACCATTTCAATCTTCCTATTCTACACTTACTTACTTACTTACTTAGTCGTTCCCCTTCTACCGTGAGGTGTAGAGGTTTGGAAGAGAGAGCGCCAGACTATCCTATCGGCTGTCTTCCTCCTGGCCTGGTTCCATTCTAGTCCTCGATCCTTCAAAGACTGTCTAATGTTGTCCTCCCAGCGGACTCTGGGTCGTCCTCGGGGTCTGGATCCTTGGCTCTTTGTTTCCCATGCTTGTCGTGGTATCCGATCTTCTCCCATTCTGCAGACATGGCCAAACCATCTTAATTGGGACTGTTCTACTTGGGTCTGCAGGGGGTAGGATTTAAGGCCTTGACGTATCGTCTGGTTGCATACCATGTCTCTTCTTGTTACTTCAACCACCTTCCTCAGATATCTCATTTCTGAGGTTTGGATCTGGCTTTTATGGGTTGTAGTCATTGCCCATGACTCGCATCCATATGTTAAGACTGGGACATAGGTGGAGCGGTATACAGACATCTTTGTTTTCTTACCAACCTCTCTCTTGCTGAGGAATCCTCGATTTATGGCCTGAAAAAGTCTCCCAGCTGCTGCTTTTCGAGTGGCCAACTCTTCTTTGATGCCTCCCTTTCGGTCTATAATAGCTCCGAGGTATTTAAAGTGGTCGACCTGCTCCAGGACCTGTTCTCCCAGCTTAATCTGATGTCTTCTTTCTTCTCGTGATATCACCATGGATTTTGTTTTAGAGCTGCTTATGACCATCCCTCTCTTCTCCAGCTCTTCCTTCCAGACTTGCAGGTTGGATTGGAGATGTGCCTCTGATTTAGCAATCAGGGCAACATCATCAGCAAATGCCAGCTCTGAAATATAGACCTGTCTCATCTTCCAGTACCCCACTGAATACTTTCTTGTTCTCTCCTTACATGCCTTGATGACATCGTCCATAAGGAGTATGAAGAGGTAAGGTGATAGGATATCACCTTGTCTTACACCAGTGGTGGTCCTGAACTCTTCTGACTTATGGTTTGCTGTCCTCACATAATTTCTGCAAGACTTGTAGAAGCTCTGTATAGCATGAATCAGAGGTGCTGGAATATTCTTCCTTGCCAAACAGTCCCAAAGTTTGCTCCAAGGGACCCTGTCAAACGCCTTTTCCAGATCTATGAAACAAAGATGGATCTCACTCTTATACTCAAGGGCCTTTTCACTCAGCTGTCTGAGTGTGAAGATTAGGTCTTGAGTACTTCGGTTTGCTCGGAATCCGCACTGGACCTCATCCAATTTTAGCTCAGCTAGGCGTCGGAGTCTCTGCTCTAGGATTCTAGAGTAGATTTTTCCAGGGACACTGAGAAGGGATATGCCTCTATGGTTTCCACACTGTCGATTGTCACCCTTTTTGAAAATTGGTGTTATGATGGCGATCTCCCAATCCTTTGGTATGGTCTTGTTGCACCATGCTGCCTGTAGGACCCTTAAGAGTAACAGGTCGCCTGATGCTCCCATGTACTTAACCATTTCTGGTGTTATACCATCATGCCCTGCTGCTTTGCCCATCTTGATTTTCTCCAGTGCTGCCTTCAGTTCTTCCATCTTTATGTCATCTTCATCACCATTGGTTTCCTCTTCTGTGCTAGTGGTTATCATTTCTGATGTTTTACCTTGCTCACCATCAAGGAGTTCTGAGAAATATTCTTTCCATCTTTCCATTACTTCCTTCGGGGCAGTAAGCAATTTGCCTTGCTTGTCCTTTATAAATTTGAGAGGGCATTGTTTTTCCTTCCTCATGTTCTTTAGGGTCTTATAGAACAATTTCTGGTTTTCTTGTGCATCTTTTTCTAGCTTTTCTCCAAATTCTTCCCAGGACTTCTGTTTTGCTGCTAGCATTTTGTTCTTTACTTCTGTTCTGAGTGTCACATATTCTCTATATTTTTCCATTTGTCCTGTTGTGTTTTTAGCTCCTAAGTATTGTTTCCATGCCATTTTCTTCTCTCTTATTTTCTCTTTGACTTCCTCTGTCCACCAAGGTGTCCTCTTTCTCTGGTTCCCAAGTCGGACTTCTCCACATGCTTCTGCAGCAGCTGTCTTTATGATATCCTTGAATTTAATCCAGAGGGTTTCCAAGTCATCAGGTTGTTCTTCTGTGTTGCTCACCAATGCAGCAATAAGCCCCTGATATCTGGTCTTAATTTCTGGCTCTCTCAGCTTGTAGGTCCTAATGCTCATTTCTCCTGCTCGTTTATTTCGTTTCTTGCGTGATGTTGAGCAGTTCCTAGGCTGAGCAACTCTTTCAGTTGTTCGTTTGATTGTTAGCAGGTAGTGATCACTTCCAATCTCTGGCCCCCTCCAGACTCTTGCATCTCGGACATATTTGAATGAGCTTCTCTGAAACAATGGCATAGTCGATCACTGACTTCTCATTCTTTGTTGGTTCACATCTAGTGCATGCATGTATGCGCTTATGGGGGAACTTTGTGTTTGTAATGATCAGATTCTGCTCACTGCAGAATCTAAGGAGTCGCTTTCCATTGTCATTGAGAGTATCTTCTCCATATCTTCCGATAACTCCACCCCATCTAGCATGGTCATTTCCAACTCTGGCATTAAAATCTCCGAGCATGATAACTTCATCTAGGCAGTCATCCACTGTCCTTTGAAGCAGCTCGAAGAATTCCTCCTTGACCTCTGCTCTCTCATCCTCATTTGGCCCATACACTATGACCAGGTTGACTATGGTTTCTCCTTCTTTTAGTTTCACAACCATAATGCGCTCTGAGACAAAGTTCCACCCCTTGATACTATCTTTTTGATTTTGGGCCACAATGCAACCCACGCCCCCTTTAGCTCTTTCGGATATGGGTACACCACTGTAGAGCAGCGTGTTGCCATTGAGATCCATGACTCCTTGTCCTTTTTTCTTTGTTTCCGTTATAGCCAGGATTTCTAGTTTTGCTTTCCTCATCTCTTCCACCAGCTCCTCTTCCTTCCCATTTATACTTCTTGTGTTCCATGTTCCATAAGTCGTAGTCCGTAGTCCGTTCCAGTTCGTCGCCTTTAGAATCAGTCCGGTTTTCTCTCTTGTGTTACTCGTAATCATGGTTTAAAGCAAACAGGTGATTGGCCTGTTGTGCCTTTGCATGGTGGAGGGGCTGCCTCCTTACGGCCTCCATGCAGGCCACCCTCCTCCTTTTTCATCCGGGCTTGGGACCGGCATAGGCGGAGTTCCTATTCTACACAAGCACCCTTTATGAAAGTCTGTAGCATTTTTGGTTGTTGTTTTCGTTGCTCTCCATGTTTCAGAGCCATACAATAGGACTTGACATCTGAGTTGAGGATTCTTATTTTTGTGTTGGACTTGATTTCTCTTGATCTCTATTATTTCCCAATGCAATGAAAGCTCCTTTTTGTTTATTTTGTATTTGTATTTTGATATAATTGTCTACGCCTCCAACTTTGTCTATATTACTGCCAAGATATGTGTTTGATTCTACATCTTGTAGTGGTGTTTCTCCAAGTACCTTATTATTATCTCTTGTGTACTTTAGAGATGTGAATGTTTCCGTTTGCTTAAATGGGTGATGTACATGCAGATATAATTTTTTTTTTAAAACTGCTGAAAGACTTTTTCTGCTACAGAAGTGCGCAAGAAAGTGTTATTATTATTATTTCAATTTCCGCCAAGAATGTATGGATGTAAGCGAGAATGTGTTTTTGTAATTTTTGTATTGAGGATTGATGACACATTCAAAAATACTACAGATTAGACGTTTTGACCGCATAAGTGAGTGTCGGTATACATAACTTATTTATTTATTGTTTTGTTTATATTATTTTATTTTTATTATTATTATTATTTTTCTTCAGTCACTATCTTGTTTATTTAAAAAAAAAAAAAAAAAACCTAGGCTACTCATTTTTTATTATGATTGTATACTGTAAATGAATGCTGTTATGTTAACTTTATAATGTTGCATGCCTTTAAATTAATGCTTAAAGTAATACGTGGGAATAAAAGGATATAGTATGCAAGATTAATGAGAGTGAAAGGGCAGAATGTTAGACGGGCCTGCGCGCACAATTCTCAACCCTTCGAAAATAAAGTTAGTTCGTTCTTGCAGTTATTCTCATTATCTTTGTCTTTTTGTTGCGTATTTTCAGGCCCACTTGTTGTGACCTCTCATCGGGTATTTTCATTTTATCTTGCATCTGATTATGGTTATAGGACACGTCATTGGCAAAATCTAGATCATCAAGTTTAGTCACATCCCACTGGATTCCATTTCTGTTGTGTAACATCAAATTAAATCTGATGCCTGCACAATACTACAACAGGAGAATATCTGGCTTCAAGACAAAGTGATTCCTGATAGCACAGAATTAAAGAAATCATAAAGAATCACCACATGACACTGACCTAGATAATACATTTTGTGTAAAAATAAAAATCATACTTCCCTTCATGTTTAATAGCATATGCGGAGAGAAAACGTAACCTACCAGAGCCTGGCGATGTTTGTAGATAAATTCTTCAGGAGTGCTGGCCCATGGTGGAAGTTTGACATCGTTGACAGACTCTTTCGTGATCTGTAACTTGCCAAGATCAAACCCTGAGCAGAAAGTTTATGATATCAGCTGTAGCGGTCATAAAATTAACTAATTCACCTCAATGTTAAAAGGGTTAAGGGTGACCAAAGTCAAGATGGCCACGAACCACCTTCTAATCCTATTTATAACACATAAGGAAGGGAAACCTGAGGCCTGTAAATGGTAAATTAATATGAAACAAACATAAAGGTATGTTTTCAGGCACTCATAAGAAATAAAGAAGTAGAACACTAGACAACAGAAAAACAACAGACATGAGTGGCTTACCCAGGATTCAAACCCTGGACTTTCCGTGCGACAACCCCGCCTAGCTATGCAAGTGAATCACACTATCCTCCCTACCATCTACGCATCTAATCCTATTAGCTGGTTTGCCCTATATATATATATATTTAGTTTAAATTGCTGAAAATTTTTGGCTTCATGTTTCTACAGGATGCAGTAGCTGGGCCCGATGCTTAACCTTACTTAGTCACCTTCTAAGACTTGACTGATAGGATACAGTGTTACCATTTTCATCTTTTGGTTCCCAGTAACATATGGGTGACAACACAACAGTAAGCCAATATGTATTAACAAATATCTTCATCATCAAGTGTAAGAAAACAAAAACAAAAGACTTATATAAACACACAGTAAGTACAATACAATGAGAAAAACCCTGTATGGTTTCTGTGGTCATGATGAAAGAAGTTCTTCAGGGGCATGAACCTGTCTCTTTTCATTACCACTTCCTCTTCTGCTCTCTACAACCACTTCCTCTTCTGCTCTCTACAGAGTGTAAAAGGATCCCGTTACACGTCCATTGAGGTATATTGGGAATATGGTGTTAGGCCCATATTTTCTTGACCGCCGGCACACTAGGGGTGATGTGGTAACCTTCCCATAGTTGCTCTGGTACCCAATTTTTGAGGTTTGTTAGACCCCGGAGCTGTTTGTGGTCTAATAAATCCCACGTCAACTGGGGATCGAACCATGGACGACCGAGCTAGGAAGCCAGTGCATTAACCACTGTGCTACCGTGGCTCCCTCTCTACGGAGTGTGAAACCACCCATAAGCTAGGAATCCAGTACTGAAACATTCATGTGCCTTATATCAGTGGTTTCTGTAGCCATTTGTTTTTCATGATGAGGCTGCCAACCCCATGCACAACCTCATATTAACCACCTTTTATGATATGCCTTAGGAAGCAGTAGCCTTATTCTTTCTGTGCCTCCTCAGTGACCATGGTAACCACATTGGGTAGTCTCCTTAATGACTTAAATCAGGAATCTACTTTAGTAACACTGAACCCTCTACAGATCTACTATATAAGAGGTGTGTTCAAATGAAACCCATCCCAGTGGCTTTATAACAAATATATGTAAGGTACATCAGCAGGAGTAGTAGAATTAAATACAGCAATTGTTATGAAGCAAGTACCCACTGGGGTTCTTTAGAAATAGTCACCATAGGCATTCAGACACGCATCCCACTGCTTGGGTAGACGGCGGATGCCGTCCGAGAAAAATGACTTTGGTTGCTTATTGAACCATTTGGTCACCGAGGCCCTGATGTCTGCATCGGAGTCGAATCGTTGTCCCTTTAGAGATTTTTTTAAGAGTCCGAACAAATGAAAGTCACATGGTGACAGATAGGGGCTGTAGGCTGGGTGTGGCAGAACTTCCCACCTTTTCCTTGCTAACGCTTCCTGCACAATGTTCACAACATGTGGATGAGCATTGTCGTGCAACAGAATCACACCACGCGAAAGCATGCCGGGTCGTTTATTCTTGATGGCTGTATGCAGGTTGTCTAGTGTGTCTTTGTAGCGGATGGCATTGATGTTCACGCCAGGCTCTCTAACGTCTACCAATAGAAGCCCTTCATGGTCAAAAAATGCGGTCAGCATAACCTTACCGGCGGAAATCTGTGACTTGAATTTTTTGGGTTTTGGTGATCCGGGATGTTTCCATTGCATGCTCGCTGATTTGCTGCACGGCTCAAAGTGGTGGCACCACGACTCATCGCCTGCCACTATGCGCAACAGAAATGCATCACCCTCCTCTTCGTAACGCAGCAGGTGGTTCAAACTCCACCCCATGCATTCTTCCTTATGGTTATCGGTCATCATCCGTGGGACCCATTGTGAACACACATTTCGATACTTCAGCTTCTTCCTAACCACCATTTGAGCTGTCCCAAGAGACACAGCGAATTCCTCTGCTAGCGAACGTAAGCTCCGACGACGGTCCACCCGTATTGCTGCATCGATCTCGGTGATGGCTTCTTCTGTCACAACAATATGCACCTGACCTGGCCGCGGAAGATCTTTCGTTAACTGACGTCCTTCTCGAAACATTCGTGCCCAGTATTTCACTGTAGTCTTAGACACACTTTTGTCACCATACACTGCTTTCATTCAGCGATGAATGTCGACTGGTCGACATCCTTCGGCTGTTAGGAACTGAATCACCGCTCGCTGATCGACCTTGGATGGATTCCTTATCACACCGGCCATTATTTTAACGGTCTGCAGCACAACCAATGAATACTAGGAGAATGAACACTTACACACTTGTACATTCGTATGTGCTTATTACATCAGATGTGATGTCATCATGCTTCTCCTAAGAATGTCCACTTGGTGCAGCACGGTCGGGTTTCATTTGAACACGCCTCGTATATATATATATATTTATATATACAGGGTGTCCGTAAAAGATTGTACCCTTTTCAAAAAATTTATTCTCGGCCCCATGATGTGGTACGAGGATGCTTTCTATCACAAAAGTAAGATAATCTCTGCAAGTTTTTAAGCTTACCTTACAAAGACTCAAAAAAGTGCGCATGTGCGCAGCAGGTATTTCAAGTGAAACTTTCACAGTTGAGTTGCAACCAGTAATTGTTACGTCTCTCAACACACTGGTCAAGTAGGTGAAAAAAAAAGAAATAGGTACATTCTTTTGAGTCTTTGTAAGGTATGCTTTTTTTTTCCACACTTGTACGAATTGCTGAGAATAGAGAGCAGTGGAGGACCCTGTCTGCTGATGCTTCCACCATGGCACCCCTACGACCCATGATGGGTTACGGGTTGAGATGATGATGAAGGTATGCTTAAAAACTTGCAGAGATTATCTTTGATCACGGGAACAAAGCGGTTTTAAATGTTGGCAGGATAAGTCTAGTCTGAAATTTACCTACTTTAGAAAGTCTATATATTTTTTCCCGCAGTCACCTAAAGATCCACCAAATCATCTACTAGTATATTGGGATCGACTAGTCGCCGACCTTTGACCTAAATACACAACTTACCATTAAAGTTGACCAGAAATTCAGGGAAATAGAAAAATTCTGGGATGAGTTCCTTCACATCATTTGGGTTGTCCATGAGTGAAGCAAAACTACCTGGGATTGAGTGAAACTGGCGATCAGCTACATCAAACCTTTTGGACAAAACAAATAGAAAAAATAAGAAATGCATTTTTTCATGAAGTATCTGAAGCGGAACACTCAATGTCTAAGGGGTAGTGTGGAAGGACATTTTAGATCAAAATCAATACAAAATTAAAATTTGGATTAATCCATTTTCTGAAAATCTCATTTAGTTCCTGGGGGTCTCTAATGAGATCCAAAAAAAAAAAGGACTAATGCTCCCTCCGATGCCACTAATACTTCCCTCTAATGCGACAAATATGAAGTTGTGCATAGGGCTGGATACCTCATCATGTAAAACAAATCGCGACAGAAACCACTGCTGCATGAGCAAGTGAATGCTTGGTGCAGACTTCCTGTACAGGGACCAGCTACAGTGGTGGCTCCAGTGGGAGCACAAAGGAATTTTCTGATAAAAACTGGGATATCCTATATATAAATATGTCAAAATCACTTGTCAAAATACAGACTAAACAATGTGTACTGTGACTTTCAAAATGTGGTTTGTTAAAGAAATTGTACTTTTGTTTGAAGAAAAAATATTGTATTTCTATCTGAAACTGTATTTTTTTTTTTTTTTTTTAAAGAAAGTTCTCAGAAACCTGTTTTGTACTGCTAATGTTATTATGTTTATTTTTTAAATCAATAAATGTGAGATTCGACACAGACCTAGAAAGTTCTCAGAAACCTGTTTTGTACTGCTAATGTTATTATGTTTATTTTTTAAATCAATAAATGTGAGATCCGACACAGACCTAGAAAGTTCTCAGAAACCTGTTTTGTACTGCTAATGTTATTATGTTCATCAATAAATGTGAGATCTGACACAGACCTAGACAGTTCTCAGAAACCTGTTTTGTACTGCTAATGTTATTATGTTCATCAATAAATGTGAGATCTGACACAGACCTAGAAAGTTCTCAGAAACCTGTTTTGTACTGCTAATGTTATTATGTTCATCAATAAATGTGAGATCTGACACAGACCTAGACAGTTCTCAGAAACCTGTTTTGTACTGCTGATGTTATTATGTTCATCAATAAATGTGAGATCTGACACAGACCTAGAAAGTTCTCAGAAACCTGTTTTGAACTGCTAATGTTATTATGTTCATCAATAAATGTGAGATCTGACACAGACCTAGAAAGTTCTCAGAAACCTGTTTTGTTCTGCTAATGTTATTATGTTCATGTGAGATCTGACACAGACCTAGAAAGTTCTCAAAAACCTGTTTTTTACTGATAATGTTATTATGTTCATCAATAAATGTGAGATCTGACACAGACCTAGAAAGTTCTCAGAAACCTGTTTTGTACTGCTAATGTTATTATGTTCATCTAATAAATGTGAAATCTGACACAGACCTAGAAAGTTCTCAGAAACCTGTTTTGTACTGCTAATGTTATTATGTTCATCTAATAAATGTGAAATCTGACACAGACCTAGAAAGTTCTCAGAAACCTGTTTTGTACTGCTAATGTTATTATGTTCATCAATAAATGTGAAATCTGACACAGACCTAGAAAGTTCTCAGAAACCTGTTTTGTACTGCTAATGTTATTATGTTCATCAATAAATGTGAGATCTGACACAGACCTAGAAAGTTCTCAGAAACCTGTTTTGTATTGCTAATGTTATTATGTTTATCAATAAATGTGAGATCTGACACAGACCTAGACAGTTCTCAGAAACCTGTTTTGTACTGCTAATGTTATTATGTTCATCAATAAATGTGAGATCTGACACAGACCTAGACAGTTCTCAGAAACCTGTTTTGTACTGCTAATGTTATTATGTTCATCAATAAATGTGAGATCTGACACAGACCTAGACAGTTCTCAGAAACCTGTTTTGTACAGCTAATGTTATTATGTTCATCAATAAATGTGAGATCTGACACAGACCTAGAAAGTTCTCAGAAACCTGTTTTGTTCTGCTAATGTTATTATGTTCATCAATAAATGTGAGATCTGACACAGACCTAGAAAGTTCTCAAAAACCTGTTTTTTACTGATAATGTTATTATGTTCATCAATAAATGTGAGATCTGACACAGACCTAGAAAGTTCTCAAAAACCTGTTTTTTACTGATAATATTATGTTCATCAATAAATGTGAAATCTGACACAGACCTAGAAAGTTCTCAGAAACCTGTTTTGTACTGCTAATGTTATTATGTTCATCAATAAATGTGAGATCTGACACAGACCTAGAAAGTTCTCAGAAACCCATTTTGTACTGCTAATGTTATTATGTTCATCAATAAATGTGAGATCTGACACAGACCTAGAAAGTTCTCAGAAACCCATTTTGTACAGCTAATGTTATTATGTTCATCAATAAATGTGAGATCTGACACAGACCTAGAAAGTTCTCAGAAACCCGTTTTGTACTGCTAATGTTATTATGTTCATCAATAAATGTGAGATCTGACACAGACCTAGAAAGTTCTCAGAAACCCGTTTTGTGCAGCTAATGTTATTATGTTCATCAATAAATGTGAGATCTGACACAGACCTAGAAAGTTCTCAGAAACCCGTTTTGTACAGCTAATGTTATTATGTTCATCAATAAATGTGAGATCTGACACAGACCTAGAAAGTTCTCAGAAACCTGTTTTGGACAGCTAATGTTATTATGTTCATCAATAAATGTGAGATCTGACACAGACCTAGAAAGTTCTCAGAAACCTGTTTTGTACAGCTAATGTCATTATGTTCATCAATAAATGTGAGATCTGACACAGACCTAGAAAGTTCTCAGAAACCTGTTTTGTACTGCTAATGTTATTATGTTCATCAATAAATGTGAGATCTGACACAGACCTAGAAAGTTCTCAGAAACCTGTTTTGTACTGCTAATGTTATTATGTTCATCAATAAATGTGAGATCTGACACAGACCTAGAAAGTTCTCAGAAACCCGTTTTGTACAGCTAATGTTATTATGTTCATCAATAAATGTGAGATCTGACACAGACCTAGAAAGTTCTCAGAAACCTGTTTTGGACAGCTAATGTTACTATGTTCATCAATAAATGTGAGATCTGACACAGACCTAGAAAGTTCTCAGAAACCTGTTTTGTACAGCTAATGTTATTATGTTCATCAATAAATGTGAGATCTGACACAGACCTAGAAAGTTCTCAGAAACCTGTTTTGTACTGCTAATGTTATTATGTTCATCAATAAATGTGAGATCTGACACAGACCTAGAAAGTTCTCAGAAACCTGTTTTGTACTGCTAATGTTATTATGTTCATCAATAAATGTGAGATCTGACACAGACCTAGAAAGAACAGCACTACTCGTCCCTCAGGCATGTCATAAGACACCACTAATATAAAGTAGAGCAACCACTCCAGCAACTTCATCGTGTAAAAGAAATTGCTACACAACACTAATACTGCAAGAGCATATGAATGCTATGGTGCAGGCTTCCCATCTTCACTGGTGGCTCAATGTTCCATAAGAAGATAAAAGAGAAATGACGATATAACTGAAATGAGGAAAAGGAGGATGAAGGGTGGAGGGAAAAACCATGTCCATTACTCACTTCCCACTCTGCAGCTGTACATGAAGTGTTGTGAATGGCTCCACTCTTACGAGATAATGCATAACACTGGCTGCATTACTGTAATGGGTTCCATAATGAAATTTCTCAATCACCCCGGACGGATCTTCAAAAGTGTCGTACCTGAAGAAAATTGGATTAACAATTAGAAATATAACACTAACTGCCTGTAATGGGTTCCATAATGAAATTTCTCAATCACCCCTGACGGATCCTCAAAGGTATCATACCTGAAGAAAATTGGATTAACAATTAGAAATATAACACTAACTGCTTGTAATGGGTTCCATAATGAAATTTCTCAATCATCCGTGACAGATCCTAAAAAGTGTCATACCTGATAAAAACTGGAATAAAAATGAGAAATATGACACTGACTGTAATAGGTTCCATAATGAAGTTTCTCATCATTCCTGATGGATCCTCAAAAGTGTCATATCTCAATAAAATAGGGTTTGCAATTAGAAATATAGTATCCACATCATAAAAGGCAACTAAAAAGACATAACACCTTACTGAAGACCCTATATGTAAAAAGACATACTGAACACCATAATAGAAGACAGAGTTGAAGGCAAATGTGCAAGAGGAAGGCAGCGCTATAAGTGGAAAGATAACATCAAGACATGGACAGGAAAGTCTATCAGAGTGCACCATCAAGATAAGAGATGAACAGGAAAGTCTATCAGAGTGCCATCAAGACAAGAGATGGACAGGAAAGTCTATCAGAGTGCACCATCAAGACAAGACATGGACAGGAAAGTCTATCAGAGTGCACCATCAAGACAAAGAGAAGAAAACATTGGAGATCCATTGCAGCTGACCTTCGATGTGAAAGTGGCACCTGCTGATGATGAGCCATGTTTTTAGGTGGGTTATATGTGATGGAAATGGGACCCAAAGATGCAGCAATAGAGAATGCAGTCAGCGACCCATAGCTTGACTGCTTGCGTCAGCGAACCAGAGCTGACCAAGACCCTACTCCACCTCCACGTGGTGGTCCTGGAAACAGGCTGCATCTCTGCAGTCTGGCTGAGAGAGTAAGGATCGAAGAGGGAAGGCAAACCCGGTCCCAAAAAATGCCGTGCTGAAGTCGGATGTGTCGGCCAAAAGGCGCAGATATCGCAGCTCCGGTGTAAACAGACACAACGCAACCAACATCCTTTTCAGGACGAACGAGGAAGAAGAAGAAGATATGTGATGGAAATGAAATTTTTTGTAAATAGTCACATTATAAGCCGTCCCTAAATGTCATACCTTATATAAAAAAAAGTAATGTAAAATGAGAACAATTAAATCTATGATCTTTACACAGTTCACATCTACCAAAAAAAAGGCTTAAAAACTAGAAGTGGTCATTAAATGTACCAGAAAGTAAGCAAACAGAATCAGATGACATAAAACTGTGTTTTTCAATTTGTGTTTCAAAGTTTGCAAATAATTAACTCAATAGGTGAATGGTAGGTATTCATAAGATAGACAGAAGGAGGAGATATCATGTATTTATGCATGGAGGCATATCTGGAGTCATCCTTATATGACCACCAGCTACGAAAATGCTATAATATACATATGTGGAAGTGAACCTCTGTCTGTGAGGCTAATTACACCCTCATTGACTCTTGAAATCATCCTCACACTTCCAGGGATTCCTCCTGTGGTGAAACTTGTTGAGAACCCAGCATTGCACACTAAGCTTGGAGAAGTCACTTGAGCCCCAGATATACTTCTTTGGCTTTGACCTAACTGACTGTATGCAGGAGGATCTCACTATGGACTCAGGTGATACGCAGGGAGAGCTGAGAAGTGGTTCTGTGCAGGACATGACAATTCCTTGGGAGAGCCAAGAACCAGAGCACAGTATTTAAAACTCTGTATAGTTGCAGAGCCCCCTTTGATGGCAGGGAATGCAGAGTGTGCCACACGCTTCTTACTCTCAGCTTAGGACTAGATGTGATGATTCTTTAAATGCAAGCGAAGCTGGAGAAACTGGAGCTCATGACTTCAACTCAACACTTTTTGCAACGGCAGAAAAGCCACAGGAAAATCCTAGATCTACAGTGTAGATTACACCAAGGAGTCTTCAACTTTGTATTGGCTACAAAAGAATCAGAGTAAGTTTTCTTCTAATTGTATCATAAATACTGGAAACTGAATCTGGAAAAAGGAAACACAACATATATGGCTTCTAAAGGTATCATAAATACTGGAAACTGAATCTGGAAAAAGGAAACACAACATATATGGCTTCTAAAGGTATCATAAATACTGGAAACTGAATCTGGAAAAAGGAAACACAACATATATGACTTCTAATGGTATAAATACTGGAAACTGAAACTGGAAAAAGGAAACAACAATATATTTCTGAAAATGTGTGACACATCATCATCATTTTACTTTGGGCTCCTTATGGAGCATTGAGCCTCCACTGCAGAGAGTCCCCTTGTAGGAAGACTGCACCAAGGATTCATATGCTCCTGCAGCAGTGGTTTCTATAAATATCTGTTTTACGTAATGAGATTGCCAGCCCCCGGCAAAACCACATATTAGTCACCTCGTATTAGTCACCTCGTATTAGTCACCTCGTATTAGTCACCTCGTATGACTTGCCTGATGGAGCAGTAGTGCTATTCTTTCTTTGTCTCACCAGAGACCCCTGCGGGGGGCTACATGGGGGCCCACTGTATCGTAAGTGCTGGAAACAGAATTTGGAATAAGGAAGCAACGTCTGCTTCTCAGAATGTCTTAAAAAGATGTTATGGAAAAAAAAAAAACAACAACACAAAAAGTAATACGTCTTGCTAAGAGAAAGGACAAGGAAACCTACGTTGCGGCCACAAGGCCTTCGTCGGGGACAGATAAACAAAAGACAGAAGGGAAAGAAAGTGAGAATTAAGTGGAGAACATGAAACTATAGGAATAAGAGACTAATACTCCCTGATAGTGTCACATGTCGGAGCGAAAATGGCCGCTACTGAACCCCCGTCTTACGGCAGTTCTTTTCATATACTCATTAACTCTTACAATCCGGCAAGCCCCGTGAAGTGGCGCGGGTTTAGTACCAATTTTAAGGCTCGCCTTGTGAAGTGGCGCGCGACGGTAACGATAGCTAAACTAGCGCGTAAAAACGCGGTTTTAGCTCCCGTATAGTAAGAGTTAAAAAGATGTTGGGGATTAAACAAACAAACAAAAAACACTGTGTGTGTTTGCGTGTGTGTGTGTGTGTCGCTCTCTCCCTCTCATATTATGTCATTAAAATATTTTAGAAAAAGTGAGAACATAAAAAGAATAAAACTAAATCTGTTCTTCAAACTGTTTAAAAAATGCTGGAAGTAAAATTAAGAAACATAAAGAACAAAAACATTTGTTTAAATGTGCCACAACTGGTGGAAACACAATTAACCAAAGAAATAAATACATTGACACCCTTGCTTTCATTTCTTCACTACTACCTTCCTGATGTGTTTTCTCTGAAACCTAAAATATTGAACAGAAAAGCCAAGGCCAACAAACCAGTTTATGTGAACTGAACTTTGTATTAACTGATACAACGATCATTCACCTTGCAAATAATGCATATGAAATGAAGAATGAATGAATATTTATTACACATTTTTCAACATTGATACCAACTTTTAAACTTTCACTTTTGTATGCATGCAAACTTAAGTAAATTACGTGTATAACCTCACAAAACATTAAGATTTTGTGTGTGTGTTCATAAACTCAAAATTATATCCTTGCAAAGACAAAACTCTACAGCATCCATAGTGGGAACACTGGATATGGATAAAGGAGAGGTAATAAGGAGAATTAACGATCACCTGTTAGAGGCCGACACTGCAATCAATGAATCAACACGACTCAGACTGCAGAAATTTGGCACCAAGCATAACATTAGCACACCCTTGTGTTAACGGGGCCTGAAAGGGGAGCAAAGAATAGTAACACTGTTCCCTACAAAGCATGTCGTAGAAAGCGACTAAGGAGGGTTAGGCATGGGACTGGCTACTCTATGCTGTAAAAAAAAATTAAACAACAAAAACTTCAAGAAACTAAGGAAAAGTCAACTAAGGAAAATAAAACTCAGCCATCCAAGACAGGGGAAGGCCCTCTCACAGAGAGGCGTCTGATGCAACACAGAGAAAGCCAAAAGGAGTCTGTGCTGCTGATTAACCTTCTTTCTTCTAGAAGAACCTTCTGATTTGGCACCTGGAATGTTTGGACATTGAACTAACAAGGGAAAATTGTACAGACAGCAGCAGAAATGAGGGAATATAAGATCAATAAGATCAAAGTGGAAGGGGGGCAGACAAGAGGAAACTCAGCACAGATGAAATGGTGCTGTCCTCAGGACACCACAGTAAGGGAGTAGATCTAATATTATCTAAAGAAGCACATAAAGCACTCATTGAATGGGAAGCAATGGGACCCAGAATCATAAAAGCAACTTTCAACAGCTAAAAAGAAAATAAAAGTAAACATCATCCAATGTTATGCACCAACCAATGACAAAGAAGAATCTGTGAAAGAAGCATTTTACACCAGACTACAAGATATTATAGATAAAATAAAAAGAAAAGACATCACAATTTTCATTTGAAGAAGTCATGGGAAAACATGGGCTAGGAATAATGAATGAAAATGGGGAACTATTCACAAACTTCTGTGCTTCAAATCAACTGGCTATAAGAGGAAGCATGTTTCCATTTAAGAGAATACACAAGGCAACACGGATATCACCAGACCATTGAACAGAACATCAGATTTATCATATATGCATAAACAAGAAGTTTAGATCATTATTGCTGGATGTAAAGGTATATAGAGGAGCAGATGTGGCATCAGATCACCACCTTCTGATAGCCAAAGTAAAAATGAAATTCAAGAGATATGCAACAATGCATAGATACAGACAACAACTTAATGTTGGACATCTAAGAAATCAAGAAACAAGAGACAAATCTGCGGTCACAATATCCAACAAATACCAAGTGCTCCAACAGCTGGAAGGTGTAGAGAATACAGAAGACCACTGGCAGCAAATCAAAACTATATGGAATGAGACGTGAAGAAATACTGGGGAAAAGAGAATGACAATAAAAAAGCATGGATAACTACAGAAACCATTATTAAGATAAAAGGCAGAAAAATCAAGAAAGCAGAAGTAAACAGATGCAAAACCAGAAGTTCCAAAGCCAAGGCTCAAGAAGTGTACACAGAAGCAAACAAAGAAGTAAGAAGAAGCATCAAATGGTACAAGAGGAAATATATTTGAGAGTTGGCAGAAAATGCTGGAGCCAAATGAAATTTGAGAGAACTGTATTACCCTAGCAAAGAAGCTAACAGGGAAATGCAAGGATGCAAAGTGCCTCATTACAGACAGGAATGGAAAACTGCTTAGCAATATACAAGAGCAAATGAAGAGGTGGCCAGAACATTTTGAAGATCTTCTTAACAGACCAGCTCCACAAAACCCCCCGGACATCCAGCCAGCAGAAAAAGAGCTACAGAATAATTGTGGAAACTTAGAATAGTGCATAAATTATACAGGAACAATGTTACTATCAGTGCCAGGAAAAGTATGAAACAGAATCATCCTTGAGATAAGAGTCCATAGACAAGCCACTGAGAGATGAACAAGCAGGTTTTCGATAAAACAAATCCTGTACAGATCAGATAGCCACATTTAGAATAATAATGGAACAAAGCCTAGAATGGAACTCACCTCTTTACATTGGATTTGGGAACTATGATAGGCATTTGACAGTGTAGACAGAGAATCACTTTGGAAACTGATGAGGCATTACAGAGTTCCTACGAAGACCATTAACTTAATAAAGAAGACTTGTGATGACATGACATGCAGAGTTCTTCATGAAGAACAACTTACAGAACCATTTGAGATAAGAACAGGAGTGCGACAGAGTTGTTGCTTGTCTCCATTTCTTTTCCTACTAGCAATAGACTGGGTTATGAAAACACTGACGACACACAAAAGAAATGGAATCCAGTGGAATCTGACTAAACAGTTAGATGATCTAGATTTTGCTGATGACTTGGCTCTTCTGTCCCATAACCGTAATCAGATGCTAGACAAAATGAAGATACTCGACGAGAGGTCACAGCTATTGGGTTTGAAAATACACTGGAAAAAAATCAAAGATAATGAGAGTAAATGCAGGAAATGAGAACAAGGTCGAACTTGAAGAAACACCAACACAAGATGTAGAATCCTACACATATCTTAGCAGCAATATAGACAAAGTTGGAGGGACAGACAGTGATATCAAAATAAGAATACAAAAAGCAAGAGGAGCTTTCATTGCACTGGGAAATATATGGAGATCAAGAGAAATCAGGTCCAACACGAAAATAAGAATCTTCAACTCAAATGTGAAGTCAGTCCTATTGTATGGCTCTGAAACATGGAGAACAACAAAAACAACAACCAAAAAGCTACAGACTTCCATAAATAGGTGCTTGCGTAGAATAGAAGGATTAAAATGGTATGACAATGTTACCAATGTGGAGCTCATGACAAGAACCAGTGGAACAAGAGATGAGAAGAAGACAATGCGATGGATAGGACACACACACTGAGGAAACCTGTTGATAACATTACAAGGCAGCCCTTGTTCTGGAACCCTCAGGGTAAGAGAGGCAGAGGTAGACCAAGAAGCACACGGAGAAGAGAACTGGAGACAGAGGTGAAAATGATGTGGAGAACGTGGGAAGAACTTGAGATGATGGCATGTGACAGGAGGACTTGGCATGTGTTTGTTGAAAGCTTATGCTTCTTGGGGAGCTGAAGGTAATGAATAAAACTAGCAGAGATGGGCCTATGATAGGAATGATCAGGCATGTATACAATCAGCATGCTACAGGATCAATCAGCATTCACACCCTTCGACATTTGGTGAGGGAGACTGACTAAGTTAGCCTGGAGTGCAATAATGTCAATTCTTCACCACAATAACAAAAAAAAAAAAAAACCTGTTTCATATAACTACAAACTGCCCCCTTCCAGACAAATTATGGTATCTATTTTAACCAAAGCTGCTTATGTCACCTTTCTAGCCAACCACCTCTTTCTGTTTTCATCAAACTTCAAATTCCACTATCTACAGAATAAACTAGTTTTCTATTTTAACTTTAAATTCTTTCTTTCCAACTAATTTCTCAGTGGTGTATTTTTTTTTAATGTACCTTAATATTCCTCATGTACAGCAAAACATCATTTTGTTTTAATTTTAAATTCACATTCCTTCCCTACAGTCACATTCCTTCCCTTTTTTTTCTTCTTTTTAAACATTTATAAGTTCAAATTCCAAAGGGGTTTCTGACTAAGCTCTCAGGTTAGAATGGCAAAGGCAGTGAGGAAAGGTACATGTAACCCACCTGATAAAGCTGGGCCTAGTGCAGTAAAGCCTCTAAGACTTCCCTCCTTTATGACAGTTTCTGCTATGGCACTGCCTTTACCTTTTTAAAAATATAGATCTATCTAGATCTAGAAGCTAACAAGAACAAAAAATAAACTACATCGGGGTGCTGTACACCACTGAGAAAATGACAGTATAATGCATTACAACAATTGCTAAATGGAATACCTTCTTCTTCTTTCTTCTTTGATCCATAACCGCCAACCGTCGAAGCAGTCAGCGGCCATCATGCCTGGTGGCGTCTTGTAGGGCAGCAACAAATTGATTCCACTTTGCTCAGTCGGCGGCCATCCTTCGTACAGTGCCCCAACTGTGGTTCATTCTTTGCATCTCAGCTTCCACAGTTCTCCGCCAAGTTGTTTTTGGTCGGCCTCTCTTTCGCTTTCCCTCGGGGGTCCATAGCATAGCTGTTCTTGTGATGGTATCAGGGTCCCTTCTGAGGACATGGCCAACCCAACTCCAGCGTCTGCCAGCTATGATGGTGTGCATGTCCTCCTGGTTACTCCGAATAAGTAGTTCTTGGTTGCTGATGGTGTTTGGCCAAAAGATTCGGAGAATTTTCCTTAGGCAGATTGTGTGGAAGGAGGACAGTTTCGACATTTCCTTCTCTGTTACTCTCCAACATTCCGCACCATAGAGAAGCACAGAAAGTGCACAGAAAGTACACAGCTCTCATACAGTCTTAATTTGGTGTTTGTGCTGTACTGGGAAGACTTCCAAATGTTGTTGAGAACAGCAAAGGCTGTTCTCGCTTTATTCATTCTGTTGTTAATGTCCTTGCTTGTTCCGCCGTCAGGTGTTACTATGCTTCCTAGGTAAGTAAATGTGTCTGTCTGTTCTAACTTCTGGTTCCTTACTGTTATTGGCTCAGGATTGTCCACATTTAGTGTCATGACCTCTGTCTTCTTCAAATTGATGTTCAGGCCAACCTGCTGGCCATACTTATTCAGTCTATCGGTTTTGTCTTGAATGTGTTGGTGTGAATGCGCGAGTAGTGCAATGTCATCTGCATATTCCAAATCTTCCAGTGTAGAAAACGTTGTCCATCTAATTCCTCTTGGACTGCCCTCTGTTGTCTGGCGCATCACCCAATCTATGACTGTCAAAAATAATGTTGTTGATAAGGGGCATCCCTGTCGTACTCCTGTTTTCACTTCGAAAGTTACATTACTCAATCCAACACTGCACGTAAAGTTAGAATAGAGACTTTTTATAATGGAAACAATGCGGCTGGGAATTCCGTAAGCCCTCAGAATTTTCCATAGGCTGTCCCTGTGTATGCTGTCAAAAGCTTTTTCAAAATCAACAAAGTTAATGTACAGCTGTCTCTGCCATTCTGAGCACTGCTCTATAATGTTCCTGAGGGCAAATATATGATCTGCACATCTTCTGTTCTTTCTGAAGCCCGCTTGTTCTTTCCTCAGTTTATGGTCAACTGCTTTTGAAATTCTCTGGATGATTATCCTGCCTAGTATTTTGCTGGGAACTGAAAGGAGGGTAATTCCTCTCCAGTTGTTGCAGTCTGCAAGGTCGCCCTTCTTGGGCAATTTGACAATTATTCCTTTACTCCACTCTGTTGGTCTTGTCTCAGTTTCCCAGACTTGTGCAAATAGTGGTTCTAATAGTTCTGCTGCTAGTTCAGGGTCTGTCTTGAATAGCTCAGCATTCAGATTGTCATGACCAGGCGCTTTTCCATTTTTTAGCCCTTTGATAGCTGTGATAATTTCTTCTTTTCGTGGAATGTCTGTATTTACGTCTAAGTCTCTTTCAGCCTCAGGAACATTCAGCTGAGTCTCTGGTGGTTCCTTATTCAGTGTTTCTCTGAAGTGCTCTGCCCATCTTGTTTCCTGCCCCTGTGCTGTGGTGATGAGATTTCCTTGCTTGTCTCTTACTAACGTTATGTTGTTTGCACCTAGTTTTCCACTGATAGCTTTAGTTATTTTATAAACTGTGCTTTGTTCATTTCTCAGTGCTGCCTCTTCTGCCTGTCTTGCAAGGTCATCCAGAAATGTCCTTTTGTTAGCACGGATTTGACGTTTTACTTCCTTGTCCAGCTGACTGTACTGTTCACTATATATTGCCTTTAACCTGGGAGACTTAGCTTCTGTTTTCTTTCTTTTCATTTCCTTTCTCTTCGCTATGGTGTTTAGCGTTTCTGGTGTTATCCAGTCTTGGCTCTTTCTTTCCTGGAATCCCAAGCATGACTTGCTGCTTTCTTTGTATATTGTTGAGATGGTGTTGAATTTCTGGTCCACATCGTCGGTCTCTGTTCTTTCCTGGCTTTTGGTAATCAGATAGTGTCTCTTTACGTCGACCACGAACGCTTTTCTGGTGAGGGGGTCCTTAAGTTTCGTGATGTTATATCTTTTCTGTTTGACTGCAACTGGTCCAGCAGCTCTGAGTTTCACTTTCAGTCTTGCTACTACTAGGTGATGATCACTTCCCACATCTGCGCCTCTTCTTACTTTCACGTCTTGTAGTGCATGTCTCCATCTGCCATTGATCATTATGTGATCTATCTGGTTTTTGTCTCGTCCGTTTGGTGATTCCCATGTTAACTTGTGCACTTCTTTGTGTTGAAAAAGTGTTCCTCCAATGACCAGGTTGTTAATACTGCAGAAGCTTATTAATTTGTCCCCATTCTCATTTACTGTTCCACTGCCGCATTTCCCCATTACTCTTTCGTTATAATTATTGTGTGTTCCAGCTTTCGCATTTAGGTCTCCCATTACTATAATAAGATCGTACCTGGGTACAGTTTCCATTTCCTTTTGTACCTGTTGATAGAACTCGTCCTTGATCTCTTCATCGCTGTCGTTTGTTGGTGCATAGCATTGTATAATTGTGGTGTTGGTGAATCTCCCTCTCAGTCTTGCTCTTATTAGTCTGTTGTTAATGGGTTTCCATTCCAGTAGAGACCTTTCCATTCCTTTCTTAAGGATAATGGCTACACCTTCGTTGTGCTGACCGTCCTCTCTACCAGAATAAAGTACTGTTTCCCCTGTAGCTGTTTTTATTCTCCCCATCCCTGTCCATCTGCTCTCACTTATTGCCAGGATATGTAGTTTGTAATTCCTCATCTCTGCTGTGATCTGTCTCAGCTTTCCTGCCTCATTCATAGTTCTGACATTCCAAAAACCAATTCTGGTTTCATGTTTTGCGGTCTGGGCATCCGTTTTCATGCCAGTGGCTACCTTTCGGCTTTCACCACTGTCAGTCATACGAGCCTGAGACTCCGGATGTCCATCCCACATCAAAGTATTTTCATTTATTGCTGTTTCCGTAACGTGTGCGATTTTTTACACAGACAGGGGTGTCGGCCCTGTGCTAAAACCCCCAACCTGGAGGACCAGGGTACAGCTTTTGTCTGACCCCTACCCACGCAGACCAGTCCAGCATGGTTGAACCTACCAGGAGTAAAACTCCCACTGGCATAGCTCTGGGGATTGTCAGGGTACACAAGCTGCCATACCGCTACAAGGTATAGGTACCATTGATGGCAGAATGGAATACCTACAGAGCTGAAATGGAATACCTACAGAGTGAGCTGAAATGGAATACCTACAGAGTGAGCTGAAAGGGAATACCTACAAAGAGCTGAAATGGAATACCTACAGAGAGAGCTGAATGGAATACCTACAGAGAGAGCTGAAATGGAATACCTACAGAGAGAGCTGAATGGAATACCTACAGAGAGAGCTGAATGGAATACCTACAGAGAGAGCTGAAATGGAATACCTACAGAGAGAGTTGAATGGAATACCTAGAGAGAGCTGAAATGGAATACCTACAGAGAGAGCTGAATGGAATACCTACAGAGAGAGCTGAAATGGAATACCTACAAAGAGAGCTGAATGGAATACCTACAACGAGAGCTGAATGGGATACCTACAATGAGAGCTGAATGGAATACCTACAGAGAGAGCTGAATGGAATACCCACAGAGACAGTTAAAATGGAATGCCTGCAGAGAGAGCTGAAATGGAATACCTACAGAGAGAGAGCTGAAATGGAATACCTACAGAGAGAGCTGAAATGGAATACCTACAGAGAGAGCTAAAATGGAATACCTACAGAGAGAGCTGAAATGGAATACCTACACAGAGAGCTGAAAGGGAAAACTTAGAGCTACTGAGATAAAAGATAGTAAAAGATCTGATATACAGTGATGGAAAAAAAAAATAGAAAGAAAGGCCGACCAAAAACAACTTAGCAGAGAACTGTGGAGGTTGAGATGCAAAGAATGAGAGCTGGGGCACTGCACGATGGATGGCTACCGACCAAACAAGGTGGAAGCAGTTTGTTGCTGCCCTACATGATGCCACCAGGTGTGATAGCTACTGACTACTATGACAGTCAGCGGCTAAGGATCTAAGAAGAAGAAAAAAAAAATACATAACGAGTTATACCTGGAAGAGGTCTTGTCTGTGATACCTGGAAGAGGTCTTGTCTGTGATATCTGGAAGAGGTCTTGTCTGTTACCTGGAAGAGGTCTTGTCTGTTATACCTGGAAGAGGTCTTGTCTGTTATACCTGGATGAGGTCTTTATACCTGGAAGAGGTCTTGTCTGTGATACCTGGAAGAGGTCTTGTCTGTGATACCTGGAAGAGGTCTTGTCTGTGATACCTGGAAGAGGTCTTGTCTGTGATACCTGGAAGAGGTCTTGTCTGTTATACCTGGAAGAGGTCTTTGTCTGCGATACCTGGAAGAGGTCTTGTCTTTTATACCTGGAAGAGGTCGTCTGTTATATATGGAAGAGGTCTTGTCTGTGGCCTCTGCTCTCAAGAGAGAAAACATATCCATTGAAGACAAGGGTACCTGACCGATTGTTTAACTGATGGTAGAACACTACTGTTATGAAATTACATGACTCAGACCATATGTGATGAAAATAAAGCTATGAAACACAGTTGCTAGTAAATATGTTTTTCTCTTCACCTACTTTTCTCTGACTTCTTTCTCATTCCTTGGGTTCACCATGCCCACTGGTTTGGACAGATCTCTGAAGACACTGGGTTTCTCAAGGTCTAACTGCTTCGATGTGTAGTCCACTAGAATCCATGGAAACTGCAAGCAACATTCCAAAACTGATAAAGAATGTACACAGACACAGAAGTCTATGACAGTGTAAAAGAATTTATGCAACATGTGAAATACTGTAAATGAAAAACTTTGGTCATTTGACAACAGGAGCATCTCATTGGCAGAGCGGTTTTGACCACTTGCTTCTCCTGGCAAAGTTATCAGGTTCTAGACCTTGTAATGTCACCCCAGCTGTAAACAGATACCTGATGCTGCAGTTGAGTTAGGGAAGGCAAAGACAGCAAGGAAGGGAACTAATCACCCCATCTCATAAAGCTGAACCTAGTATAGTGAGATCTCAAACAATTCACTCCCGTACGGCAGTCTCTGCTCTGGGATTCCTTTACCTTTTTAGCATCAACACAGAAGGAACAAACAGGATGTTCTTCTTCAAGAACCACAGCACTCCACAACTTGCTGCCCCCAGCACTATTTATCAATTCTGTTCTTGACTTCTTCTCAAGCCAACGTGATACTGACCACATCACCCTTAGTGTGCCGATGGTCAAGAAAATACGGGCCTAACACCATATTCCCAATATGCCTCAATGGGCGTGTAACGGGATCCTTTACCTTTACCCTTTTTTTTTCTTCTCATAACATGTCCAAAGAAAGTGAACTGCTTCCTTCTAACATGAGGAATAAGCTTTCATTATGCATTGGCCTCTCTCATGGCATCCTCATAACAATCAAATTAACTTTCAGGATGTTCATCAATCAATCAATGCCCTTTACCTCCCCAAGGAGCATAGGCCCTCAACAAACACATACCAAGTCTTCCTTGTCCCATGCCATCAGCTCATGTTCTCTCCATGTTTTCCTCATCATTTTCATCTGTGTATCCAGTTCTCTTCTCCATGCATTTTTTGGTCTACCTCTGCCTCTCTTTTCCTGTGGATTCCAGAACAAGTATTGCCTTGTAATGCTATCAACGGGTTTCCTCAATGTATGCCCTATCCATTGCCAGAGTCTTCTTCTCAACTCTTGTTCCACTGGCACCTGTCTGGTTCTTGTCATCAGTTCCACATTTGTGATGATGTTCATGCCAGGATAAATAAAACTAAATTTGCCTTCAGCTCTTTCAAACCAGTATGGAACTCAGCTGCTCTTTCCCAGTAAAATATATTAGGCTGTGTCACATAAATGTAAAACTGGTCCTACTCTATGGCTCACAAACATCACCAAGAATACCACATCCCAACTCCTGATATTCACCAATACGTGCTTCTATAGCATCCTCCATAACCAATGACTAGAACAAAAAAAATAAAGCAACAAGAAAAATGCTTTAGGGATCCATTTTTATTACTGTTACAAAAATGCACTAAAAAATAGAAAATAAATTTCCATACATTTTATTGCATAGAATTAAAGTGGCTGACCAGTTATCATTGATCAGTAATTCTCCATCCACTTTTGTTCTATGCAATAAATCATATGGAACATTTATTTTCCTGTTTTGTTAGTGTATTTTGTAACAACAATAAAAGTGTATCCCTAATTACTCCTTTACTTACTTTATGATATTGTCATAGTTGAATATTAATATTTCAGAAGTGTTGTCACCTTTATCGAGTGAAACTCATCTTTCAATAAAATATATTTTATTAAATTTATGAACCTAATGTAAAGTCCACAAGAAAGTCAATCATTACTGTAGCTGTGTTTAAAACAAAAGGACGTACTGACCTAGTTGTTGGAAGAAAAACCGTTATTAAACCGGCACATCACCGTTCTCCATCAATGTCCTTCCTCATTTCAAACACGAGAAAATCTATATTCACATGACATTATTTACCTTACTTTAATTACGTTATTTCCACCATATTTTATATATTTTATTAAAAGGTTATTATATAAAAAGGGCTGGGATGACGCTGATCAAAACTCAGAATATTAAAATTGTAAAGGGCAATTTTTACTATCTTGCAATATAATACATTTATATTCTTATTATGTTCGCAAATATTTTGTAAGCAAAGTATTTCCTTTTTTAAGTGCTTAAGGAGAAGTCATTTTCGGGTTGCTTCCCTTGAAAATAGTTCTGTCATCTTCGATCGGACTCCGCAGACGACTCTAGGCCTACTGTGATTTATTCTGTGGCTGGGTAGGAATAGATTGTTCTTGCTTCAGTATATCTATGGCCTGAATTTATACGTAGTGTTTGTATGAGTAGGACGAGTCTGTCTTATATATGGATATCTTTGCATTTCTAAGTCGAACTAATTTGGTTGTCGCTAGAAAAGGTCAAAGGCTATGCAGCGGAAGTATCGCTAGCAAGGGGTGTGATCCATGGCTGTCATCCTGTGAGGATGCCGAGTTTTGTTGTAGCAGGCTTTTTGCCGAAATAGTGATCTATATATGGATGGGGAAAAGTGATAATCATTTAGACATGTTGTATGTACTTTACCCCAGTGTTTATTCTCTTTTGCCAAGGAATGGCAAAGTTATATTTCGCATAAAAAGGTAAAACCACAATTTATTATGAACTTGGGCTTCGCCATCGTTGTTGATAAGCAGATGCACAGTGGTACTTTTAAAAAAGAATATCCATTCAAAGGAAGAAGACATTCCTATGTATCAGCACTGGATTGTATGATATTATTCAATTACCTCTATGAGAGAACCTATGAAGAAATGAGGACATTTAATGAATGACTAATTTTGGTCTATATTCTATAGTGAGTGAAGCTCACGAGAGAGAGAGAACAGCCATGTTGAAATTCATATACTTTGTATTTATCGAGTGAGAAAAAGGGATGCCTGTACTATCGCTCGATGAACCAAGAGATCACTGCTACATGTGAGAACCCATGTCTGGGATTCCTATATTATGAAATATATATATATTGAACTTTACGTGAAGGAATATTCGCTAGACGAGGTTAGGTCTAGGAGCCTTCCTATGTATTGGTTATGGTCTGACGTGCCCAGTCAGTAAAGCCAGATGATTTACATGATGGAACGCTGAATGCTTATTTACGAATGCTCCATTATGATATTTGCCAAGCATGAATGCTAACTTAAGATGATATTCCTGTGATCAACATTATGCTGTCTATGTCGACATTTGTTCCTGTAACCATACACGTACTGTCCAAGTGTGCGTCCCATTAAATGTTATAAAAAGACCACCGTAGTTCCAGTACTTCTTGAATTCGAACAGTGTGAGTATGAGTGATGTACTACCAACCTGTCAACTCTATCGAATCATTCTACCATTCGCGTACTGACATTCAGATACACACTCATTGTTTACACTCACATTCTTGTCGGAGCCTCATCACGTTCCAGGACAAGATGACCTGTATGACCAAAACTGTGCTGGGTTTGATGAGTTGACAATCGTTACACTTTACTACACCAGTCCCAACATCTACATTTATCCACTGGTGGACATTCACATCATTTAGCAAATAAAGCATGATTCAACAACTAGTAGCCAGTATGAGTTAACAACTACACAAAGAGTTTAACAACTGGTGTGCCAGCTTCCTGGGTCAACCTGCACAGTGACCATATTGAGAAGTAAACTACTGAGACCAGACGTTCCTTGGGGTCTGTTACGACACACAAATACATCAGCAGTACAACTCTACAGTGATGTCAGCGTGACCTGTCCTGTCGAGAGTATGCAGTAACTAGGTCAGGGTTTGTTGACATTTGGTTCGTTGGACATTTGCCATACAACTGACAGTGTTACACAGCAAGCTTGGTTGAAACATAGAACATTACACATCAGGACGGAGAATATTTGACAGTGTTTGCGAAAGAAAATGTTATTGAACTGAGAAGTCCTACATTGATTGTTATCATTCAAATCAACGATGGAGCTTCTATTTCTGTGTTGAATTTAAAATAATTAGACCAGAAGTATTTGTTTAATAAAGTACCACAGTACTGTACTATTAGGCAGTGTAACTGAGCCTTCATTCCAACACATTCTTTCTGCAACACTCTATTTACATCATATTGCCATACTATTTATGCATTTATGTATTTATGTTTAACTATTTATATGTGATATTTGTTTGTATCCAGCGGGTTGTTGTTTCGGTTGGGCGGTGTCACACAGCAGAGTATCCCACGTAATAGAGGGTCTGATGTGTGCGTTTCTATAGGTGCAATTTTCTTCATTGAAAATTTGCTGCGACAGCTGTTGCTATTAGTGTTAGCTGTGAAGTCTGTACTCATTGTTGTTTTTGTAATATTCCTCTGTTCTTTAGTTTGTTTTGATTTGTTTGTAATTTGTTGGTCTACCCTATTCTATCTTTCAGTTCTATTCTCAATTTATATTTATATACTGTGGCGTTATTTGTATTTGTTATCCTCTTGCGGTTTATCTTTTATTGTTTTTCCCATTTGATTTATTTCATTTCCGCAAATGTTTTCATGTTCTTCTGTATAACTGTTTTGTTTTGTGCCTGATCGACATACACTATTTAAAATATAGTTGATCATATAAATTGATGTACAAGAATCAACTGATAGTTAATTGCTATTACTAAAGGTACACAGTTGATGATATAAAACACTATTTCTGGTGCACTGCACTTATATTATAGAGTGAACCAGCAACTTATAGCTGTTATTATATAAGGATTTATACAAGACCTTTGTAAGGCTTGTTTCCCACAGTGATTGGGATAGTTAAGTACTATTTTTCACAGGTTACAAAGTTATCATACAAAGTCTTTTTTACTAAGAAAGTAAATTTATTTACTTTTGCAAATTACTGATCTTATTAGACAAGATGTCTGCCTTGGATTATTTTATCACACAAGGCAGGGCTCTTGATATGACTGGTCAGCAATTAGAACAATGGGCAGTTGCTCAATATGACAAAGCATTAGCTGCAGAAGAGAGAAAACTTGCTGCTGCTGCTGAAGAAAGAAAAGCATTGATTGAAGAAAAGAAATTAGCAGCTGAGGAAAAAAAATTACAAAGAGAGGATGAGCAAAAGAAATTGCAGATACAGACTGATGAAAAAAGATTCCAGATGGAAATGGAAAAAGAGAAAAGAAAAGATGAGGCTGCTGCTGAAGAGAAAAAATTACAAGCTGCTACAGAAGAGAGAAGATTACAAGCTGAAGCTCAAGAAAAAAAAGCAATAAGAGAGCATGAACACCAAAAAGAACTTTTAGCATTTGAGTTAGAAAAGTTAAAGTTAACAAACATAAGTAATGTTAATCAAGCATCTAGTGGTAATGGTAAACCCTTTACTTACAAGGTCAAGGTACCAGCGTTCAACCCTTCCAGTGATGACATAACATTCTGGCTAAACAGATTTGAACGCTCGTGTCGAGCACATAATGTGGACAAATCACAATATGCTAACCAGTTATCAGAAAATCTGAAAGGTGATTCTCTGACTAGTTTAAGTTTGGTTGAAGAGGCTGACAAAGATAACTATGATGTTATTAGGGCAGCCTTGTTAAGGAAGTATCAGTTGTCTGAAGAGGGTTATCGGAAGTTGTTTAAGACAATGGAGCCTGAGGCAGGTGTAGAATTCTCAGAATTCATTGCAAGAACACGTCTTACATTTGATCGTTGGATTGAGCTATCCAAAACAGAAAAGACTTATGAAGCCCTTATGGACTTGATACTCAGAGACAAGATTATGTCAAGTATAAATAAACCTTTCCTCGAATTCTTACATGAGCGTAAACCTAAGTCTCTAAAAGAAATGGAACAGTATTGTACCCAATACGTCACTGCACATCCGGACATAGCTATTAGCAACAGTAAGGTTAAAGAAGGTATGCCAGTTGCGTCTGCAACACCATACAACCCTAATCACTCTCACAAATTCCAAGGACCTCAAAATAAGTTTAATAAAAAAGGTAACTATTACAGTTATCAGAACCAAGGTAACCAATCATTTCAGGGTTCTTCTTCGAATACCTGGAGAAGAGCTGACAGCCCTCGATTCAGGGGTGGTCATAATTACAGGAACTTTCGCAAAGGAAGTCATTCTAGAAACTATCCAAGTTTTCCTTCATGGAGACAACAGGATCATAATTACCGAGATACTCATTATAATGAATATGATGATAGTAACCAAAGGAGCTATGATTCAAACCCGAGTAGGGGTTATAATGGTGGAAACAATGATAAGTACAGAGGCAATAATAACAGAGGTAGAGCACAATTCAAAAAACATAAAGCTCATTACCAGGCGAACTCTGCACAGCAAGAATCACACGAAGCCTATAAACAAAATAAAGATAATGATGACTCTAATAATATGGCATGTGCCGCTTTTGATTTTGGGAGAGCATCTCAGTGCCCCCAATGCAAAACATTATTTGAGCCAACCACAGTGTCTACTTTAAGCTGTGGCCATCCTCTTCCCGCTCTTCCTGCGTCAATCGCGCATGATGGGAGAGGTTCTCTTGTCTTACACAAAGGTTTAGTAAATGACAATCCAGTCTCAGTACTTTTTGATTCTGGATGCACAACTATTGGGGTTAGGCAGTCACTCATAGATCCTTCTCATTCTACAGGCAAAGTAGTCAAATGCGTAACATTTGGCGGCACCATAGAGAAATACTCTACCGCTATCATTAGGATTGCTACTCCTTTCTTCACAGGAGATGTACACGCATGTCTTTTGCCGGATCCGATCGCTGATCTTATCATCGGTCGCATTCACGGAGTCAAAGAATGCACTCCGGAGCAAATTTCCGTTTGGGAAAATCAAAATATGCAATCTGCTAATGCAGTAGTCACTAGAGCTCAAGCTCTCAATATGCCTGAAACTTCATCTGTTGAAGATAATGAAGTGCATAACCGAGATGATCCCTTGGTAATTTCTCGTGACTCGTTTATAAAACAACAAGAAGAAGATCCGACTCTTAAGAAATTCTTCACTCTTGTAACAAAAGGTGATCCGAATAAAGATTCAAATTGTAAATCTTGGATTACAATGAAGAATGGCGTACTTGTACGTATGGTGCAAGACTCCACTAAGTCAAGTCATTCTCAGATTCTTGTACCCAAGAATTTGAGAGTTAAGATCTTACAACATGCACACGACTCTCAGTGTGCTGGTCACATGGGTTTTTCCCGTACTAAGTCAAGAGTTCTTGCGGCTTTCTTTTGGCCTTTTGTGAACAAGGACATACGGATCTATTGTCGATCCTGTAAAGTATGTCAAGAAGTCAAATCCAAAGGTCCTCGTCATGCTGCGCCTATTCAGGCTGCAGATATTCCTATTCGTCCATTCCAGAAAATGGCGATAGACATCATTGGTCCATTCAAGATCAAATCTGCTAGAGGACATCAGTTTATCTTAACGTGTGTAGACATGTGCACACGTTGGCCAGAGGCTATCCCTCTAAAGAGCATTACTACCGCTGACATTGCAGATGCTCTTTGGCTTATATTTTCTCGGCTGGGATTCCCCGGAGAAATATTATCAGATCATGGCACCCAACTGATATCGGATACCATGTCTCAAGTAATGTCTACTCTACAGATAGAGAGATCTTTGAGTAGCATCTATCATCCTATGTCCAATGGGATGGTCGAGCGACTAAATAGAACACTTAAGAACTTATTAGGGAAGATAACTGAGGATCATCCTCAGGATTGGGATAGGGTTTTACCCGCGGCCCTCTTCGCGTACAGAGAGGTCCCCAATGAACATACAGGGTTTTCGCCCTTTGAACTTGTCTTTGGCGCGCGACCGCGCGGCCCAATGTCTTTGCTGCATGATCTTATAACAGCTGACAATATTGACGATGACACAAAATCTTCTTACGAGTATGTCATCGCGCTGAGACAAAAGATTATCGAAGCATGCAAATTGGCAACGTCCTCTTCTGAATTTGCTAAGCAGAAGGCAAGACAATTTGCTAATAAGAAGAGAACTTTACGACAACTTTGTCCTGGTGACAAAGCATTTGTTTTGCTACCTTGTCGTGAAAATAGACTCCTTATTAGTTGGAAAGGTCCGTACGATATAATATCGAAAATTTCAGATGTTGACTACATCGTCGATATTAACGGGAAGCATAAAACCTTCCACATCAATATGCTTACGGAGTTCCATGAACGTCCTGACTATTTACAGCCTATTTTCCAGGCAACGGACGATTCTCATGTCAAACATGGTCATTACTCATCACTGTCTGTAATACAGGATGAGGAAACAAGTTTTTCGGATGTTAATCTCCCGCTTCCAATGATCCCACTTCATTCTAGTGAATCATGGAAAGACGTTACTGTTTCTCCTGATTTGTCTCTAGGAGAACGGCGACAAGTTTCGTCTATGTTACAAACATTTCAGGATGTCCTCACTGACATCCCTGGACAAACTCATGTCATTGAGCATGACATTGTTCTAACTGAACATACTCCAATTAGGGTTAGGCCTTATCCTATCCCTATACATTTCCAAACACAGGTTGAAAAGGAGTTGGATGAAATGATAGATTTACAAATAATCGAACCATCCACTTCTGCATATTCTTCGCCGATGGTTATTGTTCGAAAAAAAGACAATAACATACGTCTTTGCGTTGACTATCGCAAATTGAATCAAGTTACGAAGTTCGATGCTGAACCTATGCCTTTACTAGAAGAGTTACTTACTCGTCTTTCTAAATCGCATTTTTTCACTAAACTTGATTTGTCTAAAGGATATTGGCAAGTTCCATTATCCGAACGCGCCAAACCTCTTACCGCTTTCTCTACTCCCAGAGGCCTTTTCCAATGGAATTTTATGCCTTTCGGCCTTATGAACGCACCAGCTACATTTGTACGCATGATGCGTCGAATCCTATCGTATCGGTCAGATGTCATTGCTTATCTAGACGACATCTGTCTTTTCAGCGATACTTGGGAAGATCACTATTCAGGGTTAGTTGAATTATTATCAACTCTGCGTGAGTATAACCTGACAGCAAAACCATCTAAAGCTTGTATTGGCTTTAGCGAAATTGCTTTCTTAGGCCATCGAGTAGGTCACGGTTTCTTGAAGACAGAAGACCATAATATCACTAAGATACTTAACATCTCTATCCCTAGGACTAAAAAGCAAGTGCGAAGTCTTTTAGGTCTCATACAATTTTATGGACGTTTCATTCCGAATCTGTCCTCTATCATGGCACCTCTCTCTACACTATTAAAGAAAGGGTCGCCTAACATGGTTCACTGGTCTCATGAATGCCAATCTTCACTAGAGAAGATCAAAACTATGTTTTCATCACCACCTATTTTAGTGTTACCTACAACAGATAAGACATTTGTTCTTCGTAGTGACGCTTCATCCACTGGGATTGGAGCGGCACTAATGCAAGAGTACTCTGGAACTCTGCATCCTGTAATGTACATATCCAGAAAACTTAATGCTGCAGAAAGGAATTACTCGGTTTTAGACCGCGAATTATTGGCAATGGTTTGGTCAATTCTCAAACTCCAAAGATTCCTTCTGGGCGCGCATTTCGTAGTGGAAACTGACCAAAAAGCTCTTACGGCTATCCAAAGTAAGAACTTGAAGAGCTCGAGATCAACTCGATACGCAATTGCTCTTCAACCTTTTCATTTTTCGGTACGAGCTATCCGTGGTTCAGAAAATGTGATGGCGGACATTCTGTCCAGATGCCCACATGATGCCACTTAACTGTTAAATATTGGATCTTTTTAATATGTATAACTTTACAACAGTTATTTTTTGTTTCTTTACTAAGATACACATTTGTAATTTAATAATAGAATGATGGTATCGCTACTTAGCGGTTTATTGATGTTAATTCACCGCTGTTCTTTGATGATTGTTTCTTCATAAATCATAAATTTAAGATTGTAGTGTGAATTTTTGGTATGCATTGTATAATTAACAGAATTGTATTATACGTACATCACACCTTCCTGGAAACATTTATTCGTAGGGAAACAATTTCTCTCAGATTTTGAGATATATATTCTCACCGGTCATATTGGGAATTATAGTTATTCCTGATATTTTCATCTGCGCAGTATTCTTGCGTTGTGAGCCTATTCTACGGTGCTCCTAGATGTATTTAAAAAAAAAAAATTTTATTTTTTTTTTTTCCCGGGAGGTGTGGTAAGACTGTAAAGGGCAATTTTTACTATCTTGCAATATAATACATTTATATTCTTATTATGTTCGCAAATATTTTGTAAGCAAAGTATTTCCTTTTTTAAGTGCTTAAGGAGAAGTCATTTTCGGGTTGCTTCCCTTGAAAATAGTTCTGTCATCTTCGATCGGACTCCGCAGACGACTCTAGGCCTACTGTGATTTATTCTGTGGCTGGGTAGGAATAGATTGTTCTTGCTTCAGTATATCTATGGCCTGAATTTATACGTAGTGTTTGTATGAGTAGGACGAGTCTGTCTTATATATGGATATCTTTGCATTTCTAAGTCGAACTAATTTGGTTGTCGCTAGAAAAGGTCAAAGGCTATGCAGCGGAAGTATCGCTAGCAAGGGGTGTGATCCATGGCTGTCATCCTGTGAGGATGCTGAGTTTTGTTGTAGCAGGCTTTTTGCCGAAATAGTGATCTATATATGGATGGGGAAAAGTGATAATCATTTAGACATGTTGTATGTACTTTACCCCAGTGTTTATTCTCTTTTGCCAAGGAATGGCAAAGTTATATTTCGCATAAAAAGGTAAAACCACAATTTATTATGAACTTGGGCTTCGCCATCGTTGTTGATAAGCAGATGCACAGTGGTACTTTTAAAAAAGAATATCCATTCAAAGGAAGAAGACATTCCTATGTATCAGCACTGGATTGTATGATATTATTCAATTACCTCTATGAGAGAACCTATGAAGAAATGAGGACATTTAATGAATGACTAATTTTGGTCTATATTCTATAGTGAGTGAAGCTCACGAGAGAGAGAACAGCCATGTTGAAATTCATATACTTTGTATTTATCGAGTGAGAAAAAGGGATGCCTGTACTATCGCTCGATGAACCAAGAGATCACTGCTACATGTGAGAACCCATGTCTGGGATTCCTATATTATGAAATATATATATATTGAACTTTACGTGAAGGAATATTCGCTAGACGAGGTTAGGTCTAGGAGCCTTCCTATGTATTGGTTATGGTCTGACGTGCCCAGTCAGTAAAGCCAGATGATTTACATGATGGAACGCTGAATGCTTATTTACGAATGCTCCATTATGATATTTGCCAAGCATGAATGCTAACTTAAGATGATATTCCTGTGATCAACATTATGCTGTCTATGTCGACATTTGTTCCTGTAACCATACACGTACTGTCCAAGTGTGCGTCCCATTAAATGTTATAAAAAGACCACCGTAGTTCCAGTACTTCTTGAATTCGAACAGTGTGAGTATGAGTGATGTACTACCAACCTGTCAACTCTATCGAATCATTCTACCATTCGCGTACTGACATTCAGATACACACTCATTGTTTACACTCACATTCTTGTCGGAGCCTCATCACGTTCCAGGACAAGATGACCTGTATGACCAAAACTGTGCTGGGTTTGATGAGTTGACAATCGTTACACTTTACTACACCAGTCCCAACATCTACATTTATCCACTGGTGGACATTCACATCATTTAGCAAATAAAGCATGATTCAACAACTAGTAGCCAGTATGAGTTAACAACTACACAAAGAGTTTAACAAAAATGTACCACAATAGGGAACTGCATCCAAAGTTTCAACTCTCTAAATGGAACACAGAGATTTAGAGTGCCAAAGATTTGAAATGAGACAAATATACAAACTGCATATGAATTTAAATAAGAGCAGTTAAAAAAAAAATACACAGCTGCGGAAGAGACAACAACCGATCTATGAGAGAAAGTAGAGATGGATAGAATATGTAAATATATTCTTCTTCTTTGATCCTTAGCTGTCCACAGTCAAAGCAGTCAGTGGCCATCACACCTGGTGGCGTTTTATAGGGCAGCAACAAACTGCTTCCACTTTGCTCAGTCGGCCGCCATCCTTCATGCAGTCCCCAGCTCTGGTTCATTCTTTGCATCTCGGCCTCCACAGTTCTCCGTCAAGTTATGTAAACATAATACACATAACTTAACATACAAACTGATAATAAAATGCTGAATACTTAAACTATAACTTAACTCATAAGACTGAAAACATAACAATGAATACAAGCACATAAAACTAACAACATTAATAAGAGCACATATGGCTATGAGATAAAACATGCACACAAAGAAGACTAACCACATGGTACTGGCTGAGATCATTGTAAGTCCGACCAGCTATTGTATTCAGCTGCATCAAATACTCAAAGTTGGAAGTCTCTCTATTAATCCACTTCTGAAAGGGAAATAACAATAACGGAGTTGATAATACAGTACTGGGAAGAGGCAGAACTGATAAGACAGAACTGGGGACAGCAGTTGTGGATAGACATGATCACCTACCACAGCTTTAATGGTACTTAAAGAAGAAGAATTTTTATTTAACTGTAGGCTTATAGTGAGGGTCAGACTGACAGTGTGGTTAAAGTGCTGGTCTCTCGAGGCAAACATGCCAGGTTTGAACTATGGTCCCAATACGCTTGTCTACCCAGCTGTAAATGGATATCTGACTCTGCTCTTTGAGTTAGAGAAGGAAAAGGCAGCGAGGAAGGGAAGTGGTCACCCCACCTCTCGATGCTGGACCTAGTTTGGTGAAGTCTCTAACATGTCACTCCCCTATGACAGTATCTGCTGTGGGACTACCTTGACCTTGACCTTTATAGTTCCCAGGGCTATCAGATGAAACAAAGAAAGAATGTGATTACTGCTCCCATCAGGCACATCACTGTCATGAAATGTCGTCTGTCTCACATCATGAATTCTAAATAATTCTGACCTTACCGCGCACCATACCTGGTAGAAAGATAAAATACATTAACCAATGAAAACGCTTTCTTGGTCCTGTATTTACTACTGCTTGGAAATTAAAGATGGCAAGGCCCTATCTGTGTAACCTGATTAACTTCGGAATTTTATTACAGCATTTTAGAAGAAGTACCACTTGAAAGAGGGTCCCAACACGATATTAGGGATGCTACTCTACCCGTAAGTAATAAAACTTTTACTAATACTAACGTAGGACGGGAGAAATCTTGGGTTGAATGCATTCAAAGCTTCAGGTTGTTCGAAATTTAGCAGTTTAAACTATGCATACTATAAAATGCAATTTGGAAACTAAAAAATTATTATAATCCCAAGTATAATTTAAGCTTTGAGGGAATAAAATCGCATCAGGAATAACGGAGATAATTTTTAAAGTATTTTTCCTACACTGTACGATAGGTAAAAAGGTACCCATATTTTCTGATAGTGATTACATTCCTCTGGAGTTCCGTCTCTTACGGCCGAGGTCACACTGTAAATAGACTCGCCTAACGAACTAGGTTAGTCACCATTATTTGAAAACACAGCAAGCAAGGGAAAGAAGAGCATATGTTAAAGCAAGAGTTTGCCTTCAGTACCTGTTAGCAGACCTTAATCAAACCATTAAAGGGCTTGTCTGTGTGTGCCTGAGGGTTTAATCATATAACTTGAACACCTACAACAAATAATACGAGGCTTCTCTTGATGAAGTTGCAATGAATGCAGTGCCAGTCTGTGGAAAAGTGCCAGCCATTACGTTTGTAATAGTGGGAAGATTCTCATCTGAAGATTCCACCCAGCATCAGAGGGATCCATCTGCAGTGACTCAGTTAAGTTGCTCTCAGGGCAACTGTGTAGCATATGCTGGTTCACCAAACAAATAACCGCATCCAGTTAGTGATGAACAGAATAGTATAGTGCATCAAGTAGATTGTAAAGATAACACTAATAATTATTCAGTGAAAGAACAAACAAGCTAGATTGTCTACCAAGAGATAGACATTTTAACACAAGAGAAAGACATTTTTGTTGAAACTGTTCTTATTTATTTAATTTTGTAAAATATTTGATTTTAATGCTTTTCAAACAGAAATTGTATAAATAAATTGTACATATTTACCAGCAGACTTACTTAAATTCTTTAAGTTTTTATTCACTGTTGGTACATTTTAATTAATTAACTTCCCCTAGCAGAGTCAGAAACAATAATAACTACAATAATCACAGAGGTGGATCAGGAGAGGTAGCAGTTAGGGACTCATATACTACATCACCATCTTCTCTGGGAACTTACATAGCTTGACCCTACCTTTGTGTCTATACACCCTTACTCTCTTCAGAGAAGGGGGTATTACTGATAAGACCAGACTCTTATCTGGCACTATCCTGGTATAATCTGATACACCTTTATGTCCAGGATATCTTCCTAATTTTAATAACATATGAACCTCTTGCAACAGTCACAGAAGGTGACTAACATGAGGTTGTGCATCAGGCTGGCAACCTCATCACATAAAACAAACTGCAACAAAAACTACCACTACAAGAACATGTGAATGTTTGGTGCAGGCTTCTTACAAGGGAGACCAGCCACAGTGGTGGCTATATTACTCCATAAGTAGCAACAAGAAAATGGTGACATAGGCTTATAGACTTCTGCACGCTGTGACTTCTATATTGGTTGGCTACTAGGAAGAAAAATGACTTGCTTCAAATTTCTCTGCATCGGTGAATACTATGTCATGTTGCAAGAGATGACTAATATTAGGCAACCACATCATGTAATACAAATTGCTACAGATATCACCCTCTTCGGCAGGTGTGCTAGGTCTTAGCTGCCTTTAGGGAAGTACCCATTTTTTATTTTTATATTTAATTAAATTCTTATGTGTCCTATCTAGCCCTCACTTTCTTTCTTTCCTCCCCATGACAAAGGCCTTGTGGCCGCAACGCTGGCTATTTTCTTTGTCTTTTGTCCTCGTAAGACGAATCACCTTTTTTCGATTTTTTTTCATACCCATCCATCCTACAGAAAGCACTAGAATGCTTCAGTGAGGGTTTCCTACAAGGTGGTGGTTCAACGCTTCTTAAAGAGTAAGAAGCAAAATGAAGATAAATAAATATGGGGGTAGAGTTATCTGTAGAACACAAAGTAGAGTTATCTGTAGAACAAAAAACAACAACCAAAAAGCTACAGACTTTCATAAATAGGTGCTTATGTAAAACAGAAAGATTGAAATGGTATGACAATATCACTAATGTGGAACTGATGACAAGAACCAGACAAGTGTCAGTGGAACAAGAGATGACAAGAACCAGACAAGTGTCAGTGGAACAAGAGATGACAAGAACCAGATGAGTGTCAGTGGAACAAGAGATGACAAGAACCAGACAAGTGTCAGTGGAACAAGAGATGACAAGAACCAGACAAGTGTCAGTGGAATAGCTGGAGAACTGATATTTGGTTTGGGATGTGCTGACTTTTCTGCTCTCAAAAGTACGAGGGAAGGTCAAAAAGTAATGCCTCCTATTTTTTATGTATGTAAATACTGCATCGGTGTGCAATTGTAAATTTAGCAGGATTCCTCAAACACTCTTCTGCACTGTATAGCATTACCAACCTGTTTCAGTAACAGGTGGCACCACTGTAACAGTTTAAAAATGGCTGCCAAAGACATTTGGTTAAAACAACGCTATGTCATAGAATTCCTCAATGCTGAAGGCGAGACCCCAATTCGCATCCACGAACGTTTGAAGAATGTTTATGGTGATTCAACAGTGGATGTTAGCACTGTCCGACGTTGGGTACATCGTTGTGATGAAGCTGAAGTAGGTCAATCCTCAATGGCTGATGCAAAGCGGACTGGCCATCCGTCTACCGCAGTGACTCCGCACAACATTCATCGAGTTGATGGCATCATTCGTGGTGACCGTCGGGTAACACTGGATGAACTTTCTTCCATGTTGTCCATTAGTAAAGGCAGTGTCCAGAACATCATTAAAGACCTGGGTTATTCAAAAGTTTGTGCACGGTGGGTACCCAGAATGTTGATAGACAGACAACATCGCTGACAAGAAAGAAGTTAAAAAGTTCACCATCTGTAGGGAAAGTTATGGCCTCCGTGTTTTGGGATGAGAAGGGTGTGATTCTTCTCGACTTCTTGGAACAGGGAAACACGGTGAATGCAGACCGTTACATTGAAACTTTGAAGAAGCTTAGAGGTCGTCTTTGGCGATTTTACCCATTAAAAGATCAGAGAACTGCACTACTGTTGCACGATAATGCCACGCCACACACCGCTGAACGCACCATTGATGCAATTGCAGAATTTGGCTGGACATTATTACCACATCCCCCTTACAGTCCCGATCTTGCACCTTCTGACTTCCATCTGTTTGGACCACTGAAAGAAGATCTTCGCGGACATCACTTTGAGGACACCGAGACCCTTAAACGCGCCGTACGCCAGTGGTTTAGGAAAAAGGACACAAATTTTTACCGTGCGGGGATACATGCCCTTGTGAGAAGATGGACAAAAACTAACAAATAACGGAGACTACATTGAGAAATAAATTTTTGAAGTTCAGACTTGGGGCTACATTTCAATGTGAATTTTATCTGTTTTCTTGCCTATTGAATGAAATTAAAAATTATGAGGCATTACTTTTTGACCGTCCCTCGTATGTATTTGTGGTACTTGGTCTGACTTTGCTGTTCACCTTCATCCTTGTCATGTCTGTTGTAGCAGCCAGCTCATTTAGCCCTTGTCCTAATGATATCTTGCAAGCTGAGACCACATGTTACAGTGTCTGCTTCTCTTAGCATAAGGGGCACTAAGCATCATTGGACTTTCCCCATCTCACAAGGTTTTCAGACGATGGCAGAAGATCATACATTGATCTGATAATGAAGCTGAGTCTAAGAGGCGCCATATATCATTCCATGTCAAGGACCTCTGCAGAGCTCCTTCCAGTGTAGTCCACTGGCCTTGTTGCACCATTTTTTGCATACTTTTATCATTCTCAGCTTCTCAGATGTCCCGAATTATCATACCTCTGTGTTCATTATTTAATGCTTTGGACCACCAGCGGATTACATCTGCACCTGTATTATTACAACTGTAGGATACACATATACTAATAACAATAAAAGTAGGGATTATATCTGTAACAATGACAGTATGTGCTAAAAGTATGACTGTTATAATTACAGCATGGGCTACAAGATATATGTGTAGCAATAAAGTATGGGCTACATGTATACTTGTAACCAAGAAGCAGTTTTTGTTCTGGGATATCCAGCATAAGAGAAATACAGGAAGATCTAAAAAAAAAAAAAAAAAAGAAGGGAATTGGAGACAGAATAAAAGGAATAAAGAAGACCTGGAAAGAATTCCAATGGACAGCACAGGAAAAGAAGGCTTGACGTGAATTTGCTTAAGGCCTCTGCTCCACAACGAGCTGAAGGATAACGAATAAATGAAATAAAGTTGTCTCAAACAAAGTCAGTACCTCTTGTCAGGGTTTTACCTGAGTTAGACCTGATGCTCGTAGCAGGTCTGCAGGCGATCTTTGACCTTTGTAGATCAAGTTCACTGGTCTGAGGCTCAAAATGCGACTATATATTTTATTTCGAATACCCTGAAAATAAAAAAATTAAAATATTTGTTAACAACTCAGATATCTTTGAAGTAGGATATTTCTTTTACTTACTGTGCTTTACTGAACAAAGGGGAGCTTCAATGCAAGTCTTACTTAGCTGCTACAGCCATCGCTGCCTCCTGCAGTTTCTTTCTTCTTCTTTCTCTTTTGTCTTCTTCACTTCTTCTTCTCCCTTCCTTATCACCATCATCATCATCAACTGCACTGTCATCATCATTTATCCTTTTCATTCCATGTCCCACCTAACTTCTTCTAATGATTGGAATGTCTCTGGATAGTTTCCTACTACTAAAGAAGTGGATTCAACCAATCAGTACCCTTTAGCTCCCCAAGGAGCATAGGCCTTCAACAAACACATGCCAAGTCCTCCAGTCACATGCCATCAGCTCAAGTTCTTTCCACATCTCCTCATCATTTTCACTTCTGAAAGAAGTTGTTGTTGTTGTTGTTTAACTAAGGCTGCTAAGGTTCTCGCTCTTTTGCATCCAATACCACATTGAAGACTCCTGGGTATGATCCACACTATAGATCTAGGCCTTTCCTGTGGCTTTTCTGCCATACAGAAACATGTTGAGTTAAAGTCATGAGCTTCAGTTTCGTTAGCTTGACTAGCAATTAAAGGATCATCACATCTGGTCCCAAACTAAAAAGAAGAACCATCCATGGGGGCTCTCCAAATATGCAGAGCTAAATTACTGTGCTCTGGTTCTGGGCTCTCCCAAGGAATCGTCACGTCCTACACAGAGCCACTTTTCAGCTGTCCCTGCCCATCATGGGCCCATGGTGAGATCCTCATGTATGCAGCCAACCAGATAAAAAGCCAGAGTAACGTCTGGTACTCAAGTGATTTCTCCAAGCTTAGCGTGCAATGCTGGGTTTTCAACATGTTTCACGACAGGGGGGATCCCTGGAAGTGTGTGGATGATTTCAAGAGTCAATGGGAATGTAATTAAACTCACAGACATAGGTTCACTTCCACATTTGAATACTGTAGCATTGTGCATTGTTGGTGAATATAAAAGGATGACTCCAAATATGCCTCCGTGCATTTCTGAAAGAAGTGGATTGCTTCCTTCTAGTATAAGTAATGAGACTTTCATAAATGGGTGCTTGCGTAGAATAGAGGGATTTGTTGAAGGCCTATGCTCCTTTGGGAGTGGAGGGTTATGAATGAATGAATGAATATAAGTAATAAGCTTCCTTTGTGCATTGGCTTCTTTCAGGACAATTAAACAGCAATTAATTATCGGGGTCGGAGTGATTTAGAGGTATGGTGTCCGCCTCGAATTCTTAAGGTACTGGGTTCGATTCCCAGTAGAGGAAATGTAATTTATGGAAATTTTTTTTCAGAACTAGTGGTCCTAATGATGTCATACTCTCTTCTGGTCTCCTAGGTAGTAAGATCGGATGTCTAGCCTTCTCTGATAAGGGCAACAAAATAGGAGGTCTTGTGTGCAAGTTGTGTACGTTGGAAATCGTAAAGAGTAGGCAAAATTTAAAAACTAGAAACCTACCCACCACAAAAATATTTATAGAATGTGTGATTCCTATATAAACACACTGGGATTCTTGCCGGTGCTATGGAGTTTGTGCACCATGCTGAGATTCTCCTTGTGTGATCTAAGGGAGGAGATCAGAGCACTGATGAAGTTGTCTGTGTGCAATGAAGATAGTCCTAAACCAAAACCTAATTAATTACAGTTTTCAGCTGTCTATCTGAGCTTCAGGTTTCATGTTTAGCTTTAGTAGTCCATGAATGTTTTAAAGAAGAAATTTACAAAATATATCATTTGGTAACATTTAAAAAAAATGACTTTCATAACTTGGTGCTTGTCCAGCATAGAAGGATTCAAGTTGTAAGACAGGATTATCAATGATGAACTGATGGAAAGAACTAGACAAATATCAGTGGAACAAAAAGTGAGAAGAAGGCACTGGCAAAAGACAGGGCACACACTGAGAAAGCCAACTGACAGCATTATAAGGCATTATATAGCAGTGCTTGTTCTGGACTACCCAGGGTAAGAGGAAGAGAGGAAACAATACTTGGAGAAGAGAGCTGGCGACAGATATGAAATGGATAAGGAAAGACATGGAAAAACCTTAATGGATGGCACAGGACATGAAGGCATGGTGTGTTTCTGTTGAGGTCTTGCGTGCATCACAGGGAAATGAAGGGTTTTGATTGGCTGACTGAACATTTAAAAAAAAAAAAGAAATAAAAAAAAAAAAAAGAACATTCTCACCTTTTCAGGAAAGTTGATGAAATAGTTGGTCTGGTCGATCAGAAACACCTCAAGTGCACTACGTCTCAGGTTGTATCTTCTAAAGTGAATCTCCCTCAGACGTGACAAGGCCCACTTGAAATCTTCACCAGCTGAGTCACAGAAAATATGTTGTCACATAATAAGAACAAGCAGTTGTCATTATCATTATCACTAACCTTCAACTCCCCAAGTTCAATAAATGCATGCCTTCCTCCTGTCATGTGCCATCACCTCAAAGTCATCCTCATCATTTTCCTTTGTCTCCAGTTCTCATCTCCATGTGTCTACTTCTCTTACCCTGAGGATTCTAGAACAAGAACAGCCTGGTAATGTTATCAAAATGTTTCCTCAATGTGTGTCCTATCCATTGCCAGCAACATCTTCTGATCTATTATTCTACTGGCACTTGCCTGGTTCTCATCAGTTTTACATAAGGGGTTGTCATCTTCTTCTTCTTGTATCCTTAGCCCCTGGCTGACAAAGTAATCAGTGGCCATCACGCCTAGTGGCGTCTTGTAGGGCAGCAACAAACTGTTCCAATTTTTCTCAGTTGGTGGCTACTCCTCGTGCCATGCCCCAACTTTGGTTCATGCTTTGCATCTCAGCCTCCACTGTTCTCCACCAGGCTGTCTTTGGTCTTCCTCTCTTTCGCCGTTATTATGGAGTCCATAGCATAGCAGTTCTGGTGATGGTGCCAGAGTCCCTTCTGAGGATATGGCCAACCCAGTTCCAGCGTCTGCCTGCAATGATGGTGTGCACACCTTTGTAACTGTACCATGTAAGAAGTTCCTGGCTGTCATGCTGTATCAATAATACTAGGGTTAGAAATTTATCATCATCATATTCTTCCCAGAACGTTGTCTCCATTACAGCTGCTCTGAATGCATCACGATTCTGGGCAAGTCGACCTGCATCAGCCAAAGACAAGTTCAGACTCTCTGTGATGACCTGGGTCCACCGTCGTCTAGGTCGACCCCTTCCCCTTTTTCCAGGGACCATGCCTTCCATCACTAATTTTTCCAGACTATTATGTCTTTTTATATGACCAAAAAATTTCAGCTTCCTTATTGCGATGATATTTAGGTGCCAATTTTCCTCTACGTTTAGTGAGTGCAGTACTTCTCTGTTGGTCTTTTTTTCTGTCCAGGGTATTCTCAACTTCCTTCTGTAGCATTTCATTTCGAATGATGTAACCTTTTTTGCAACTGTTTTATTGAGTGTCCAAGTCTCGCAGCCATATCTTGCTACTGGGAATATACATGCTCTGATCAGTTGTAACTTTGTTTCTTTGCTTGTGCCTTGCCATAGGTTTTTCATCTGTATTAGTTTATGTGAGGCAATTGCAAGTCTTCTTTTAATTTCTACTGCACAGTTCCCAGAGCTGTTGATGATTGATCCTAAGTATTCGAATGCATTAACACCTTCCAGTTCTTCGTTATAAATTTTAATTTCTGGTTTGGTCTTTACTTTATCTGTTGTCAATACTTTGGTCTTCTTGGTGTTTAGGTATAGATTCTGGGCATTGCTGTGTTTTTTTGGTGGACAGAATTAATTGTTCAAGTCATCTCTTATGTTTCTCATGATATTCTTGGCATAAATGTTAAACAGGTAAGGGGAAAGGGTACAGCCTTGTCTTACTCCTTTCTGTACTTCAAACCATTCTGATGTTTACCCCTCTATTCTTACGGCTACCTGTTGTTCTTGGTACAGCAGTGCGATGAGTTGTATAAGGTGGTTTTGAAATCCCATAATTTCCATAATAGTCCATAACTGCTGATGTTGTACACAGTCGAAAGCTTTGGTGTAATTAATGAAACAATTATATAGGTCAACGTTGAATTCTCTACACTTTTCTATGATGATCCTCATATTGAATATATGGTCTCTGGTGCCTCTGCCAGGTTGAAAACCTGCCTGTACTTCGTTAATTTCAGTTTCTAGCTTTTGTTGCATCCTTTTCATTATGATTTGTAATAGTATTTTGCTGGTATGGCTTATAAGAGCTATAGTTCTGTAGTTTGTGCACAGTTTAAGGTTGCCCTTTTTTGGCAAGGGTATGTAAATTGATCTTTTCCATTCCTTGGGCCAAATTCCGCTTTGCCAGATCTTACAGCATAATGCATGGTATATACAAGCGCTGCCTTCTCCTCCTGCCTATATCATTTCAAAATGTTGTTATAAACAAAAATGGGTGGTCGGTAGCTGGTGTTAAAAGTTCACTTATTTTCTTGCACCCCCCTGTGGAGCACAGGTCTTCAACAAATACATGCCAAGCCTTGCTGTACTGTGTCACCTGTTCAAGGTCTTCTTTATTCCCATCACACCTGCCTTAAATGTTCTTCTTCGTGTGTTTTTAGGTCTCTCTCTATATCTCTTTTCCTCTTTCCAGAACAAGAACTACCTTGTAATGGTCTCAGCTCGCTTCCTCAGTGTGTCCTTTCCAATGCAAGCGTCTTCTCCTCACCACTTGTTCCACTGGTATGTGTCTGGTTTTTTTCCATCATTGGTGATCTTGTCATACTATTGCAATCTTCTATTCAGTGCAAGCAACCTCTTACAAAAGTCTGTATTTCTCTGGTTGTTATTTTTGTTGTTTTCCAAGTTAAAAGTACTGGAGATAAATATCTTTTACTGGGAAGAGTAAGTTGTTATTTGGCTTTGGGAAATAATATTGGTAAATTTTACTACTGGTAAATATTTGTATTTGATACTGACATAAATAGGGATTACAGTAAGTGTTAAAATAACCCAGGGAAAAAATATGATTAACAAAAAAATAAGGTAATTATAACATAGTGTAAGGAGCAAATGAAAACAACTAGATGTTACCGAAAAGAAAGAGTGGCTGGCAGGATAAACTATAATTGATTGAAAAGGTGTATTCTTTCTTACCACAATTAACATTCAAATGTATAATTTTTTCACAATTTAAAAAAAACAAAAACTTTTATGCATTTAGAATAGTTTTCTCTATTGTTTTTGTTTGTTTGTCCATGATAACAATCTTGTGGTCGTAACAAAGACCATTTCTTTGTCATTTGTCATAGTAAGGCATGCACTCTTAACTTTTATTCACCCCTGTCGTGAATTATTCTAATCCCCATATATAAATTAAAACGTAAATGCAAAGCCTAACAAATAAATTTAATAAAAGGAAAGAAGAATGGTAAAGAACAGTGCTGTCACAATGACTGTACTCGAAATCCCCCTTGTTTTCTACTTCGTCGGCAAATTGTAACGCTTTCACGTTGATAGTAAAAGCCTACTATATTATTACCCGCTTTCTTCAATGAAACGTGTGCTGTATTTCTTGGAAAAACATTGAGATACGCAAGCTGATCAATGACCTAAATTTAATATTTCATTCATTCCATTTTATACACGGCGTAACTAAAAGACAGATGGACTAAAGGATAGCGAGAAGGGAGAGGCAGAAAAGCAGGGACACGTGCAACACTAAACCCGCGTCGCGCGATACACAATTGCTGCCATCACGCGTGTAAGGCCACATGCACTAACTTTATTTCAATTCGACAGTGATAAAATTCACTACCCTTCCCAGAGTTAGGTTTTAAAATCCTGAAAAAACGCTTATTGGGAAAGATGACATTAGATGGGTTTACGTTTGAAAACATGACAGTACCCAGACACCACATGGGGATTGAAGTAAACAGGAGGTGGTAGAAAATGCACATTTTGAACGCAGCCACCTAGCTCCCTTAAATTCGTATATTTGGGTTCCTTAGGGTTTGCTGACAAAGAATATGTAAAACGTTACGCAAATAGTCTAGGAATTACCAAGTTATGGCCAAAATAAAATAGTGGGGGTGCCTGACAGCATGAAATCGTTTCTGCTCATAAAATTTTTTTTATAACGTGTTTAAAAAAACATTACGTACGGAAATAGCCTACCATGTTAACTCCTATGTGATTGGAGCGCAACAAATGAAAGACTAAACACGATTGGTCGGACTATAAATACTATCTTGTGTTGTCAGGGGAAACGTGAGAAAGGGGTACTTTTTTTGAAAAGATGTGTAGACATGGTTTCATTGGTTAGAACTGCGAATATACACCATTCAGAGCGTCTGTTCATTGCCACATCTTGTAATAAACCTACTAAGAAGCAGTGCGTTGAGCACCAGTGTATATTTTTTTTATAAAATAAAGCCTGGAACATCGGCAGATCGGAGTTGTGCTATATTCATTGCCATTCAACGTCACTGTGTAATATTTCCATGAATTGTGGTAAGCTTGTAATATTCAATATCTTTTAATGAAAATTGAATGTAAATTGATAATTTATGTCTGTATATATGTGTGGTTCAGTAGCGAACATGATGTAAAGCCTATAGGCTCCAGCCTGAACAGAAGGTGTCGGAGGAAAGTAAAACTGCATGGAATGGCCAAACAGTACACTGACACCTAGATTATTAACTAGAAAGAAATAATGCTGGAATTGCAGAGGCGTAGTAACATTTATTACAAATAAGGGAGGGATTTACTGGACACAGTATTAAGGTCCTAAGGGTCTTGTTGGATTCGGCCTATACTGCTTGATAGAAATACAACAGAAGTGATTGCGTCATTAATAGGCTGAACTGCCCATGGAGGACTTCTGGTGTCGTGTATTGTGGTTCGCACTATTGACCTGCCATTGAAACATCATTTTATTGATGATGCGTAGATGGCAGAGCGGATAGTGTGATTCGCTTGCATGGCTAGGCGGGGTTGTCGCACGGAAGGTCCAGTGTTCAAATCCTGGGTAAGCCACTCATGTCTGTTGTTTTTCTGTTGTCTGGTGTTCTACTTCTCTATTTCCTGCGAGTGCCTGATAACATACCTTTATATTTGTTTCATATTAATTTCAGAGGCGTAGTAACCATTAGGGAGGGAAATACTGGTATAAAGTGTTTCAGATGAAGCTGACAGTTGGCCTAACGCTCTGAACTCAATGTTTGTGATGTATTGTGCTCAGTGTAAAAATAGAGTATAAATTAGTTCTGACGTAGAAGGTACAACCTTCTTGTTTCAGGGACCGTGGTCTTAAAGTTATTGAGCAGCACCTGGTCAGAGCTTTGCTGAAGCCAGAAGTGGACAGCATACTCCTTGGTCAATATAGCAACCAGTGGGGTGGCTCCAGAACTCATTACAGTTATCGAGCAGAGGAGTCTTTTACTGCAGTCATCACGCAAGATAAGAGAGTGTGGCCATGGAGCTCAACATTATGTACCCCCATCTTAAAATAACATTGTAACATAAAATTAAGAGGGGAAGTAAATTGTTTTAATACCAGGAACTGAGAACATCTCCAATACTAGTTCTAATAGAAACAAACTATTGAAGTCATGATGACAAATACCAACAGAGCTTGAACAAAACAAAACCAGTATTACCTCATATTACCACTACACAACTGACACACATAGGATACCATTAATAATATATGTCACTACATGAATCATATTAATAAATTCTGTACATATACCTTGTAATTAAAATTGATTGTGATTCCTGGTTCCCCTTGTATTTGAATCAGGACACATATACATTCATGACAGCAATGAATACATATTGTTATTTGAAAAGTTATCAGTGACTCCTTTAAGATATCCTCTTAGAGTGTTTTATGTATGTGAGTGTCACAGTGTTGTCAAGTGTGGTGGAATAAATTAAATTGTTTATCTGTCTGTTGTTGTTATGACTTACACTTCATCATACACATACCCTAGACATATAACGTAGTCATCACAATATTCCAGAATAATTCTGACTGAGGCATACATATGTGGCAGCAAGTAAGGTTATCTATAATACACTACTCTTATTAGATATAGATACCTTCACAGCTGATCTCAGTCAGTACACTAAGTCCCCTATAAATATTTATAACATCCCATTTTACCACATATATTGGGGTCTCGCCCTCGGGATTTTGAATCTTTCCCTATTACAAATATTGGGGGTAACTCACTTCAGGGAATAATAAGAATTAAAGGTATCCTTGGGTGAAAATAAATAAGGTTGAGCTCACAGTGCCTGTGTTGTCCTAAGTTAATTAGTCATAGATACAATTGTTTAGTTGATTATTTTAGACATTTATCTGTTAGACAATGGCCGACCTGGCAAAATTTCGATCTGCTGCTGTACAGACTGCGAAAGAGTTAGGAATGGACGGGCAAATTATGATTTCTTATGTCACTGCTGAATGTGACAAATATATTGAACGGGAAGAAAGAAGATTAGAAAAAGAGGCCGAAAGAAAATTAGAGGCTGAGACTAAGAGGTTGCAGATTGAGGCTGAGGCTAAGAGGTTGCAGATTGAGGCTGAGGCTAAGAGGTTGCAGATTGAGGCTGAGGCTAAGAGGTTGCAGATTGAGGCGGACAAAGAGACTAAAGCATTGGAAGCCGAGGAAAGAAGACAGGCTGCAGAAAGGGAAGAGAAGAAATTAGCTGCAGAAAGAGAAGAAAAGAAATTAGCTGCAGAAAGAGAAGAAAAGAGATTAGCTGCAGAGAGGGAAGCAGAAAAGGAGGAGAAGAGATTACAAAGGGAACATGAGTTACGACTAAGGGAGTTTGAGTTTCAAGGCCATGCTCCTGAAAATGGTGCCAGTCCCTTTACCTCTGATGCTACTGCTAGCCAGGGAGCCTCAACCTCAGCTATGAATTTTCATTTAGATCATTTTGTTGAGAAAGACGATGATATAGAGAGCTATCTAAATAGGTATGAACTATTAGCTACCACATATGGGTTAGAGAGAGAAAGGTGGAGCTTAAAGTTATCTCAAGGACTTCGTGGGGCAGCTTATGAAGTTTTTGCAAAAATGAGCAGAAGTGATCAGGAAAATTATGACATGCTAAAGCAGGCTCTTTTGTTAAGATATGAAAAGAATGCAGAATTTTATAGGAAAAAATTTAGGAATGCTAAACTCCTGTCAGGTGAAACCTATCACCAGTTCTCTGCACGAATAGAGACATACTTGGAGAAATGGACTTCTCTGGGGAAAACCCAAGATCTTAAGGAAATGGTCCTTATAGAGCAATTAAGAGAGTCCATGGCTCCAGACCTGAGAAAGTTTCTCATGGAACAAGGTGCAGAGAGGCTGGGTGAGTTGCTAAATGTGGCTGAAAGGTATCAAGCAGCTCAAGCAGAGGTAACAGGTAATAAAAAGAAACAAGTGGATAACTTTAGGGCACCACAGAACTTTAATAAATTTGATCCTAGGGATCAAAACAAAGGTAAGCACCAGTTTGATAGGCCACGGTATGAAAATAAAAATAAAACCCCACAATTCGATGAAAGGAAATATGATGAAAGAAAATCTTTCAACCAAGGAAAAAGGTGGTGTAAAAATTGTAAGATGAACAATCATGACACTGACCATTGTAGAAGGAAACCTGTGTACATGGCAACCCTTCAGGTCAGGTCGACCTCAAGACAGGAGGAGGATATTATGTTAGATATCACTCCAGAAGAGATGAGGAAGGCACAGGCTGGGGATAAAACACTCAAGCCTTGTTTCAGAAAATTGTCAACTTGTCATACAACTCCAGGCAAGGGAGATTTTTACATGAAAAACAAGTTGATGTATAGGAAGATTGGAGCTAGATCCAAAGGTCACGGACAGCTGGTTCTTCCAAAAAAGATATAGGGCAGACTTAATAAGGAGCCTACATGTGAAACCAGATGGGGACCATGAGAAAATAGGTACCATCATCCAAAAGGTGGCTCACAATTATTATTGGCCCAAAGCAAGATGGGACATTGAGAATTTTGTAGAAAGGTGTAGCATAGCACATGAGGGAACACCCACAAGTGGGAACATTGATCAGGACCTGGACACGCCAAGGGGCAAAATTAGGCCTGATAATAAAAAGAAAAATAGATTTGATAAAGTGGACCAAAGGGAATGGGAAGCCCCTTTTCACGGACAAGCTTCACTTAACTGTTTTACAATGGCCACTATGCGGAGAGTGCAAAAAGATGTCTTACCCCAGGATAAGCCGAAAATCCCTCAATCGGACTTAAACAAACTGGAGGAAGAGGATGTAGAGAGGAAATCTCTCATCAAGAATTTTAAGTGGGGAGAAATCCCCAAAAGAAAAATTGGTAGTGGTCGTTTTACGCATGATAATTCTGGGAAGAAAAATCATCACTATAGAGCTTCGAGTGGAAGAGACCATACCGGTGCATGGACAAATAGGTCCACAACATTAAAGGTCCATATGTAGCTTTGTTAAGAACGTGGACTGATGAAAAGGCAGAGGAAAACATTACATCTTCATACCAATATGTGAATGAGCTGACCACTCGTTTAAAAACTGGCTGGAAACTTGCCAATGAAAATTTGAAACAAGCCAGGAAGAAACATGCTGCCTATTATAACAGGAAGGCGAAAGACAGAGATTTAGCTGTGGGAGAGAAGGTACTGCTTCTTCTCCCCGGGAGTCAGAATAAGTTACAGATTGGATGGCAAGGTCCATATACAGTTCTAGAGAAGGTGTCTAGAACAAATTATAAGATAGATAAGAAGGGGAAAGAAAAAAATCTATCATGTGAATCTCCTGAAGAAATATTTGGAAAGAGAACATCAGGAAGAGACACACTTGTTGACCTTGTCCATCGCCATGGAGATGAAAAAGGAACCACTTTCATCATCTGAATATCCATTACACCCCTGTGAGACAGCAGCACAGGTGAAAATCAGTACACATTTAACGAAAACTCAGAAAGAGAGAGTGCAACAGGTTCTAAATAATCATGCAGAGGTGTTAACAGACCGACCAGGGCATACAAACCTATTGGAATATAATATGAAACTGATAGACCCCACACCTGTCTGTATGAAACCATATTCGATTCCGTTTGCTAAGGAAAAAGCTTTGAAGGAAGAGATAGACTATCTATTGAAGGAAGGAATTATTTCACACAGTGAATCCTCATATAGTTCCGGTGTTGTACTCTTAAGGAAGCCCTCTGGAGAACATAGACTCTGTATAGATTACAGGAGACTGAATGCTATTACAGAAGGACAGGTGGATCCATTGCCGGATACAAATCAGCTGTTTGCCAGACTAAATAAAGCTAAATATTTCTCAAAAGTGGATCTGAGTAAAGGATACTATCAGATTCCAGTAAAGCCTGAGGTTAGACCATACCTAGCCTTTAGTACCTCAGAAGGACACTATGAGTTTAATAGATTGCCATTTGGATTGAAGAATGCGCCTAGTGTCTTCTCTAGAATGATGAGAAAATTATTGGACCCTCTGAATAATCCATGTATAACAAATTTCATGGATGATATCCTTATAGCAACAGAAACATTTGAGGAACACATTGACTCTCTGAAGATGCTGTTTGATCGACTTAGGGAAGCAAATTTAACAGCCCGACCAACCAAATGTTGCGTTGGATGTAAAGAATTGGAATTTTTGGGACACACAGTTTATCAGGGAAACATGACCCCTGACCCAAAGAATTTAGAGAAACTAAAGAAAGCCCCGAGACCACAAACCAAGAAGGACGTGAGATCCTTTGTCTCATTATGTGGTTTCTACCAGAAGTATATCAAAAACTTTAATTCCATATGTGCACCGTTAACTGATTTGACACGTAAAGGACATCCAGATCGCATTACATGGACACCACAATGTGAAATGACTTACCAAGAATTGAAGGAAAAGCTCACAAGTAAACCCATTTTGAAATTACCTGACTTAAGTCAAGAATTCATAGTAAGGACAGATGCCAGTAATATTGGGCTAGGTGCAACTCTACTACAGAAATCAGATGCATTGGATGGGGAATTAAGCCCAGTGGCATATGCTAGCAGAAAATTGAATAAAGCTGAAATCAATTACTCAACTAGCGAAAAAGAATGTCTTGCAGTAATATGGGCAATAAAGAAATTCAATATTTATCTGTATGGGAAGGCATTTAAGTTGCAAACGGATCACAAACCTTTATCGTTTCTAGCACAGGCTAGGCATGAGAACTCTAGGTTACTCCGATGGTCCTTACTTTTGGCTCCCTATAATTTTAGCATTGAGTATATATCTGGAAAAACAAATTTGGGAGCGGATTTTTTAAGCCGCCATCCGTGTGATGAGAATCACCGTAAACCCCAGAAATAATAATAAATTTCTCTATGTGTATATAGAATAAAGGACTGACATATAATGTCTGTTTTAAGAGGGGAGATGTCGTGAATTATTCTAATCCCCATATATAAATTAAAACGTAAATGCAAAGCCTAACAAATAAATTTAATAAAAGGAAAGAAGAATGGTAAAGAACAGTGCTGTCACAATGACTGTACTCAAAATCCCCCTTGTTTTCTACTTCGTCGGCAAATTGTAACGCTTTCACGTTGATAGTAAAAGCCTACTGTATTATTACCCGCTTTCTTCAATGAAACATGTGCTGTATTTCTTGGAAAAACATTGAGATACGCAAGCTGATCAATGACCTAAATTTAATATTTCATTCATTCCATTTTATACACGGCGTAACTAAAAGACAGATGGACTAAAGGATAGCGAGAAGGGAGAGGCAGAAAAGCAGGGACACGTGCAACACTAAACCCGCGTCGCGCGATACACAATTGCTGCCATCACGCGTGTAAGGCCACATGCACTAACTTTATTTCAATTCGACAGTGATAAAATTCACTACCCTTCCCAGAGTTAGGTTTTAAAATCCTGAAAAACGCTTATTGGGAAAGATGACATTAGATGGGTTTACGTTTGAAAACATGACAGTACCCAGACACCACATGGGGATTGAAGTAAACAGGAGGTGGTAGAAAATGCACATTTTGAACGCAGCCACCTAGCTCCCTTAAATTTGTATATTTGGGTTCCTTAGGGTTTGCTGACAAAGAATATGTAAAACGTTACGCAAATAGTCTAGGAATTACCAAGTTATGGCCAAAATAAAATAGTGGGGGTGCCTGACAGCATGAAATCGTTTCTGCTCATAAAATTTTTTTATAACGTGTTTAAAAAAACATTACGTACGGAAATAGCCTACCATGTTAACTCCTATGTGATTGGAGCGCAACAAATGAAAGACTAAACACGATTGGTCGAACTATAAATACTATCTTGTGTTGTCAGGGGAAACGTGAGAAAGGGGTACTTTTTTGAAAAGATGTGTAGACATGGTTTCATTGGTTAGAGCTGCGAATATACACCATTCAGAGCGTCTGTTCATTGCCACATCTTGTAATAAACCTACTAAGAAGCAGTGCGTTGAGCACCAGTGTATATTTTTTTATATAAAATAAAGCCTGGAACATCGGCAGATCGGAGTTGTGCTATATTCATTGCCATTCAACGTCACTGTGTAATATTTCCATGAATTGTGGTAAGCTTGTAATATTCAATATCTTTTAATGAAAATTGAATGTAAATTGATAATTTATGTCTGTATATATGTGTGGTTCAGTAGCGAACATGATGTAAAGCCTATAGGCTCCAGCCTGAACAGAAGGTGTCGGAGGAAAGTAAAACTGCATGGAATGGCCAAACAGTACACTGACACCTAGATTATTAACTAGAAAGAAATAATGCTGGAATTGCAGAGGCGTAGTAACCATTAGGGAGGGAAATACTGGTATAAAGTGTTTCAGATGAAGCTGACAGTTGGCCTTACGCTCTGAACTCAATGTTTGTGATGTATTGTGCTCAGTGTAAAAATAGAGTATAAATTAGTTCTGACGTAGAAGGTACAACCTTCTTGTTTCAGGGACCGTGGTCTTAAAGTTATTGAGCAGCACCTGGTCAGAGCTTTGCTGAAGCCAGAAGTGGACAGCATACTCCTTGGTCAATATAGCAACCAGTGGGGTGGCTCCAGAACTCATTACAGTTATCGAGCAGAGGAGTCTTTTACTGCAGTCATCACGCAAGATAAGAGAGTGTGGCCATGGAGCTCAACATTATGTACCCCCATCTTAAAATAACATTGTAACATAAAATTAAGAGGGGAAGTAAATTGTTTTAATACCAGGAACTGAGAACATCTCCAATACTAGTTCTAATAGAAACAAACTATTGAAGTCATGATGACAAATACCAACAGAGCTTGAACAAAACAAAACCAGTATTACCTCATATTACCACTACACAACTGACACACATAGGATACCATTAATAATATATGTCACTACATGAATCATATTAATAAATTCTGTACATATACCTTGTAATTAAAATTGATTGTGATTCCTGGTTCCCCTTGTATTTGAATCAGGACACATATACATTCATGAAAGCAATGAATACATATTGTTATTTGAAAAGTTATCAGTGACTCCTTTAAGATATCCTCTTAGAGTGTTTTATGTATGTGAGTGTCACAGTGTTGTCAAGTGTGGTGGAATAAATTAAATTGTTTATCTGTCTGTTGTTGTTATGACTTACACTTCATCATACACATACCCTAGACATATAACGTAGTCATCACAATATTCCAGAATAATTCTGACTGAGGCATACATATGTGGCAGCAAGTAAGGTTATCTATAATACACTACTCTTATTAGATATAGATACCTTCACAGCTGATCTCAGTCAGTACACTAAGTCCCCTATAAATATTTATAACATCCCATTTTACCACAACCCCATCATCTGTAATTCACAAACTGATGTTACTTTTATATCTGTTTTGCTTGCATTTTTGCTTTAAAATTTTAATGTGTTTAAGTAAATCACATTCATCATCTAACATGGACCAGAAGTAAAAAACAAATACAAACTCTCTTCACACATTACCTTCATCTTTATGAGGGCTGCAGTCAAAGAAGTAGACATGAGTTGTTGTAACCTCTAGCCTCCCTTTGATTTCATTAACCACAGTAATCAGTTCACAGTCGGCAGAAATGACCAATTTCTCTTTACCGGTATATTCTTCCAGATTTGCACTGTAAGTTTTGAAGTAAGACAATATAGCTTTAGTCCCCAGAAAATCCAATAAAATAAAGATCATCTTACAGGATATGTTAAAAACTAAAGATTTAGCTTTAGATTCAACTTAAAAAAGCCCCCCCCCCCCCCCCCAGAAAAATCCAATACAATACAGGTATTGTATTAACTCTTAAATAAGTATGTCAGCATATTTTTAACATTATAGAAGTAACATTCCGTGCAATGAATAGTTTCCTAAACATTCACTAATAATTTTTTAGGTATATTTTACATGCTTAATATTTCTTGTCTCATAGGTAAAGACTATTTTGTATATAGTTTTGAATTCTATTTGTTCTGAGCAGGATTAACTTTTGTTTGTTTGTTTAATAAATAACTACTCTCATGCAGCCTTACTGCATATCTAACAATACATTATGAAATAAATATATATTTCATAAAATACAGAGAGGAAATAAATTATTGTCACAAAATATAAATGCACAGATGAAATAAATCACTGTCACAAAATATAAAAGCAGAGATGAAATAAATCACTCACAAAATATAAAAGCAGAGATGAAAT
>JAMPIV010009811.1:62500-154945 GCA_024509875.1 Oreohelix idahoensis | reverse complement strand
CACTGATTGTTTGTGTGCTGGTTAATCATTAGGTATTGGGCGGATTTGTTACAAGTGGTGGCCAGATTCTGGGTTATTCCTTCACCAGAGGTTCTGTTTTGGAAATCGTCTTCCGAGGGTTTCCTGTGCTTACAATACGTACACTCTGAGCTGTACTACTCGTTTATATACTTTGTCTGTTAGTTGGCCACGTTGACCTCGTTCAGAAGCAGTAACTTGGTCAGCGTTTTGTTTTTTTGTTTTTTTGTTGATTTTGTTGTTTGGGTTGCATATTTTTCGTGTGATTTAGACAGCGTTACACAGAACGTTTTGAATGAGGTGTTTATATGTGTATGATATTAGAAATGCTAGGTGATAGTGAAAAACTGAGAAGGCCTTCTAGGTAACTGTCAACGTACTTTTTTGGATCTTGGATATTTTTGTGGTTGTGCAAAATAATGATTGACATTGTAATAATTTAAATCAAATAAAATTAATTATTTTTTTATTAAAGTGGAGTTTATTTTACTACAATATTGCCATTATGAATAACAGCTGTGGCTTTTATTTGCTATTACATTACATTATATATGAGAGTATATATATATTATATTTATATTATATATATATATATATATATATATATATTATATATATATATTTTATATATAATATTATATTATTATATATATTATATATAATATATTATTATATATGTTTACTTGTTTGCATTATTATTTGTGTTGTCTATGGGTGGGCGGTTGGTGGGTGACTAATATAAGATTTCCCAAGTTAAACATTAGGGCTTATATTAGTGGTCTTCTGTATGTTTATGGGGGCAATTGGGCAACTTTCTTAATTGAAAATTTGCATGAACATCGACGGTTTGCTATTTTTTGTTAGCTGTGGACGTATTTATGTTGCAGTTTTGGTTTTCGTTTTTATTTTTCGCTTTCTTTAGTTTTGTTTGATTTGTTATTTGTACTTGTAGGGCTTCTTCTTTTCTTAATAGTTTTAGTTTTATTTAACCATTTATGTTATACTTACACTGTGGCGCGCGTTAGTTGTTTTTGTTTGATTACGGCGAAGAGTTATCATCACAGGTTTGTGATTATTTTCTTCTGTTTTTTTCTATATTTTACTTATTTGATTTCTGCTGAATGTTTTCGTATAGTCCTTCTTGATTGTCCTTATTGTGCTTGTGTTGGTGTTCTGTTGTGTGTTCTTGGGTGACATATGTTTTATAAATAAATATATTTGATCATACACTACTAGCTGTGTAGTGAACTTATGAGTAAGAATAGGAATCAATGTGATTAATTGCTATTATTAGAGGTACACGGTTGATTTATACAAGATCCTTATTTAAAGGATTCTGGTCTTCCCTTGATTTCCCACAGAGATGAAGATGGGGTATTGGTATATGGAGCTTGATTATAACAAGTTTTTAAGTTTTGTTTAAAAAACCTTGCTCCTGTTTGTGTGGAAATGAAATTTGAAAATAAATTTGTTATTTCAGTGATAAATAGCCACCATATTATTAATAGTTATATGGCAACTTTAGACTACTTCATTATCAAGAGAGTAGAGAGCCCTTGGGATGGATGACTCCTGAAAGGAGTGTTTAAAAGCGGTTTGCCCACTTTTCTATATGCCAAAGCACGAAGCACAGATAGGAAGAAGAGAAAAAAAAGGAAGAAGGAAAAAGAAGAGAAAAAAAAAAAAAAAAAAACAAAAAAAAAGCCTTGAGGAGGAAAGGAAAGAAAAATAATTAAAAAAAAAAAAAAAGAAAAAATTAATGGAAAACAGGAGAAAAAAAAAAATGGAATTGGAATGCTTGAAGGCAGAAAAAAAATAATGGAATTGGAAGCTGAACAAAAGAAAATTGCAGAGATGCAGGTAGGAAGAGAAGGAGATCCAGATGGGGTAAGATTTGCTGGTAGAAGAAAGGAAGATTCACAGTGGAATTAGGAAAAAAGAAGAAAATAAAAAAAAAAAGAAGAAAAAAAAAAAATACAAGAAAAAAAAAGAAGAAAAGAAAAAATAAAGAAAACAAGATGAAAAAAAATAATAAATTACAATGAGAAGTGAACTAAAAAGAGATTAGACAAAAGACAAAAGAGGAGATTAGGACAAAGAAGCTGAAGCCGATAGGTTGAGACTGAAGTGAGGCGAGGAGTGAGGAGAAGGCTCAAAACAAAAAAGGGAACAGGAGGTATAAATAGTGGTTAAGCATTTGAGTTATGAAATAGTTAGAATAAGGAATTAAAAAACAAGTGTTAGCTTTTGGTTTTAGATAAGGTAATTAATATATTTTAATTGGACATATAGGGGTGAGTGGGCTTCTTATCAGTCAATGTTTATAATGGTTTTAACCTTCAGATTATAAGGTCAAAGGTACCTCCCGTCAAATTAACCACAGGTTCATTCCTCCTGCAGTGACGAGATTACAAGTGAGATATTACATTCTGGCTGGTTCGTTTTTTTGTTTTGAACGTTCTTGTCGTAGCTCAATAATGTGGATGATAGATAGGATAATTTAAATCACAGTTTGCTAATCAGTTGTCAGAAAATATTTGAAAAGGTGAGTACTCTTACGAGTTTAAGCTTCGCAGAAGAGGCTTGTGCTTTTATGGATTCGCTACTGATCTGGATACTGATCTGATAAGGCTCATAATTATGATGTTTATTTTAGAGGCAGCCACTAGCCTCTTGATTTAAAAAAATATCAATTTTAACAGAGGAAGGTTACGTCTTCTTTTGTTTTTATGAAAATGGTACCTGATTCTGGGGTAGAAGGTAGTAGTTAGAAGGGTTTAGATTAGAATTCGAATTCTAGAATTCATTTTCAAGGACACGTCGTACTTTTTTTGATAGGCACTACACGTCTTACATTTAATCGTTGGATTGACTTTGTCCAAAACAGGAAAAGACAGATGGAAGCTCTTTGGACTTAATTGCTTCAGAGTCAAAGATTATGTCAAGTTGGTAAAATAAAACATCATTGAATTCCTTCTGAGCGTTTTAACCCAAAGACACTCTAAATGATATGGGAGAGCTAAGTAGTGCATATTGTACCAAGTACCCGTCAGGCTGCAATCACGGACGTAGTTTTAGCAATCGCTAGAGGTTAAGGAAGGTATGCCCAGTAGCTTCAGCAACACCATTCAACCCTAATTACTTTTTTCACACAAATTTCAGGGGAACCACAAATATAGGGTTGATGTTGATAAAAAAGGGTGGTTCGTAACCATAATGTGTATCAAAACCAAGGTAACCAACATTTCAGGGGTTTTCTGCGAAGACTGGAGAAAAGAACGGGAACGAGAGCCGACAGCCTCGATACAGGGCCTGTCTGTGTGGGCTTTCCTGGTCACATTTATATGAAATTGCGAGGAATTCAAATTCATTATAGAAGAAAATATATGTTATCCATCTTGGAGTCAACAAGACCATAATTACAGAGAATAACTCATAATAAAATGAATGAATATGATAATGTGAAACTCAAGGTTGAACAAATGACCTACAGCTCAGACCCAATAGGAATAGGGGGATATACACACTCTAGGACGCCATACAACATTGATTACCGATGGGCCAGATAGATATTAGACCGTTTAGTAGTTTTAGCGTCACAATCGATAGATCACAATACAAGCAATAAGCGATAATACCCTGACAATTTTCAAGGCGAACTCCTCGCCTGACAACACGAAGAGTCCCATGAAGCCTATTTTAACAGAGTTAAACAGATCTCTATAGATAATAATGATGCCTAGTAATATGGCATGTTGCCGCTTTATAGATTTTCTGGGTGGAGATGCATTCTCCGTGCCCCAGTTAGTTGGCAAACGTGCCATTACATTGTACGCCCAATGCCACCGTAAAGTGTCTAGCCATTTGAAACCAACTACGGTCTGGCCATCCCAACAAATGTTGCGGCCCAAGCTCTTTTATATGTTTAGTGCACCAGGCATATCCTGCAGTCAGTTGGCATTATGATGGAAAGAGGGTATCTCTCGTAGTTTCATAGCATACATAGGAAGGGTGAAAGGTATAAATACACTACTTCCACAGTATCCTCTGAGTTCGTATTCGATAAACTGAGATGCACCAACAATTGTTGTATTTCAACTATGGTCAGGTCACATTCGTTGCAGAGGTTCCTAAGCCCGTTTGTCCCCTGGCTCGGACAAGTTAGTCAAAATGTGTAATAACATTTGTGGCGTGCAACTTAGAGACCTTAGAGAAATACTCTCACTATGCTATCAATTAGGATTGCCTCTACGAGACCATTTTCTTGACCGCTGATGAAGTGACCCAGCGGCCATACAACGAACAAACTTCTGCCAGAATCCAGATTCGCTGACCTCAAACAACGGTCGTATTCGCATTACATGGAGTCCAAGGAATGCACTCCGCAACAAATTTCCGTTTGTGGAAGAAAGGAAAAAGGCAAAACATGCAGAATGTGCATGCAAGCTGCTAACACGCTGTAGTAGTTCACTAGAAGCTCAGGCTATCTTACTATCATATGCCCTGCAAACCTTGTCAATCTACTGAAAGATATTGAAGATAATGAAGTTGCATAACCAAGAGGTAAATCCCTTTGGGAGAATAATGTTTCTCGTTGGACTCGTTATAAATTCAAAACAGGATGCAAGAAGAGATTGATCCCACTAGCTTGAAGGAAATTCTTCGATTTTGTCTTTCTTGAGAGCAACTAAAAAGGGGTGCCATCACGAAATAAAGAACACAAAGTCGAGTAAAATCGTGGGGAATTTATCAAAGAAGAAATGTGCCGTACTTGCGTAACGTGTACGATAGCGTTCAATGAACGCGTACTCATTCGGTATCTTGTACGTCATTTTAGTGGTGCCAAGAACTACACTAAGTCAAGTCACTTTCTCAGGATAATCCTGTGTATCCCGAAATTTAAGAATTTGTGAGTAGTCTAATATTATTTTGCTAGCAGGAGTTTTCACATTAAATTTTGCAGCACTCTGACGTTACGACTCTCAGTGTGCTTGGACATATGGTTTTTTTTCCCCCGTACAAAGTGTCAAGAGTTCTTCTTGCGGCGGCTTTTCTTTTGGGACTCTTTCCTTTTGTGTACAAGTACATTCGTTTTAAATTTATTTGTCGTTCTTTGGTAAGGTTGTCAAGAGGAAGAATGAAAGAGAAAAGAAATCCAAGGTCCTTCCACGCCTATCTTGATGCTGACCCCTTATTCTAGGTGCAGAATGCAGGATGCCAGAATCCCTATTCGACCATTCAGAAAAAGGCGATAGAGAAAAAAGGCGGATAGACATCATTGGGTCCATTTTAGATCAAATCTGCTAGAGGGACATCAGTTTTTATTCTTGAGTGTGTTGATATTGATATGTGCACACGTTGGGCCAGAGGCTATCCATATTCCTCTTCCTGTAAGAGCATTAATACTGCTGACATTGCAGATGCGCTTTGGCTTTATTTTCTCGTCTGGGATGATTCCACGGAGTATTATTATAGATCATGGGCACCCTAACCCTACTATGTGTCAGATACCTTTCTCCAAGTAATGTCACTAACTTCTGCAGTTTTAGGAGTCTTTGAGTAGTATCTAGCATCCTGTTGTCCTATGGGATGGTCGATATCGTCGAATGATCGTCGTACGGCGTCGATATCGTTCGACGACGAATTCGAATCGATACGGCTCTAAATAGATCACTCACAAAAACATTTCTAAAGGAAGATAAACTGAGGATCAATCCTCAAGAATGGGACAGGGTTTTACACGCGGGGGCCCCTTTCTCTTACATGAGCTCAGAGTTTGCCTCTACAGAAGAGTCCCTCCCCAATTGAACACACACTACAGCGATACTTTTCTTCTTTGAACGACGTCTGAGTAAACTTTGTCTTTGCGCGCGACGTACCGCGACCGGCGCCCTATATGTCTTGCTTCATGATCACATCCATAACAGCCGATGATAATATTGACGATGACACAAACCTATCTCATACGAAGTATGTCCATCGCGGCTTGAGACACAAAAGATTAATCATGTAAGCATATGCTGCAATCATTAGTGGCATACTTCTTACTTCAACGAATTTGCTCTAAAGAATGGCAACTAGTCATATTTGCACGAATAAGAATAGATGATGCACTGACACGATCAACTTGTCCTGGGTGATCAAAGCATTTGTTTCCTGAACCTTGTCTTACCTTCTGTAGGCTAGTAGAGATGAAGATAGACTTCTTATTTCTTGGAAAGGTACCGTACGATAGCAGATAATGTCTCGCAAATTTTCCGATGTTTCGACTAACTGTGATTGTCGATATTGATGGGAAAGCATATATTAATAAAACCTTCCACATCTATTATGCTTACGGAAATTCGAGATTGATGTATTCCTATTGGGCATTTGGAACGTCCTGTTTTTTTTTACACTATGTTCCAGGCTACGGACGATTCTCCAGATCCAATCATGGTCATACATGGTCAGATTTTTTTTTTCATTTCTCTTCTCTGTCCGTAATACAGTATGACGGAGGAAGGAAACAGTTTGTTAGTTTTCGGATGTTAATCTTACGCTTCGGATGATTCACTTCATTCTAGTGAGTGAATCATGGACAAAAATGTTATAATAATGTTACTGTCTTCCTGATTTATTCTTGGAGAAACAGCGACAATTTCGCGTTATGTGATGTTACAAAATTTTCAGGATGTACCTTAATGACTATTCCTGGACAAACTCAGGGCCATTGAACATGTCATTATTCTAACTGACCATAATATATTAGAGTCTGACCTTTTCTATTCCTATTGACATATCTATACACAGGATGTGAAGGAGTTCGGAGGAGATCGATATTGTGAAATGAGGAAAAAAGAGGTTTTGAGGGGGGGTTTTGGGATGTTTTCATAGATGTAAAGATTTATTGGGAAACCTTGAATGGGGGGGGGTGTGGGGGGGATAGGAGGGGGGGGTTGGTTATTGTTTTATTGTTCGAAAGAAAGACAATAACCTAAGTTTCGTCTTTGTCGGTGTTGTATTATGCAAATGGAATAAAGTTGAGTTACGGATAAGTTCGTTGATGTAACCTAAGCCTTTAATTGAAGAGTGATACTTACTTGGCTTTCTAAATCTATTTTTTCATCTCAAGAATTTGATTTGTTCTTTCTATAGGGATAATGGCAAGTTCCTAGTTCTTTATTCTGTACGCGCCACCTAACCAGCCCTTACCGCTTTTTCTACACCTAGAGGCTCTGTTTCTTTTTCCAATGGATTTTCCATGCCTTTCGGCCGATTATGAACGCACCAGCTAACATTCGTTTACGCTGATGCCGTTCGAATCTATTCTTATCTTTATCGCGTAAGAGGTCATTGCGTAACTAGTCGTCATCTGTACATTTTCAGCGAAGCGAGAACTGAGAAGATCACTATCGGCGGGTTGTTTTGAATTACAGGTCTACTCTTACGCGGAGCATTAACCTGACAGGCGAACGAAACCCTTAAAGCGCCTTGCTTTGCTTGGTTTTTTTGGAAAATTTCTTTTCTTAGGCCATCGAAGTGGTATGGTTTCCTAAAGACAGTTGAGGACCATAATATATAATCTGGAAGATTACTTAACATCTCTATTCCGAGACGCTAAAAAGCAAGTTGAATGTTCTTATGTCTTATTCAATTTTATGGAAGATTCATTCCGTTCTATCCTATATTCTTGGCTCCTCTTTCTACACTACTAAAGAAAGGGTTTCTCGCCTAATATGGTCCACTCTGGTCCAGGAATGCCAAATTGCTCTTGGATAATAAGATTACATTTTAATTAAACATTGTTTTCAACACCACCTTTTCCTATTTTTAGTGTTACCTAACTAAAGATTAAGACATTTTTCTTCGGAGAGGTAGTAGAGTGACGTTCATCCACGGGAATGGATGGATTGGTGAGAACGGCATAATGCTCAAGGAGTATCTGGAACTCTGCAATCCTGAAAATGTATATATCGAGAAAAAAAACTGAATGTGCAGAAAGGAATTATATACCATACAATATTATATAATATATACTCGGTTTATAAATTACTAATTTTGATTTACTATTTGGCTATTAGTCTTTTTTCTTTTTTATAATACACTCATATATTTTTTTTATTAAGATTCTTCCTTAGGCGCATCATTTTTTATTTTTTTAACCGATTTTTTATTTTTTTTTTTTTATATTTTATTTTTTTATTTATTTTTTTTTATTTATTAATATGGTTTATTATAATTTTATTTTTTCGAAATACAGATTTGCTTCATTACCAATCAACGATCAACCGTTACCAGTCTTTGAGGTACAAGAATAAATTATACTGTTCACGCAATTTTTTTAGTTCACAGCAAGATGGCGGCGAAAAAAACTGAATTAAAATTAGGCTTTTATGAGCTTTTTGGTGAATATTAATAAAAAATTATATTTATATTTATATTATTAAATTAATTTAATCAATTACTGGAATTAATATATTTTAATTTTTAAAAGTTTAAAAATAATCTTTCCTTAATATATTATTTAATACTGAAATAATAATTAGGCTTTTAATGCGCGGGCAAATTTATGCTAACCCAAACGCAAAAAAAACCCGATTCAACTTGAAACGGCCAGGAGGATTACTAACTGAATGCTAGATCCTTAAGATTTCTTGTGCATACATTACAATCGAGCCGGATTTATTTTAATATTTTTTTTTATTTTAGCAAACCCGATATTTTGACCGCCTGAGATACTGACTGAGAGGGAAAGTCAAAGCACATGTCACCTTGTTTAATTTTTGCTTTTACCTGATGGGCACATTCAGTAGCCTGCCATGGTACCGTAGGATCTTAGTCAAAGGTATAATCAAATTAATGGCACTTTTTTTAAATTTCCTATTTGTATCAAAAAAACAAATGGGGTTTGGCCTTTTTTTTAAATCTTAGGTTCGGTGTTAAATATTAAATTTTTACGATATTTTACCTTTAGTAAATAACTACCTCTAGGGCTTAATTTTAAAGAAGAGGGTTACAGACAGACCTGTATTTATTTGTTTGGGGGGGGTGTTTAATTTGTTGTTGTATTATATTTTGTATTGGTTGGGGTTTTAAATTCGTATTGGGTATTGACATAATTTATGTGTACCATTTGTCTAGTATTATATGATTAGACTATTTTCATCATAGACGAAATGATTACAAATAAACGTAGTTCTTAACTACTTAGGATATAATATCTGTTAAATTATTTCAGTCATATTGGAAGGTCTTATTGTCTAAGGATAAACTCAAAACCCTGTCCCCCAATATAACCCAAAATCAGTCCCTTGTGGTTAGGATCTATCTAATTAGTTCAGATCTATATATAACTTACAGTCCCTACTTGTCCTACTGATAACTCCAAACTGCGCAATATAACCATATGACTTTAGTATTTGTTAGGACTCAATCTATTTGTCAGTTATTATAACTATTAGTCCTAATATTGTTATGATTCGGGGTCTTATAAAAAACTGCAATATAAACGTAAAACAGTAGTTTTAGGTAATCAATATTTGTCAGTCTATATCTTCAGTCTATTTTCTGCTGATTATCGCCATAATACTTTGCAAATTTAAAACAAAACATGTCCGTGTTAGGACTCATCTATTGTGTTCATCTAACTCCAATATTGGTTTTTTCCTATTTAACTACCCACCTATATATATAACCCCAACATCCCTTATTATCCTGCGTACACATTTATATACCTATATTCTATGAACATAAAACGTTTTTATGTAGCGGAATATATGTGTTATGGGTGAATATTATGTTTACCAGGCAACTCAAAATATGGGTATGTAGCAATCGCACTCGTCAGAGGGGGGGTTTTGGCCTGGGATTATAGGGGGCAAGTTGAGGACATTGTTTGTGTAATATCACACCTAGTTACAAAGATTATTTATTTATTTAATTTTATCATTGTTGGGTTATTTTATTTATCAATAGTGGGATGGGATAATTATTGGGCGTTGTAATTAAATAGTATTGCAAGGTATTTTTATTAGGACTTTGCATTATTGAACATGTATTTAGTGTGTTAAATATTTATTGGGATAATTCAGATTTATAGATAAATATAATGGGATTAGTATTTTTATTGGGTAGACACCAAATCCTAATTCTACTCATGACTATTTTTGCTATAATTATATTATTGCGGTATAGATGGGTGGTATCCATGTTTGTTTAATTTCAAATAAAATATGTCCAGGTCATAGAGCACGCTGGGGGTGTTATTATTACAATAGGTTTGCTAAATATACTGGAGTCCAAATGTTTATCTTTAAAATAAAACAGTGCATTAATTTTTAGGGTTACCGTATTTTTCCTTGTTTTACATTAGATATATTTTCATTTGGGTTTGTTGAGTAAAGATTTAATTATGAGCGGGGTTTTTTTTTTTTTGTTGTTTTGTTTTAATTTGTTTACTAATTTTTTGAATAGGTTTTTTTCCAGAGTAATCCCGCTGCCGGGAACTTCGCAGGAGGCTATAGATTGGTACAGATGATACCGTCTTTAGTCCCCCCTCAGTCTTTTTGGGCGGATTAGGGGCATAGTAAAGTTAACGAGCTCAGCAGGAGTGTGGTGTGAACCCAAACTTTAGGAGAAACAGAACCGTTTTTAAAAAGAGTGAGTACCCACGTATTGAAGTACCTTTACTGTCAGCCATGGTGGTGCATTTTGAAAAATTACTGTCAGTGATGAGAAAGTGAAAAAATTAGCATAGCAGAGGTGACAAAAATAACAACATTAGCTGATAAGTGTTGGATATATCCTTAATTAACAGCATTGAAGACTTGTATTATTTTTGTTTTTTTTTTTTGTTCCTTATAATTGGAAAAACTTGTTGTTAATATTTTATTTTTATATATATATAGATAATTTATATATATATTATATTAATATATATATATATATATATATATTTATATATATATATTATATATATATTATATATATTTTTATATATATTTATATATTTTTATATATATATATTTGTTGTAATTATATGGTAAACTTTACAAATTCATTACATTTCCATTTTTCAACATTCACCCTTCAGCACAAGAGTTAGATAGTGTATATACTAAATAAATCAAGATATTAGAAGGAAATTGTATTTTGAAAACGACTTTTTAACCCGACTTGTCAATTTTATCTTAGTTAAGTAAAAACATCTGTTTCCTTGTTTATTAATATCACAGTTAGTTACACAGCGGATGGTGGCGCTTTATGTCGGTCTCCTCTCTCTACTATTGTTTCGAGATCAGAACATTCCACAGCCGTAACTAATTTGTGAAACCACCAATTTTGTCCTTTCAGACACTGGGACTTCTCCATTTTTTGGCTAGAAAATTCTATTTCTTATGTTTAAGGTAATATATACTGGATCCTAGTACAACTGATAGAAGTGCCAGACAATCTCAATACCTCCCCTCGCCAAAGCTCATTTTTACTGCTATACAGAGTAAGAATTTTTTTTTTATTTCTCTTGAGAGCTCGAGGTGTCTACTACTCGATATGCAATTGCTCCTCTTCAACACTTTTTCTTCAGATTCTTTCCGGTTTAAAAGCTATCCGTGGATCAGACAATGTTGATGGAAAAACGATTTCTTGTCTAGATGCCCACTTGATTCAGAACCTAACTGTTAGGTCTTGGACCTTTCTTAACTACATCTAAGTCTGATCTATAATAATTTTTCCTTTCTATATCAAGATAGATACACATTGTAATTTGTTAATATAGTGATGTGTTATCACTACTATCACTACTAATCATTGGTGTATATTCACCGCTGGTCTTTGATGATTTTTCTTCTTTGTCAATCATGTAACCGCTATAGTGCTTAAATATGAAATTGTAAAACCATGAAAAATGTTATATGCAATTGTGTCATTTGCCAAGCATTGTGGTTACGTTGATGGCACCTCCCTGGAAATATGTATACTTAAGAGAAATGCTTTTCTGAGATGTTTATGAGATATATTCTCACAAGTCCGAATCTATGCTTCGATCTTTACTGTTTAATTTGACACTATAAATTGCTCTTATTAGTCATCTGCGCATTATTTTCGTGCGTTGTGAGCCTATTGTATTGTTGACTCTCAGATGAAAAAAAAATTGCATTTTTTTTTTCCCGGGTGTTGCGGTAGGCTGTTACCAAAAAACAGATTACTGGGTGGCAATGATATATAAATATTATATATATATATATATAGTATATATATTATATATATATATTATATATATATATATATATATATATATATATATATATAAAATATATATAATATATTATATATAATATATATATATATATATATATATATATAATATATATATATATATATTATAATATATATATATATATATAAATATATATATATAGGAAGATATTTATTTGTTTGTATACTTGTTATGCTTGGAAAAAAAAAAAAAAAAAAATATTTTGGTAATTATATTTTTAGGGTCTAAGATTAGAACGCTTAGTCAAAGGGCGAATACTCATTTTTTGCTTCGAGTGAAAGTAAACTATGTCGTAGTCGCGCCCCACTTGAATATAGTCAAAAGGCATTTTTTTTTTCTGCGCATGCGTCGATTTAGGGTGTCGACGAAGGAAGGCTGTCATGTCATGGCTGTTTTTTGGGGGCCGGCGTTTAGAAACGTTGTAGAATGATCTCTGTGAATGATTCTAGGAAGGAGATGGTGTCTCTGCATGATTGTGTGATCAGAGATTCTTCCTAATGTTTTTTGTTAAACGCCAAGGGAATAATGGCGTTGCGTGACTTGCGTTATTCGCTATTGTGTTTTTGGCCGAGTTCAGCGATTCGCTCGGTACCGTTATTAGCTTGCGTTATTCGCTATTGCGTTATTTCGCTATTGTGTTTTTTATTCCCAAATCAAGGTAAAACCAGAACCCCTTTGCTTTTTGAACTTTGTGTTGATGGCTAGGCCTAGATGGCAAGATGTATTATCGCACATTAGAATGGTTTGAAATGCAGTTTGATGAAGATGACGTGTAATCCAGCAGCACTGGATTACTTGATGAAGCAGCCTTGTTGATAAACAGAAATGTATGGAAGCCCTGGAAACATTTATGCTTGAATTATGAATTTCTTTTTTATGAGAACATTTATTATGCGTTGAAATTATGAATTAATTTTCTGATTATCATTTATCATCCTGGGTGAGCGAAGCTCAAGGAGGAAAGCCCATTTTGATTTTGAAATTCCCGTCATTGTAAACGGATCATTGTCGCGAGAGAACAGAAAAAGGTCTTATTATCGGACAATGGTACAGAGATCTATACATATTATGAAAAACCCACTATTGTGGTCTCACATTGGTACTATCAAGTTTTGATAAACTATACGGTCGCTTGTGTGAAACTTAGCCAAAAGAAGGGGTTCTGACAGTGAACCCATTGTGGATGATGTATTTACCTTTTACTGGACGCGATTAGTCAGTGGAAGCATGTGGCGATAGACCACCAGAAACATTGAGTGCTTGCCTACTCTCGCCCCATTGTATTTATATGCTACATGAATATACAGCTGATGTTGCCTACCATTTGTCAAATATATATGAACAAAAAGATAAAAAGATATATTTGCCCAATTTGGCCAACGGTACTGTGACTGTAATCGTGATGTCCGAGTGTGCGTCCTTATTAAACCATAGAAACGTCCACAGTCGTCTATGTCATTGACTTCCAGCTGAGTGAGTGTGTGTCAAGTTCATTTGTCAACTCTACAGAACATTCCATCATTCGCGTACCTTGCACTCTCACTCCATGTTTACACAACCCTGCGTCGGTCGAGTTGACCTTTATTTTCCATCACACGCCCAGTCTTCACCTACTTACAACACCCATCATTAACACCACTGATTGTTGGTTTGCTGTACACTACTGAATTGAGATTATTACAAAAGGGTTACTGAGAAGACACAAGAAAGGGTTACTGAGCTGAGAAGACACAAGAAAGGGTTACTGAGAAGACACAAGAAAGGGTTACTGAGAAGACACAAGAAAGGGTTACTGAGCTGAGAAGACACAAGAAAGGGTTACTGAGAAGACACAAGAAAGGGTTACTGAGCTGAGAAGACACAAGAAAGGGTTACTGAGAAGACACAAGAAAGGGTTACTGAGCTGAGAAGACACAAGAAAGGGTTACTGAGAAGACACAAGAAAGGGTTACTGAGCTGAGAAGACACAAGAAAATGTTACTGAGAAGACACAAGAAAGGGTTACTGAGCTGAGAAGACACAAGAAAGGGTTACTGAGAAGACACAAGAAAGGGTTACTGAGCTGAGAAGACACAAGAAAGGGTTACTGAGAAGACACAAGAAAGGGTTACTGAGCTGAGAAGACACAAGAAAATGTTACTGAGAAAAGACACAGAAAAGTTACTGAGAACAGATACTGAGAAAAGATACTGAGAAAAGACACAGAGAAAAGATACTGAGAAAAGACACAGAGAAAAGATACTGAGAAAAGACACAGAGAAAAGATACTGAGAAAAGACACAGAGAAAAGATACTGAGAAAAGACACAGAGAAAAGATACTGAGAAAAGACACAGAGAAAAGATACTGAGAAAAGACACAGAGAAAAGATACTGAGAAAAGACACAAGAAAATGTTACTGAGAAGACACAAGAAAGGGTTACTGAGCTGAGAAGACACAAGAAAATGTTACTGAGAAGACACAAGAAAGGGTTACTGAGCTGAGAAGACACAAGAAAGGGTTACTGAGAAGACACAAGAAAGGGTTACTGAGCTGAGAAGACACAAGAAAGGGTTACTGAGAAGACACAAGAAGGGTTACTGAGCTCCAGGACACAGACACAAGAAAGGGTTACTGAGAAGACACAAGAAAGGGTTACTGAGCTGAGAAGACACAAGAAAGGGTTACTGAGAAGACACAAGAAAGGGTTACTGAGCTGAGAAGACACAAGAAAATGTTACTGAAAAGACACAAGAAAGGGTTACTGAGCTGAGAAGACACAAGAAGAATGTTACTGACTGAGAAGACACAAGAAAGGGTTACTGAGCGAGAAAGAAACAACAACAAGACATATTTACTAACTGAGAAGACGCAAGCTGAGCTGAGAAGACACAAGAAAATGTTACTGAGAAGACACAAGAAAGGGTTACTGAGCTGAGAAGACACAAGAAAGGGTTACTGAGAAGACACAAGAAAGGGTTACTGAGCTGAGAAGAAAAAGAAAGGGTTACTGAGAAGACACAAGAAAGGGTTACTGAGCTGAGAAGACACAAGAAAGGGTTACTGAGAAGACACAAGAAAGGGTTACGGAGCTGAGAAGACACAAGAAAGGGTTACTGAGAAGACACAAGAAAGGGTAACTAAGCTGAGAAGACACAAGAAAAAATGTTACTGAGAAGACAAAGAAAGGGTTACAACCAGAGCTGAGAAGACACAGAAAATGTTACTGAAACACAAGAAAAGGGGTTACTGACTTAAGAGAAAGGGGTTACTGAGAAGACACAAGAAAAGGGGTTCTGACTGAGAGCTTACGAACTAGAGAAGAAACCACAGAAACCCACAAGAACGGGTTAGCTGAGAAGACACAAGATATAAAAAAGGGTTGACTTTACTGCGAGAAGACAGTACATAGGAAAGAAAGTGGTTACCAGAGAAGACACACACCACCCTAACACAAGCACCACAAGAAAAATATGGTTACTGAGAAGACACAAGAAAGGGTTTACTGAGAAAGACACTCTGAAATACCCACCTCTAATACACTCAAACCCCACCCAGTTCACAACACTATTACACTCCCACCCAACCCCAAACCCACATGACCACACAACACAAAGAAAGGGGTTAATGAGAGCAACAAGAAGGGGAAAAAAACCGCAACTGCAGTTTCAACAGAGAACAGTAAGCCATAGGCGTCGTAAATCAAATATATTAAGGCTATGCGGTGAGGCGGAAACCTTATCAATGTAAAAACAATAAACTGCTACAGAAACGACCATTCTTATCACGAAAAAACAAAACCACACCTAAAGAGCACAGGCTTTCTTCCATTTTTACTTCTTATTGTACTCTATTTTTTAAATGGCAGTCTTCCTGTAAAAGTGTCAGCTATAGTGATGGCTCCAGGATCTGTAAGGAGCGAAACAAAAAGAAAACGAATCAATCAATCAATCAATCAACGAACAAGCAAACGAACGAACGAAAAACATATGAAATGAATGAAAAGTGGCAACTTGTTTGTTCTTGCTTTTAAAAAATAAAAAAAAAAAATAACTACATGAGATAAGGAAGTACACAAGTAGGGTTTAAACTGAGCCTGGGAGTGAGATTAATGATCGTTAGCGATAATTTTTAAAAGGGTTATTGAAAGAAAGGGTTTACTTGATCATTTAGACACCAACCCCAAGAAGACCACAAGACAAGGGTTACAACATAGCTGAGAAAGAACAAATGAAATGTGTGTTACCTGAGAAGACACAACCAAGGGTCTTACGGAGCCTGAGAGGTATATTCTTGTTTACTGAGCAAATGAGAAGCACAAGCAAAGGGTTTAAATGTGAAGACCCACTCCTTCAAACGTGATGGTCCTCATTTGAATAAGCACACAAGAAATGGTTTTACATGAGAAGAGACTACTAAGAACCTGGGTAGAATGGTGTGTACGGGACGATTTCATCAAGATAGGGGGAGATGACAAAGTCGAAGTGTTAATGAGTGACAAACATAGATTTTCAACCGAATGTGCAGTTTCATCAGTTTAGAACAGTAAAAGGCGAATTATATTTGGCTATGCGTGTGGCGGAAAAAACCTACCCATCATGTTGTAATAAGCATACTATTTAAATTATTATGAAAATAAATATAAAGGTATCCCCTTATATCAGGCTCGCGCCTATGTTTGTATCAGGCACTCGCAGGAAAATCCCCCCCCCCCCCCCCCTCCCTCCTGGATCACCAGACAACAGGAAAAACAAAACAGACATGAGTGGCGTACCCCCCCCCCCCCTGAAACTGGACCTTCGTGCGACAACCACCCGCCTAGCCCCTGGCACCCAGCGAATACACTATCCGGCTCTGCCATCGTACGCGATCATACATCTCTATCTTAATTTATTGTGTGTCAATGGCTAGGTCCCATATTTAGTTGTTTTTTACCACAATTTTTTTATTTTTATTACAGAAGTCCTCCTTTGGGCTGTTCAGCCTTTTTTTATTAATGATCGCAATCACTGCTGTTGTTCATTTCTATCAAGCAGGTATAGGCCCCCGAATCCATTACAATAGACCCGTTATCCAACATTTACCTTATGCCCTTTAGTAAATCCTTTAATTACTTTCGTGTACTTTAGTAAATTGATAGTAGACTAGAATTCAGTTTGAGGAACAGATATAGTGGGGTGTAGGATGTGAGATAATCTTAGACTAGTGGGGTAGGTATTGGTATTTATCAAACATATTAATACTAATAAGAGATAGCTAATACCTGTAGTATCCATACTATACACAAATACCCCATTAAACTTTTTTCCACAGACCAATTATGTAAGGTCCATAGAGTACTCGTAACCAGGAAACTCTCTATCATTGAGTATAAGGACTCTACTCTACATACAATCTCCTCACCTACATTTACATTTATAATTACTTTGTATGTCTCATTAATCTTACACTCAGAACGTACAACGCTCTCGCTCTGTCACTACAACATTCTTCATATTTACTGTCTCACGTATTCATATCATCTTCTATACTTCTCTCAGTATTTTGATATCTTTCAAGTGCGAGACTAAACCCTCGATCACTTTCCATTTTCTCTACTTCACATAATACAGTATGTTCCACTTTTACTAGATATCTCTCTTGCCCATATAGCTATCATATACTTATGAATATATCATTCTAATTCTCAATCGCAGTCCAATTTACACCCCAGTCTCATCTCTTTACAGGTGTTCTGATTCCCTTCCCCCATGGCTGTCAAGCTCACATTATATTGAGCATATACTCTAAAGAAAGAATATTAGCCATCCTAGCAAGCTAGTATTAGATCCGCCGAATCTCAACAAGACCCTGTTAGGACGTTACACTGTGTCAAGTACCATGTTAGTAGATAGACAACCCTCCACCTAACCCTCCTTTGGTACCCCATACATAGCATCATGTTCACATACAATCACACCTCACCATCCACCTGAGGCCGGTCCACACTGTAACCATCTATCCATTAATATGTAAATAAAATGTATACAACCCCCCACACCTGCACCCACCCCCCCCCCATCAGGCACATCGCTGTTACTATGAAACCAAAGACCTCCCCCCCACCACCCCACCCCCAACCCCCCCCCAACAACACAACCACCCCCCCCACTGACATGAGTTGGCCCCCACCCAGAGATTCTTTATTTCCTGCGAGAGTGCCTGATAACATACCCCCCCCCCCCCATTTCACCCCCCCCCCCCCCCCCAATTATTGTTTGACAGGGCCTCCAGGTTTTTTTCCCTTTTTTGTATATAACCCTCAACACCCCCCCCGTATAATAGCCAAAACTACCCGCCTATTCCATGTTCTCACTGTTCTACCGTCTACTACCCCATTCCATTTACCCCCCACACACCCCCCATTAATTAAGGTTCTCCTAACCCCCCCCCCCCCCCCCCCCCCCAGGCCTATACTGCTTGATTGATAATACAACACCCCCCGTTGACGTCCCCCAATAGGTCTGAACTTCTGTAACTTGCCCGGGATGGAGGACTTTCTTGCCCCACCAGGGACTTTGGTGTGCGTTGTATTGTGGTGGGTTTGTTTCGCAACTATTGACAATGCCATAATGTGTGAAACTATCATTTTTAACATCCAAACCGCGTTCAAATGGCAGACCCGTTTGATGTACTGCGTGTCCAACAAATGAAATTTCGCTTGCAAAATGCTCTTATTCCGTGTTCTTCAGTGTAGCAGGAAGGAAGGTCCATCAGTCCTGTCTTCTGTTATAAAAAAAAAAAAAAAAAAAAAATAAAAGCCAACTCCAAAAAAAAAAAAAAAAAAAAAAAAATGGTGTTTATACAAAAAAATAAAAAAAAAAAAGTGCCTGATAAAACATAACCTTTATAAGTTATTTCAATATGTTATCTTACTGTTTACAGGGCCTCAGGTTTTTTTCCCTCCCTTATTTGTAATAAATGTTCATGTAAAAACATAATGCTACACAGAAACGACCAAATCCCAAAGGCCAAAGAGCTTTTCAAGGCTTTAATGCAAGTCTTCCTGTAAAAAGTGTCAGCACTATAGTAGATTGAATTGGCTCTCCAGGATCTGTAAGGAGCAAACAAAAAAAAAAAGGGAAAACGAAATCAAACCCACCCTAAAAAACACTCAATCAATCTAAATCAAACGAACAATGGCAAAACGAAAACGAAGACAGATAACCAGATGATGAATGACCAATGAATGTGCACTTGTTTTGTTAATTGCTTTTTAAACATATATTTGTAATGGAGCGCTCGAGTAAGTAATATGGTTAGCGTGTTTTATGATGTTGGATTCCTTGGTTTATTACCTTTTACCTCTTTGGTATATTCTTTTTTGTCCTGGTTCCACTGTTCAATGTAACAGCACAATCAACCCTTGTTGCCACTACAAAGTTTTGATAACACACCAAGTTGTATATCCTTGAGCCTGGGTACTGTTTCTTATCCGATTTCTTTTTCTTACTGCGCTGTGGAGGTTCTGGGAAATTCCGTGTGATACTACGCATAGCTTTCAAAATTGTGATACAAAGCAAAGCACAGCTTTCAAAATGTGCACGTTATACTTATATTTAATCTTTCATTTTCACTGTCTTCATTCCCACCACAACCACCCCCCCCACTTTTTTTTACACCTTCCCCCCCCCCCCCCCCCCTCTCCCCACGGTTCGTCCTGCCCCCCCACGTCCCCCCCCAACGCTACGTTATATTTAACTTTGGTGTCCCCCCCCCCCCCCCAAAAAAAAAAAAAAGAAACTGCCCCAAGTTTTCCTCACTCATTCATTATTAACAGAGTTCAACTACCCGTGGATTACTGGCGTTCAACAAATAAATTTCAAAATCTCTTATTCCGTGTCTTCCGTTCAAGTCTCTTCATGTCTTCTTTATCCTCTTGCTGTCTAATTCCCTTGTCCGTTTTTTTTTTAAAGTTTTTCAATATTTCTCTTACCTTGGGGACTCTTCTTCTTCTTCCTCGTTCGTCCTGAAAAGGACGTTGGTTGCGTTGTGTCCGTTTACAGCGAAGCCGTGGTATTTGCGCCTTTCGGTCGACAGATCAGACTTCCACACGGCATTTTTTGGGACCGGGTTTACCTTCCCTCTTCGATCCCTACTCACTCAGCCAGACTGCAGTGATGCAGCCTGTTTCCAGGACCACCACGTGGAGGTGGAGTAGGGTCTTGGTCAGCTCTGGTTCGCTGACCCTGACGCAGGCAGTCAAGCTATGGGTCGCTGACTACATTCCTCACTTTTGATGCGTCTTGGGTCCCACCTTGGGGACTCAAGAACAAAGACTGCTTTGCAATGCTGTCAAGTTGATTTCTCAGTGTGTGTCCTATCCAACCCCAGCTTCACTGGTGTTTGTATGGTTCTTTGAGAGTCTTCAGACTGCACACAGGCCACAATAAACAAATAACGAATGGAAACCCGAGGCTTGTAAACAGTAAATAAATAAAAAAATAACACGCAAAGGTATGTTATCAGGCACTCGTGAGAAATAAAGAAGTAGAAGAATAGACAACAGAAAAACAACAAAAGTGATAGGCTTACCGGGAATCGAACCCAGAACCTTCCGAACGGCACCGCCGCCTAGCTAATGGAGCGAATCGTACCTATCCTCTCTGCCAGCTAGGCACCATTGTTGTCTAGTCTTCAACTTCTTTATTTCTCATGAGTGATGAAACATACCTTTGCGTGTTATTTATTTATTTATTTACTGGCCACAATAGATTGGGATACCATCTATTCAACAAGCTAAAGATAGGGACTACTGATGAGTATAACTGTGGCACTGATAAAATGACTGCTGAACATTTACTTCAGTGTTGCCCAACATATGAGAAACATAGACAGCACATATGGCCGTCACTAGTACCATTCCTAGAAAAACTCTACGGAGATATCAACAGCCTGAAGCTGACCACTGCTGTCTTTGAACATATTCAAGTTGACGTCTGAGGGTGATCTTTGAACATATTCAAGTTGACGTCTGATGGTGATCTTTGAACATATTCAAGTTGACGTCTGATGGTGATCTTTGAACATGTTCAATTTGACGTCTGATGGTGATCTTTGAACATATTCAAGTTGACGTCTGATGGTGATCTTTGAACATGTTCAATTTGACGTCTGAGGGTGATCTTTGAACATATTCAAGTTGACGTCTGATGGTGATCTTTGAACATGTTCAATTTGACGTCTGAGGGGGATCTTTGAACATGTTCAAGTTGACGTCTGATGGTGATCTTTGAACATATTCAAGTTGACGTCTGTGGGTGATCTTTGAACATATTAAAGTTGAAGGGTGATCTTTGAACATGTTCAAGTTGACGTCTGAGGGTGATCTTTGAACATGTTCAATTTGACGTCTGAGGGTGATCTTTGAACATATTCAAGTTGACGTCTGATGGTGATCTTTGAACATGTTCAATTTGACGTCTGAGGGTGATCTTTGAACATGTTCAAGTTGACGTCTGAGGGTGATCTTTGAACATATTCAAGTTGACGTCTGCGGGTGATCTTTGAACATGTTCAAGTTGACGTCTGAGGGTGATCTTTGAACATATTCAAATTGACGTATGAGGGTTATCTTTAAAAAATATTCAAGTTGACGTCTGATGGTGATCTTTGAACATATTCAAGTTGACGTCTGAGGGTGATCTTTGAACATGTTCAAGTTGACGTCTGAGGGTGATCTTTGAACATATTCAAGTTGACGTCTGAGGGTGATCTTTGAACATATTCAAGTTAACGTCTGAGGGTTATCTTTAAAAAATATTCAAGTTGACGTCTGATGGTGATCTTTGAACATGTTCAATTTGACGTCTGAGGGTGATCTTTGAACATGTTCAAGTTGACGTCTGAGAGTGATCTTTGAACATATTCAAGTTGACGTCTGATGGTGATCTTTGAACATGTTCAATTTGACGTCTGAGGGGGATCTTTGAACATGTTCAAGTTGACGTCTGATGGTGATCTTTGAACATATTCAAGTTGACGTCTGTGGGTGATCTTTGAACATATTAAAGTTGACGTCTGAGGGTGATCTTTGAACATGTTCAATTTGACGTCTGAGGGTGATCTTTGAACATGTTCAAGTTGACGTCTGAGGGTGATCTTTGAACATATTCAAGTTGACGTCTGAGGGTTATCTTTAAAAAATATTCAAGTTGACGTCTGATGGTGATCTTTGAACATATTCAAGTTGACGTCTGAGGGTGATCTTTGAACATGTTCAAGTTGACGTCTGAGGGTGATCTTTGAACATATTCAAGTTGACGTCTGAGGGTGATCTTTGAACATATTCAAGTTAACGTCTGAGGGTTATCTTTAAAAAATATTCAAGTTGACGTCTGATGGTGATCTTTGAACATGTTCAATTTGACGTCTGAGGGTGATCTTTGAACATGTTCAAGTTGACGTCTGAGGGTGATCTTTGAACATATTCAAGTTGATGTCTGAGGGTGATCTTTGAACATATTCAAGTTGACGTCTGTGGGTGATCTTTGAACATATTAAAGTTGACGTCTGAGGGTGATCTTTGAACATATTCAAGTTGACGTATGAGGGTGATCTTTGAATTTATTCAAGTTGACGTCTGAGGGTGATCTTTGAACATCTTCAAGTTGACGTCTGAAAGTGAACGCACATGAAGAAGAAAAATCTGTTTGACATTACGTTTGTCCTGTCTACAACATATTTTGAGCGCCCGATTGGCAAAGTAGTTGGGGCAAAGGCATTGGGTTCGAGTCACTCCAGTCCATCCAGCTGTAAATGTGCACATTCAGCTGCTCCTGTGTTAGGGAGGGCAAAAGCAGTGAGGAACTCTCGAAGCTGGACCTAGTATAGTGAAGCGTCTAACACTTTACTCCACTACAGCAGAGTCTGCTATGTGACTACCTTTACCTGTCACCACATATTTTACAGCGTACTGCGTCAAAGAGCATCCGACTGACTAAGCGGTTAGAGCATTTGCCTTCTTGCGGCACAGTTACAGGGTTCCGGAATCGTAACCTGGCAGTGTCATGGACCAGTCTACCCAGCTGTAAATGTGTACCTGACTCTGTTTTTGGGTTAAGAAAACGGGAACGAGTCACCACACCTCATAAAGCTGGTACTAGTCTCTAACACTTCACTCCCCTACGGTGTTTCTGACACGGGACCACCTTTACCTTTTGCCCTGCCAAAGGCTGTCTTTTAATATCATCATCATAAAGCAAGTTGTCGCGAGGTCAAGGCGATCATGTCAACAGTTGTCTCATTCCTATATTGGTCTCGTGTTACTGTGATTTGATTACTCCTCTTTTGAATCATATGTCAAATGAATGATTAAGCTCTTGTTCCAATCCTTGAAATTTTATTTATTTTTTATTACCAATATTGAAGCATTAATGTTCTCCGTTAATGTATCCTCTTTTGACAGCCTTTTCCCAGACTCTTTTGCTTGTTTCTTTCATGTTAATTAGCGCGTTACAAAAAGCCATACGGGTTTCCTTAACAACGCCATTCCCCATTCAAATGAGCTATCATTTAAAACATGGCTACTGTGACATTCATGGCTAGTTTTCCTGTTTGAGTAGTAGTTGTAATAGTTGTGTTGTTGTTTCTGTAGCAGTATTAATAGTTCTTGTTGTCGTTGTTGTTGTTCCTCTAACAGTGGTAGTAGTAATAATTGTTGTTGTTGTTCCTCTAACAGTGGTAGTAGTAATAATTGTTGTTGTTGTTCCTCTAACAGTGGTAGTAGTAATAATTGTTGTTGGTGTTATTTCTATAACAGTAGTAGTAGTAGTAGTAGTAGTAATTGTTGTTGTTGTTCCTATAACAGTAGTAGTAGAAATAATTGTTGTTGTTGTTCCTATAACAGTGGTAGTAGTAATAATTGTTGTTGTTGTTCCTATAACAGTGGTAGTAGTAATAATTGTTGTTGGTGTTATGTCTATAACAGTAGTAGTAGTAGTAGTAATAATTGTTGTTGTTGTTCTTATAACAGTGGTAGTAGTAATAATTGTTGTTGTTGTTCCTATAACAGTGGTAGTAGTAATAATTGTTGTTGGTGTTATTTCTATAACAGTAATAGTAGTAGTAGTAATAATTGTTGTTGTTGTTCCTATAACAGTAGTAGTAGTAATAATTGTTGTTGTTGTTCCTATAACAGTAGTAGTAGTAATAATTGTTGTTGTTGTTCCTATAACAGTAGTAGTAGTAATAATTGTTGTTGTTGTTCCTATAACAGTGGTAGTAGTAATAATTGTTGTTGGTGTTATTTCTATAACAGTAGTAGTAGTAGTAGTAATAATTGTTGTTGTTGTTCTTATAACAGTGGTAGTAGTAATAATTGTTGTTGTTGTTCCTATAACAGTGGTAGTAGTAATAATTGTTGTTGGTGTTATTTCTATAACAGTAATAGTAGTAGTAGTAATAATTGTTGTTGTTGTTCTTATAACAGTGGTAGTAGTAATAATTGTTGTTGCTGTTATTTCTATATCAACTCCGCCTAGGCCGGTCCCAAGCCCGGCTGAAAAAGGAGGACGGCGGCCTGCATGGATGCCGTAAGGAGGCAGCCCCTCCACCATGCAAAGGCGCAACAGGCCAATCACCTGTTTGCTTTAAAACATGATTACACGAAATACAAGAGAGAAAACCGGACTGATTCTAAAGGCTACGAACTGGAACGGACTACGGACTACGACTTGTGGAACTTGGAACACAAGAAGTATAAATGGGAAAGAAGTGGAGCTGGTGGAAGAGATGAGGAAAGCAAAACTAGAAATCCTGGCTATAACGGAAACAAAGAAAAAAGGACAAGGAGTCATGGATCTCGATGGCAACACGCTGCTCTACAGCGGTGTACCCATATCTGAAAGAGCTAAAGGGGGCGTGGGTTGCATTGTGGCCAAAAACCAAAAAGATAGTATCAAGGGATGGAACTTTGTCTCGGAGCGCATTATGGTTGTAAAACTAAAAGAAGGAGAAACCATAGTCAACCTGGTCATAGTGTCTGGGCCAAATGAGGATGAGAGAGCAGAGGTCAAGGAGGAATTCTTCGAGCTGCTTCAAAGGACAGTGGATGACTGCCTAGATGAAGTTATCATGCTCGGAGATTTTAATGCCAGAGTTGGAAATGACCATGCTAGATGGGGTGGAGTTATCGGAAGGTATGGAGAAGATACTCTCAATGACAATGGAAAGCGACTCCTTAGATTCTGCAGTGAGCAGAATCTGATCATTACAAACACAAAGTTCCCTCATAATCGCATACATGCATATACTAGATGTGAACCAACAAAGAATGAGAAGTCAGTGATCGACTATGCCATTGTTCGGAGAAGCTCATTCAGATATGTCCGAGATGCAGAGTCTGGAGGGGGCCAGAGATTGGAAGTGATCACTACCTGCTAACAATCAAACGAACAACTGAAAGAGTTGCTCAGCCTAGGAACTGCCCAACATCACGCAAGAAACCAAGTAAACGAGCAGGAGAAATGAGCATTAGGACCTACAAGCTGAGAGAGCCAGAAATTAAGACCAGATATCAGGGGCTTATTGCTACAGCAGTGAGCAACACAGAAGAACGACCTGATGACTTGGAAACCCTCTGGAATTAAATTCAAGGATATCATAAAGACAGCTGCTGCAGAAGCATGCGGTGAAGTCCGACTTGGGAACCAGAGAAAGAGGACACCTTGGTGGACAGAGGAAGTCAAAGAGAAAATAAGAGAGAGAAAATGGCATGGAAACAATACTTAGGAGCTAAAAACACAACAGGACAAATGGAAAAATATAGAGAATATGTGACACTCAGAACAGAAGCAAAGAACAAAGTGCTAGCAGCAAAACAGAAATCCTGGGAAGAATTTGGAGAAAAGCTAGAAAAAGATGCACAAGAAAAACAGAAATTGTTCTATAAGACCCTAAAGAACATGAGGAAAGAAAAACAATGCCCTCTCAAATTTATAAAGGACAAGCAAGGCAAATTGCTTACTGCCCCGAAGGAAGTAATGGAAAGATGGAAAGAATATTTCTCAGAACTCCTGAATGGTGAGCATGGTGAAGCATCAGAAATGATAACCACTAGCACAGAAGAGAAAACCAATGATGGTGAAGATGACATAAAGATGGAAGAACTGAAGGCAGCACTGGAGAAAAATCAAGATGGGCAAAGCAGCAGGGCATGATGGTATAACACCAGAAATGGTTAAGTACATGGGAGCATCAGGCGACCTATTACTCTTAAAGGTCCTACAGGCAGCATGGTGCAACAAGACCATACCAAAGGATTGGGAGATTGCCATCATAACACCAATTTTCAAAAAGGGTGACAATTGACAATGTGGAAACCATAGAGGCATATCCCTTCTCAGTGTCCCTGGTAAAATCTACTCTAGAATCCTAGAGCAGAGACTCCGACGCCTAGCTGAGCCACAATTGGATGAGGTCCAGTGCGGATTCCGAGCAAACCGAAGTACTCAAGACCTAATCTTCACACTCAGACAGCTGAGTGAAAAGGCCCTTGAGTATAAGAGTGAGATCCATCTTTGTTTCAAAGATCTGGAAAAGGCGTTTGACAGGGTCCCCTGGAGCAAACTTTGGGATTGTTTGGCAAGGAAGAATATTCCAGCACCTCTGATTCATGCTATACAGAGCTTCTACAAGTCTTGCAGAAATTATGTGAGGACAGCAAACCATAAGTCAGAAGAGTTCAGAACCACCAATGGTGTAAGACAAGGTGATATCCTGTCACCTTACCTTTTCATACTCCTCATGGACGATGTCATCAAGACATGGAAGGAGAGAACAAGAAAGTATTCAGTGGGGTACTGGAAGATGAGACAGGTCTAGATTTCGCAGCCGGCATTTGCTGATGATGTTGCCCTGATTGCTAAATCAGAGGCACATCTCCAATCCAACCTGCAAGTCTGGAAGGAAGAGCTGGAGAAGAGAGGGATGGTCATAAGCAGCTCTAAAACAAAATCCATGATGATATCACGAGAAGAAAGAAGACATCAGATTAAGCTGGGAGAACAGGTCCTGGAGCAGGTCGACCACTTTAAATACCTCGGAGCTATTATAGACCGAAAGGGAGGCATCAAAGAAGAGTTGGCCACTCGAAAAGCAGCAGCTGGGAGACTTTTTCAGGCCATAAATCGAGGATTCCTTAGCAAGAGAGAGGTTGGTAAGAAAACGAAGATGGCTGTATACCGCTCCACCTATGTCCCAGTCTTGACATATGGATGCGAGACATGGGCAATGACTATAACCCATAAAAGCCAGATCCAAACCTCAGAAATGAGGTATCTGAGGAAGGTGGTTGAAGTAACAAGAAGAGACATGGTCCGCAACCAGACGATACGTCAAGGCCTTAAATCCCACCCCCTGCAGACCCAAGTAGAACAGTCCCAATTAAGATGGTTTGGCCATATCTGCAGAATGGGAGAAGATCGGCTACCACGACAAGCATGGGAAACAAAGAGCCAAGGATCCAGACCCCCAGGACTGTCGTGGAACGACTTCTCACCGACGTTCTCTTCTGCCTATTATTTTATTCTTCTTAAAATCTCTCGCTAGATTGTAAAATAATTCCCTTCAGATATCTTTTTCATTCTTATAATGAAAAAGTCTCTCTAGATTTCACAGTATTTTACTAGCTCAGGATTCTCACTGTCCAGGAAAATAAATTATTCACTTCGCCAGCGAAAGTCATTCTACTTGAAAGGTGAAAAAAACAGGCTACGAACAGGAAGTTGACCGTCTTTGTTTGTTCACGAACTGGACGCATGTAAAACAGCCGGCAACGGTGGACGCTAGGGGCGAGTTGAAATGAAGGTACCTTAATACCCCTGGGACCAGAACATAATTTGCACACAGCCCACCCCTGCCCGGAACAGCCTCCTGGAATTTGGAGGGAATTTTAAGCTGTCGTTCTTCTGGTAACCATCGTCATTCTTCTGGTAACCATCGTTCGAAGCAGATGTGATTTTATGGGCCTCGGTCGAGGCTACTTTGTACTTGTTGCGAAAAATCCATAGTGAATTCAGTTGAGCGAATCCACCCAGGTTGCGGTTACAACGTACAAATCCAGGTTGCGGTTACCAGATACCTAAACCAGGTCCAGGGTACAAGTCCATGGTACCAAAGATTACCCTTACCCACCATACCCTATCAAATAGGTTATCATACCCAACCTTATCCTATCACCCAGTAACCATACCACACATCCCATAAACAGAAGAGGCATTCAGCAGAGGTGACTTACCCCATCCTTATCTGTGATGTGCACTGAGTCCAGGGAAGCAAACTCTGACACCCTCTGAACCCATTAACTGTTATGAGACCAACCTGCTGGGGCAGACCAAACCAAGAGAGTCCGAACCAAAATCATCTCCGCAGCTACTACAGTCCTTGAGGAGATGAGTATAAACCCCTACCAGCAACACTACCATAGAAAAGATCTCTGGTCCAAGTGATGACCAAACTAGTTGTTTTTTTTAAACAGTAGAGCTAAACTCTTTTTTTTCATATTTATATGTATAATAAGAAATGTAAGATTCTATACCCTTTTATCCAACTTTACATAACAGAGTCTGTTGTTATTTTTCTTGTTAACTTTATTTGGGTTGTATTTTGTTTTAAATATAATCTACACCCTGGGGGCTCAGCCATAATTCAATTAACTTCTATTGGGTCGGGATATTTTAATTGTGGCTGGACACCAAATCTCTTTCTCAACCTTGTGTGCTTTACACAGTCCTTTTGTAGGATCCCTGAGGAAGAATTTATCGTCCAGAAAATATCCTGTTTAGTTGCTAGAATTCTCTTTTAAGTAAATTTCTGGTACACTATTTCCCGAGGAGAGGCAGTTTTCTTCAAACTCGGCAGCTATCAATAAGACATTATTATCTTTATTCTTCCATTCCATTCAAGCTGTCCTATCTCCTCAAAACTCCTCGCGACAAGGACGACCCAGAGTCCGCTGGGAGGACAACATTAGACAATCTTTGAAGGACCGAGGACTATAATGGAACCAGGCCAGGTGGAAAACAGCCGATAGGATAGTCTGGCGCTCTCTCTTCCAAACCTTTACACCTCACGGTAGAAGAAGAACGACTAAGTAAGTAAGACAATGGAAAGCGACTCCTTAGATTCTGCAGTGAGCAGAATCTGATCATTACCAACACAAAGTTCCCCCATAAGCGCATACATGCATATATTAGGTGTGAATCAACAAAGAATGAGAAGTCAGTGATAGACTATGCCACTGTTAGGATGAGGTCATTCAAATATGTCCGGGATGCTAGAGTCTGGAGGGGGCCAGAGATTGGAAGTGATCACGACCTGCTAACAATCAAAAGAACAACTGAAAAAGTTGCTCAGCCTAGGAACTGCCCAGCATCACGCAAGAAACCAAGTAAACGAACGGAAGAAATGAGCATTAAGACCTACAACCTGAGAGAGCCAGAAATTAAGACCATATATCAGGGGCTTATTGCTACAGCGGTGAGAAACACAGAAGAGCAACTTGATGACTTGGAAACCATGTGGCATAAATTCAAGGACGTCATAAAGACAGCTGCTGCAGAAGTATGTGGTGAAGTCCGACTTGGGAACAAGAGAAAGAGGACACCTTGGTGGACAGAGGAAGTCAAAGAGAAAATAAGAGAGAAGAAAATGGCATGGAAACAACACTTAGGAGCTAAAAACACAGCAGGACAAATAGAGCAATATAGAGAATATGTGACACTCAGAACAGAAGCAAAGAACAAGGTGCTAGCAGCAAAACAGAAATCCTGGGAAGAATTTGGAGAAAAGCTAGAAAAAGATGCGCAAGAAAACCAAAAATGATTCTATAAGACCCTAAAGAACATGAGGAAGGAAAAACAATACCCTCTCAAATTTATAAAGGACAAGCAAGGCAAATTGCGAAAGAAGTAATGGAAAGATGGAAAGAATATTTCTCAGAACTCCTTGATGGTGAGCATGGTGAAGCATCAGAAATGATAACCACTAGCACAGAAGAGGAAACCAATGATGGTGAAGATGACATAAAGATGGAAGAACTGAAGGCAGCACTGGAGAAAATCAAGATGGGCAAAGCAGCAAGGCATGATGGTATAACACCAAAAATGGTTAAGTACATGAGAGCATCAGGCGACCTATTACTCATAAGGGTCCTACAGGCAGCGTGGTGTAACAAGACCATACCAAAGGACTGGGAGATTGCCATCATAATACCAATTTTCAAGAAGGGTGACAATCGACAATGTGGAAACCATAGAGGAATATCCCTTCTCAGTGTCCCTGGTAAAATCTACTCTAGAATCCTAGAGCAGAGACTCCGACACCTAGCTGAGCCACAATTGGATGAGGTCCAGTACGGATTCCGAGCAAACCGAAAAGACCTAATCTTCACACTCAGACAGCTGAGTGAAAAGGCCCTTGAGTATAAGAGCGAGATCCATCTTTGTTTCATAGATCTGGAAAAGGCGTTTGACAGGGTCCCCTGGAGCAAACTTTGGGACTGTTTGGCAAGAAAGAACATTGCAGCACCTCTCATTCAAGCTATACAGAGCTTCTACAAGTCTTGCAGAAATTATGTGAGGACAGCAAACCATAAGTCAGAAGAGTTCAGGACCACCAATGGTGTAAGACAAGGTGATATCCTGTCACCTTATCTTTTCATACTCCTCATGGAAGATGTTATCAAGTCATGTAAGGAGAGAACAAGAAAGTATTCAGTGGGGTACTGGAAGATGAGACAGGTATGTATTTCAGAGCTGGCAATTGCTGATAATGTTGCCCTGATTGCTAAATCAGAGGCACATCTCCAATCCAACCTGCAAGTCTGGAAGGAAGAGCTGGAGAAGAGAGGGGTGGTCATAAGCAGCTCTAAAACAAAATCCATGGTGATATCACGAGAAGAAAGAAGACATCAGATTAAGCTGGGAGAACAGGTCCTGGAGCAGGTCGACCACTTTAAATATCGCGGAGCTATTATAGTCCGAAAGGGAGGCATCAAAGAAGAGTTGGCCACTCGAAAAGCAGTAGCAAGGAGACTTTTTCAGGCCATAAATAGAGGATTCCTCAGCAAAGAGAGGTTGGTAAGAAAACGAAGATGGCTGTATACCGCTCCACCTATGTCCCAGTCTTGACATATGGATGCGAGTCATGGGCAATGACTACAACCCATAAAAGCCAGATCCAAACCTCAGAAATGAGGTATCTGAGGAAAGTGGTTGAAGTAACAAGAAGAGACATGGTCCGCAACCAGACGATACGTCAAGGCCTAAAATCCCACCCCCTGCAGACCCAAGTAGAACAGTCCCAACTAAGATGGTTTGGCCATATCTGCAGAATGGGAGAAGATCGGCTACCACGACAAGCATGGGAAACAAAGAGCCAAGGATCCAGACCCCCAGGACGACCCAGAGTCCGCTGGGAGGACAACATTAGACAATCTTTGAAGGACCGAGGACTAGAATGGAACCAGGCCAGGGGGAAGACAGCCGATAGGATAGTCTGGCGCTCTCTCTTCCAAACCTCTACACCTCACGGTAGAAGGGGAACGATTAAGTAAGTAAGTAAGTAATTTCTATAACAGTAGCAGTAGTAGTAATAATTGTTGTTGTTGTTCCTATAACAGTGGTATTAGTAGTAATTGTTGTTGGTGTTATTTCTATAACAGTAGTAGTAGTAGTAATAATTGTTGTTGTTGTTCCTATAACAGCAGTAGTAGTAATAATTGTTGCTGTTGTTCCTATAACAGTGGTAGTAGTAGTAATTGTTACTGTTCCTCTAACAGGGATAGTAGTAATAATTGTTGTTGGTGTTATTTCTATAACAGTAGTAGTAGTAGTAATAATTGTTGTTGTTGTTCCTATAACAGTGGTAGTAGTAATAATTGTTAATGTTCCTCTAACAGTAGTAGTTGTTGTTATTGTTCCTGTAATAGTAGTACTAGTTGTTGTTGTTTCTGCCGCAGTAGAAGTAGTAACAGCAGCAGCAGTAGTAGTAGAAGTAGTAATAGTTGTTACTCATGTAGCTGTAGTAGTATTAGTAGTTGTTTCTGTAATAGTAATGGTTGTTGTTGTTGCTCATGTAGCAGTAGTAATTGTTGTTGTGTTGTTGTTGTACCTGTAGCAGTAGTAATTGTTGTTGTGCCTGTAGCAGTAGTAGAAGTAGTATTATTATTTGCAGTAGCTGTAGCAGTAGTCGTAGTAATAATAATAGTAGCAGTAGTAGTTGTGGTGGTGGTGGTGGTAGTAGTAGTGGTGGTAGTAGTAGTGGTAGTATTAATAGTAGTAGTAGTAGTATTAGTAGTAGGTAATATTGTTTTTGTTCTTTGTGTTGCAGTATTAATAGCCAAAACGAAATCTTTACTCGCGATTTCAATATTAATAATAATAGCAGAGGTAGTTGAAGATGTGATGGTTGTATTAACCAGTAACAGTAGTAATTGTAGTAGTAATAGCAGCAGTAGTAGGAGTTGCAGTAGAAATAGTATTAGCAACAGTCTGGCTAGTCTAGAGTTAGAGCGACCTAGTGCCCCTAGATCTATAGAGAGTTACGCCAACTATGTCAGAATCGAAAACGAGGCTGAGCGACGTAGACGCCATTTTCGGCTGGACAATACCAGGGTTAGTAGCGAGAATAAGCATCGAGTAAGATTTTTTTTTTTTAAATTAATGAAGATAAATTGCCCGTTCAACCTCTGATGGGTTATAATTAGGATATATATTCTTTTCAATTCCAAATAATATGAGCAGCAGCCGATATGAGAAAGTGGCATTACATTTGTCAAATCTTGTAAATAGGGACAATCACAACTGTGCTTATACGTTAAATAAATGAACAAACAAAAATAAAGAAGAAACTCTGAACAAGAATAATATTAAAATGGAGGGGTGCAACGGCCTGGTGGTTCCAGTTATATAACTGACTTTAACAGATATTTAGGGAGCCGCGCTAGCGTAGTGGTTACAACACCGCTCTGGCGACCGGGTGATTCAGGATCAAACCTGGGCGACGGCATTTGAGGATTTTTCGTCGACCGGGAATTGGACTGGATTAACTCGAGACCTGGCGAGGGTATTTGAAAGAGTGTCGTCGACCAGGGATTGGCGGCTCCTGAGCCGACCCAGCTCTAATGGGTACCTCCGAAATCGGCGAGTATCTGCCTGAATGGCGAGGGACACCTGTCTCTGTACAAGAAAAGGGATACTCACGTAAAATCAATGTCAGGTTAGACATTAATAATAACCTGAGATTTCGCCTCGAGTATTAGCGGGCGTACGAAAAAAAAAAAAAAAAAAAAAAAACAGATATTTAATTGACTTTCGTCCATTAAAAGTCATATGTATTGTAAGAACAGCATCAGACCTTCACATTCCCGGCCGCTATATATTAACCTTTGTTCGTGTTAAATAATGTTTGACTATATTATGCAGTTCCCTAGGACTGTCTATTCTTAACACCTCTTCTGTATTTATAAGATTATATTTATATATATCTATATTTATAAATATATTATAAATATAATATGTAATTATAAATTTACATTATATATATATATATATATATATATATATATATATATATATATATATATATATATATATATATATATATATATATATATAATTCTAAATTATATAATATAAATTATATAATTTTATAATTATATAACTGTAATATATAAAATTATATAATAAAAATTATATAATATAATTTTATATGTATGTATATATGTATGTATATATATATATATATATATATATATATATATATATATATATATATATATATATATATATATATATATATATATATATATATATATATATATATATATATATATATATATATCTTCTTCTTCGTTCGTCCTGAAAAGGACGGTGGTTGCGTTGTGTCTGTTTGCGCCTAAGCTGTGATATCTGCACCTTTCGGTCGACACATCCGACTTCTGCACGGCATTTTTTAAGGACCGGGTTTGCCTTCCCATTTCGATCCATGCTCGCTCAGCCAGCCTGCACTGCTGCAGACTGTTTCCAGGACCACCACGTGGAGGTGGAGCACGGTCTTGACCAGCTCTGGTTCGCTGGTCCTGACGCAGGCAGTCAAGCTATGAGTCGCTGACTGCATTCACTATTGCTGCTTCTTGGGGTCCCATATATATATATATATATATAGTGTATATATATATATGTATATATATATATATTATATATATATATATATATATATATATATATATATATATATATATATATATATATATATATATATATATATATATATAATATATAAAATTATAATAAAATTATAATTAATTTTTATTACTTTTATTGTATTATTTTATAAGGTAGTATGTTTTGCTAAGTGTTGCAATTCTAACGGAATATTTGTTGCTAAATAGTGGAATTCTAACAGAATATAAAATTCAACGGAGTATGTGTTAAAAATTCACGTTACTGATTCTATTCAACAAACCGGTAAGTAAACTAGTTTTCTTCTTTTTGTTTTGTTAGTGGAAATACAAAGAATAGTACAAATATGTGCTACTGTATTTGCATCTCATTTTATTTCAAATTATTAGTTAACCTAAACGAAAATACATATTGGGTCTGAAACTCGTGATTGGGTCCATTTTCGTGCAATAAGGGTGCAGCCGAAAATGGCGGCCAAATTTTAGTTGGCGTAACTCTTATATGATAAAGGGGCACTAGAGCGACCTAAATGCTCTGATTACTCATTATTTCGGTAATACCAAAACATGTTTACATTTAGCGACGAAACAAGACACTTTTGACACCCTTTTGCTGCGTCTTAGAACATTCGAAGTCGTCTGACCGACTTTTCTTTCAATATACTATAACCGTCATGTTAGCTACCGACTATCCGGATTAATTTACATAATGTTGGAGTAGTGGCAAATCCCTCTAAAAATCAGTCAGCGGTTTTAGAAAAATTCCAAACAGATCAAAACTTCCGGGTGACCTAATTCGCGGACCGCTAGAGCGAACAAGCAATGTGAATGTCAGGTTACTGTCTCAGCCTTGGAGCCCTAAATCGGTCAGAAATTATGGTCTGAGTGTAGGATAATTAATGTGTGCATAAACAATTGTCTTCAGAGGGATACTGAACTAAAGTTTGAGCAGACGTACATTCAGGAAATTTCGGTAACCGATATAGGTTTGACGTTTTACATATGCGATGATTTTATACGATGTATGTAGGCCTACGTATATTTCTTTTTCTTCAAAAAAACGGCCGATTGGCAGAATGGTTAATGCTCTGGCATCTCACGATAAAGGTGCCGGGTTTGACACACTGTGACGTCACGCTCCGGCCTGCCCAGATGTAAATTAACACCTAACTGTGATCTTGAGTTAGGGACGAAAAGGCAGCCAGGAAAGAAACTCGTAACCCCATGTCACGATGCTGGACCTAGTATAGTGAATTCTCTAATACTTCACTCCCCTTGGGCTATATCAGCCATGAGACTAATTTTTATATATGTGTAAACAGAAAGGAAGACATAGACAGATAAGTCTACCCTTGCCTGTAGACCCTGCATCCAAGCTTGTCTCACAGATCTTCTATGGGGGCCAGGTCTGCTGATAGGGCAGGTCAATCAATCGTCACAATGTTCTACTGCTGTAGATATTGCAGAGTAACGCAAGCAGTGTGCGCTGTCATGCTGGAGGAGTTGCAAGTATGGATGTGTGCTGTAAACGCAGGAACATCCAATGCATCCAGAACTTCATCCCGATATGTCACAGCCTTGACATTCACATGGAAAATGTGATGAGGCAAGTGATGGTGAAAACTGAATCCACCCCACTTCTACCCCCCATATCGGTTGTTCAGACGTGCACAGCAGTCTGCATAGCGAGAATAAATGAAGGAGATCAAGATTAGACAGCTAAAATATTTAAGCCTTGTAAAAAAGACAAAAATACCTTACTGAAAAGCATAATCGAAGGCAGAGTTGAAGGCACGCGTGTAAGAGGAAGCCCGAGGGAAAGCGAAAGAGAGGCCGACCAAAAATAACCTGGCGGAGAACTGTGGAAGCTGAGATGCAAAGAATGAACCACAGTTGGGGCACTGTACGAAGGATGGCCGCCGACCGAGCAAAGTGGAATCAATTTGTTGCTGCCCTACAAGACGCCACCAGGCGTGATGGCCGCTGACTGCTTTGACGGTTGGTGGTTATGGATCAAAGAAGAAGAAAGAAGAAGAAGTGTAAGAGGAAGCCAGCTCAATAAGTGGGAAAATAACATTACGAGATAGACAGGAAAGAGTGCTCCATCAAGACAAGCGACAGAGGACGTCGAAAATCCATTGCAGCGGACCTTCGATGTGAAAATGGCGATAACTCCTCTCCTTATATCTCTATATCCCTTTATTGCCCTCTTATGCTTCATCAGCCGCGGTAGCTCAGTGGTTAGTGCACTGGCTTCCTAGCTCGGTGGTCCATGGTTCGATCCCCAGTTGAGGTGGGATTTTTTAGACCGCAAACGGCTCCGGGGTCGACCCAGCCTCAAATATTGGGTACTAGAGCAACTCTGGAAAAGTTAAGGCGGCCGGGGTCATGCTGACCACATCACCCCTAGTGTGCCGATGGTCAAGACAATATGGGCCTAACACCATGTTCCCAATAAGTTTCAATGGGCGTGTAACGGGATCCTTTGCCCTTCCTTATGCTTCATCGCACTTCCGTTTGCTCTATTATCACCAGCATATCTTATTTATTTCAACTCTTTCCTTGGCTTTTTTCAAATATCTATCTATCTATCTATCTATCTATCTATCTATCTATCTATCTATCTATCTATCTATCTATCTATCTATCTATCTATCTATCTATCTATCTATCTATCTATCTATCCATCCATCAATCTATCTATCTATCTATCTATCTATCTATCTGTCTGTCTGTCTGTCTGTCTGTTTGTCTGTCTATCTCTCTCCCTCTCCCTCTCCCTCCCTCCCTACCTGTCTGTCTGTCTCTCTGTCTTCTTATCTATCTACCCACCCACCCCAGCCCACATATCTATCTGTCTGTCTGCCTGCCTGTCTATCTATCTGTCTATCTATATGTCTTTTTTTTACATTGTCTATTTATTCTGGGACTTCACCTTGACGATGGAAAAAAAACACCTCCCGTTTTCAACAAACCCCTAAAACCCTCACAACTCAGTTCACTTCAGGGCATCCAGCAATTTGTTCTTTGTGTGAGTAGTTCTAACTCAAAGATGCTGTCATGCGGGGATCACGTGAGCAAATCGAATGTGACCTATTTCGTTGAGCTCTGTTTCCTACCAGCACAATTTTCACTCTATTTTTAGATTCTTCTAACCTAATTTCTTTGGTGTATGAATAAAGTTTGTCATCGTTCTTTCTTTGTGCTTTTAGACGCTTTAACGGAAAAAATGTATTTTGTTTTACCCATCTGTCACTCAAATAAACCTATCAGTCACGTCTTCTTCATTCCTGCTGGCGAAGGTGATCATGTGCTTTCCACAACGTAGTGCCTCCTTTATTGCTTATCACGTCTGTTGTTGACTGCTTTCTATGCTATGATGTCTAACTGTCCAATGTCTTCTCTTGCCTTGGTTTGGTTTGGTTCTAAGGACTACTCCATCAGTGCTCCGATCGCCTCACCGAACCTAGACCGAGCTCCACCGATCACACGCCGATCAGACCTACGAGATACCTCGACTGATCGCAATATAGTCAAAATGGTCCGAAATAAACCAAGCGCCAAGAAGAGGAAAGTATACACCAGCCCACCAGCGCTGAACAACAACCATGAGTATAACAAAACCATAAACAGCCACCCCGGAGAGAACAACCGACCCATCTTCAAACAAAAAGAAGGAGGTGGAAGAGACAGCTCTTCAACACAGACAGGTACAAGCACAAGAGGAAGACAGAAGAGCAGAAAAGCAAGACGTCACCTCCCAGCCTGCTGCTGATGAGAGGATAATAACATCAGAACTGAACGAGTTAGACCCAGAAGATATCGCGGAGACAATTATAGACGCACTACGCAGAATTCAAGACGGAGACGAGTTCCTTAGGCTCTCTCTACAAGAAGCAATATTAGAAGTAGCTCATGACGTACAAGCCAACGAAAACCCCGAGACGCAAACTACTAGACCTAGTCCGGATGAAACAGCAGCTGATAAAATAACTTAAAAGCTCAGGCACAAGAAAAGGCTCTATCTAACAACGAACAGGAACACTATTCTTGTTCTAACCAAGACTGGAGAAGGGAACAAAGACTAACAAGACAAACAACACAGATACGATACATGAGAGGATCGTTAAGATCACTCAGATGTCTGGAGGTGAGGCCTCACTCAGGGCCCTACCCGACGACAAATTGATCGGTATCCTCGAGGTAATAACTGGCAGGAGAGGCATCGCTAAAGTAGGGAGACACGAAAAGGGAGTCGTGCTTTCCCTCAACAACACTGAAACAACCACTTCGCTAATGACCGAACTGGAGTCCGGTCCAAAAGAAGTCCAGCTGCCCCACCAGATAAAAGTAGTGGTGGAAACATCCAAGACAACAAAGTAGTTGGTCATAAGAGGGGTTGATACCAAATGCCCCGCAAGCGAGGTTCACAGCTACCTACAAACCGAAAACACAGATGTCAAAATCACGCAGGTCGAAAGGCTAAAAACCTGGGACAATAAAGATACAAATCTGATTGTAGTAACGATTGAAGGATCGACAAGACCTGAGAGACTGACGTTCCAAACTACATCAAAAACGACAGAAGCATATATCCCTCCAGTCATGCAGTGCTCCAACTTGTGGTGAATTATTTGTTATTATTGGTTTAAATATTATATTAATGGTATCTGGTGTGAGGTCAGCTATGCAAGTCCCTGAGGTTTAGTAAATACAAATAAGTTTACAGGGTACATGTCTGCTTCCACCACGACCTCACCCGATTATATATCTTCCCCTACTGAAGTGTATTGGTGTGTGTATGTTGTCTAGCAAGTGTCTAGGGTATATGCAATGTGATGAAGTGTATGAACAGGACAACAACTACATTTATTACTAATAAACAATGATTAAACAAGTCACTGGGTAAAGTTTGGAATGTAACTTATTTTCTTCTTCAATTTATTTTCCTGTATCTAGTTATTCTTCTGACACAGGAATAATCAACTCAACATGATAATGAAATTATTTACAACCAATTATTTTACAACTGTCATTGAGTCGGTGTTATCCCACAATTATTTATATGTCTCAAACTGGGAAAATGTCAAGTATTTCTTGCTCCTAGAAAAGGGTACAAGTTTATTGAACGTTTTTCGTTCCTCACTGTCCGATACATTAGCTTTTGTGAAAAACTGAGAGGTGGATTGTTTGTGATAATCAATTTATCCCAGACAAGTCTTATCTGAGGTCTCTGGAACCAGGCTGGTTGATGAAGTATGTATAAAAACGCCAGCATCCACTGCCAAGACACGATTCTGCTTCTATAGGTAAATCACTGTGTAGGCACTCAGTAGTTAGGCCTCACTGCAGAACTTAGGGACAGGTGTTAGATCACCTGGGCTCACTTTCACTCGTAGATGGAACTCTGGAACAATACATATGTGTCCCACTCAGCTTTTAATAATCTCTCTCTTTCATTATTCTAACATGGCAATATCATCAGACATCAGTATGGTAACTAAACAATTAGTTAACGGTCTCGATATGGGTGGTACCCCCTTCTAGATAAATAAATTTCAAACCACCGTTTGACAGTTGCCTTGTTAAAGGAAACATTTTACATTAAATACTATCAATGTCATGTACAATCACGGTGACTTGCTGAAGAAGACGGCCGTGATCTTCCTGGTCTTATTGTCATAACACAACTTTTTCTTTTCATCATAAATATTTAATTTTCTTTTCTCCCCATATGGCCGAAAGCCTGTCTGGCTTTCTATACCAGGTTAATACAGTCCCTAACAACGCTGTGAAACAAACACAGAGTTTTGATGTTGCCTACCCTCGAGATAAACGTTTTCCCACATAATTTTCATACAAATTCAATAATTGCATACATAATAATGATAATAACGATAAGATAAATGTTTTCATTCTTACCGCATCAGAGAATTAAAATCACTAAATAGTTGAATATTGCGATATATGGTAACAAATCCAGATCGCTGCTTGTGCAGAATTAGCAAACATGACAGTACTCTTGCCTTGTCTATGACAACAACGTCTTTAGTGTAAGAAATTTTTCATCTAGTGGCCCCCTATACTCAATACTAATTGGTTTTATACAACCGGTTGTCTATTATACTACAGCCAATCAGAGACTGTTTAGTGAATAGCGTTCCTTTTCAAATAAAACTGACCTCAAATATTCAAAATAAGGACTCCTTCCGATACTCCGACTCATCCCCCTCCTTTTATTTTCAAACTACCTTATGTAGAACGAACACTACGTAACGTCACAAGTGTGTGTGTGTGTGTGTGTGTGTGTGTATCGTCTGCCAAGTCCAACCGTGTGTCGAGAAAAAGGGGGTCTTGCAAGGTATAGGTAGTATGTGTTAATTCTTGTTGCAGTTTCGTTCTACAAGAAAATTTTTAGTCTCAAAGCCAACGCTAGCAAAGCGTATAATGTTAGACTGCGGAAAATCGTTTTGGCATTACTTCGGTATACAATTTTAGCGTGCTGCTGGCGTATGGGAAGAAGCCAGTCAGACACACACGGGCTGGTTCTATATATTAGCATTGGGAGTACAATTTCCTGGAATTTAGCGTTTGTTCTCACAGATTTTACTACACAACTGCCAGCAGTTTTCCCACACAAAGAAAATGTGCAGAAGAGATACAGTTTGCCGGTATTGTACTGGGAGCCACCCATATCGCGACTGTCCCAAGGCGATGGAGGGTCTTAATTACAATGCCATAAATGAAAACCGTACCTGTGCAAACTGCCACGGAAACCACGGGGCAAGGTACAGAGGCTGCCCTGTGTTTCAGGAAACTAAGCGCATCCTGAAGGAAGCTGTGTCCAAAAACATCCCTTTCAAAGAGGCAAAACACAGAGTGGCAGCGGATGTCGCAGACAAACAGCGCACTAAAGATAGAAGACAGCTCCACCAGCTGACAGCAGAAGTTAAAGAAATGAAACAGAAACTCCAGGTCGAGAATAGAAGCAGGCAGACTCCCGAAGATCAAACTGACAGTGGAGAAGATGTGATAGATATGCAGAGTGTTAGAAATATGATGGAAGACATGAAAAGAATCCAGCAACAAGTAGAAACAGATGTCAAGAAGCTGACAGAGCTGAAAGAAGAAAACGCACAATTACTCAAAAGAATAGAAGCAGAAAGAATAGCCATTGGGGAAATTACAACAACACACGAGAAAATAAAACGAACGACCAATCAGACGAAGAAGTCATCGAGGAAACGCTAGAAAAGCTACTCCCAACAATACTAGAAAAAGCGCTATATCAGATACAGGAGAAAAGGAAGACACAGGAAACAGAAACGAGGAGGGCAAAAACACACAAAACCACACAAGCCAGATAGTGAGGCAGGATATGAAATACACTATGGAACACGCCACGGCAACACGAACAGACAAACAACGAAGGGAATCAAGACAGTCAGCCAGTGGTCCTTCTTAGGACCAGTCCTTTTCAGGACTAACAACCGGCTAGCATCGAAGAACCTAACGCACAATATACCCCAATTATAACCTCTTTGGTTGAACAGGGTTTAACAGTAATATAGTCGACGAACGAACGACGAACGAACGCTCCGATCGCCTCCCTTAGATCACACAAGGAGAATCTCAGCACAGTGCACGAACTCTTAGCACCGGCAAGAATCTCAATGTGTTTATATAGGAATCACTTACTTACTTACTTACTTAGTCGTTCCCCTTCTACCGTGAGGTGTAGAGGTTTGGAAGAGAGAGCGCCAGACCATTCTATCAGCTGTCTTCTTCCTGGCCTGGTTCCTTTCTAGTCCTCGGTCCTTCAAAGATTGTCTAATGTTGTCCTCCCAGCGAACTCTGGGTCGTCCTGGAGGTCTGGATCCCTGGCTCTTTGTTTCCCATGCTTGTCGTGGTAGCCGATCTTCTCCCATTCTGCAGACATGGCCAAACCATCTTAGTTGGGACTGTTCTATTTGGGTCTGCAGCGGATGGGATTTCAGGCCTTGACGTATCGTCTGGTTGCGGACCATGTCTCTTCTTGTTACTTCAACCACTTTCCTCAGATACCTCATTTCTGAGGTTTGGATCTGGCTTTTGTGGGTTGTAGTCATTGCCCACGACTCGCATCCATATGTCAAAACTGGGACATAGGTGGAGCGGTATACAGCCATCTTCGTTTTCTTACCAACCTCTTTCTTGCTGAGGAATCCACGATTTATGGCCTGAAAAAGTCTCCCAGCCGCTGCTTTTCGAGTGGCCAACTCTTCTTTGATGCCTCCCTTTCGGTCTATAATAGCTCCGAGATATTTAAAGTGGTCGACCTGCTCCAGGACCTGTTCTCCCAACTTAATCTGATGTTTTCTTTCTTCTCGTGATATCACCATGGATTTTGTTTTTAGAGCTGCTTATGACCATCCCTCTCTTCTCCAGCTCTTCCTTCCAGACTTGCAGGTTGGATTGGAGATGTGCCTCTGATTTAGCAATCAGGGCAACATCATCAGCAAATGCCAGCTCCGAAATATAGACCTGTCTCATCTTCCAGTACCCCACTGAATACTTTCTTGTTCTCTCCTTACATGCCTTGATGACATCGTCCATGAGGAGTATGAAAAGATAAGGTGACAGGATATCACCTTGTCTTACACCAGTGGTGGTCCTGAACTCTTCTGACTTATGGTTTGCTGTCCTCACATAATTTCTGCAAGACTTGTAGAAGCTCTGTATAGCATGAATCAGAGGTGCTGGAATATTCTTCCTTGCCAAACAGTCCCAAAGTTTGCTCCAGGGGACTCTGTCAAACGCCTTTTCCAGATCTATGAAACAAAGATGGATCTCACTCTTATACTAAAGGGCCTTTTCACTCAGCTGTCTGAGTGTGAAGATTAGGTCTTGAGTACTTCGGTTTGCTCGGAATCCGCACTGGACCTCATCCAATTGTGGCTCAGCGCGGCGTCGGAGCCTCTGCCCTGGGATTCTAGAGTAGATTTTACCAGGGACACTGAGAAGGGATATGCCTCTATGGTTTCCACATTGTCGATTGTCACCCTTTTTTGAAAATTGGTGTTATGATGGCAATCTCCCAATCCTTTGGTATGGTCTTGTTGCACCATGCTGCCTGTAGGACCTTTAAGAGTAATAGGTCGCCTGATGCTCCCATGTACTTAACCATTTCTGGTGTTATACCATCATGCCCTGCTGCTTTGCCCATCTTGATTTTCTCTAGTGCTGCCCTCAGTTCTTCCATCTTTATGTCATCTTCACCATCATTGGTTTTCTCTTCTGTGCTAGTGGTTATCATTTCTGTTGCTTCACCATGCTCACCATCCAGGAGTTCTGAGAAATATTCTTTCCATCTTTCCATTACTTCCTTCGGGGCAGTAAGCAATTTGCCTTGCTTGTCCTTTATAAATTTGAGAGGGCATTGTTTTTCCTTCCTCATGTTCTTTAGGGTCTTATAGAACAATTTCTGGTTTTCTTGTGCATCTTTTTCTAGCTTTTCTCCAAATTCTTCCCAGGACTTCTGTTTTGCTGCTAGCACTTTGTTCTTTGCTTCTGTTCTGAGTATCACATATTCTCTATATTTTTCCATTTGTCCTGTTGTGTTTTTAGCTCCTAAGTATTGTTTCCATGCCATTTTCTTCTCTCTTATTTTCTCTTTGACTTCCTCTGTCCACCAAGGTGTCCTCTTTCTCTGGTTCCCAAGTCGGACTTCACCGCATGCTTCTGCAGCAGCTGTCTTTATGATATCCTGAATTTATTCCAGAGGGTTTCCAAGTCATCAGGTCGTTCTTCTGTGTTGCTCACTGCTGTAGCAATAAGCCCCTGATATCTGGTCTTAATTTCTGGCTCTCTCAGCTTGTAGGTCCTAATGCTCATTTCTCCTGCTCGTTTACTTGGTTTCTTGCGTGATGTTGGGCAGTTCCTAGGCTGAGCAACTCTTTCAGTTGTTCGTTTGATTGTTAGCAGGTAGTGATCACTTCCAATCTCTGGCCCCCTCCAGACTCTTGCATCTCGGACATATCTGAATGAGCTTCTCCGAACAATGGCATAGTCGATCACTGACTTCTCATTCTTGGTTGGTTCACATCTAGTGTATGCATGTATGCGCTTATGGGGGAACTTTGTGTTTGTAATGATCAGATTCTGCTCACTGCAGAATCTAAGGAGTCGCTTTCCATTGTCATTGAGAGTATCTTCTCCATATCTTCCGATAACGCCACCCCATCTAGCATGGTCATTTCCAACTCTGGCATTAAAATCTCCGAGCATGATAACTTCATCTAGGCAGTCATCCACTGTCCTTTGAAGCAGCTCGAAGAATTCCTCCTTGACCTCTGCTCTCTCATCCTCATTTGGCCCATACACTATGATATATAGGAATCACACATTCTATAAATAGTTTTGTTGTGGATAGGTTTATAATTTTTAAACTTTACCAAGGCAGCGGCCTGATAGGCCTACTCTTTGTAGCGTAAGGTTTTATTAGTGTGATGATAGTACTTGAGCAGAAGCAGAATTCTCTCGAGAATGTGGGAAGTCCCAGTGATAGAGAAGTGCACTGGTATCACAAGTGAGTTACGACTGTGCATACCCTGAGCTAGAAAATAGTATAAGGCATCAGACTATAAATTGCCAACTTCGCTTTGTAACCACCTGTGATATTTAATTAAACTAGAAAAATAACTCAACTTTAACAGTTAAAAACTTGACAAGTCAAATGAGTACAATTTCATAGTTTAATATGTAAATCTATCTAATTGTGTGATGAATGGTGAATGTTGGAAGATGGTATTCAATGGGTAAGTATATTTACAAAGATGATTGTATATTTAATTAATTAACTTAAGAAAAAGTCCGCATTGGATCTTCCAATTGAATTTATAAAAAGTTCTTCCACTGTAGTGTTACACTAGTCATTAGCTATTACGGTATTAGAATCACTGAATTTTCATCATTGACATTTTTACTGCTCACTTAAGTCACTGGAATTGGTCATAATCGCACTCAACTTCTGAGTAAGCACTGTTCTTGGTAGGATTGACACAACACACTCGTTCTGATAATCTTCACTTTAGCCCACCCAAGACTGAGGGGGACTAAGGTTCTGGTACATGTACAACCACTGTGAGGTTCCAGGCAGCTGGATTGACTGACCACTCAACTTCAGGTTTGAAGACTCAAATAAAAACCTGTAACAAGGAGTGATATGTGGCTAGACTGTGTCATGGAGCTCACATATCCCCTAGTGTATATGAGATGAGCGTGTCTCAGATGTATGCATGTCTGATGAATGAAACATGACTCAGTATGATTCAGCAATAGCGAGACAAGACAAGTGTCTACTGCAGAACATTTTCTCAAATAATATAATACATGAATAAATCCAATTAATATGTTCATATTGGTATGATGCAACCATTTCCTTCCACATATAAATGCCAAGTCAGTGATGTACTTGCTGGTAGGTTATAGTGATCCAGACAAGGACTAGAATGGGTTATATTAGTCCTGACAATGGCTTGTTAGGTTAGCCCTGACAAGGACTTGTTAGGTTAGCCCTGACAAGGACTGGGTGTATTAGTCCTGACAAGGACTGTGGAGGTTATACTGTTGGTTTCCATCTTCAGCAAGCATACCCGTACATACAAATATTAGGTCTGAAACACTCAATTCTTAAATAAAACCTGAAATAAAATGATATTAATCACACAAATGTCTATAGTAGTTCTACATACCCTCTAGAATCACTGTAAACTCAGTGTAAGACTGTATTTGGTGAAGCAATTCTGCACGGCGTACAGATAGTAAAGTATTAACCCTTGGCAGCTCTCTTCTTCAGTCTCTCACTCTGGCTTGTCTAGTGTTAGTGAGCAATTTTGAATGGAGCGCTCCGTCTTTTTATACGTTGAGAGCGGATGCATAAGGCAACACCTACGATTGGTTCGTTTTGGTCTTCAAAGATTTCATCCTTCCAGGCAAAACTGTGTATTTTCCTTACACACTTCTTCTCTTCACAACTGCACTCTTCTATCCAACACTTTCTCCTATGCCTCCTTTTATTTCCCCGATTTGGAGCTTCTTTTCCACATGATTTTAATTGAAATTAGTTAGGACATGTATTTGTTATAAAATATTAAAGTTTATCGTCTTGATAGAATTTCTTCTTCTTCTTCTTCCTCGTTCGCCCTGAAAAGGACGGTGGTTGCGTTGTGTCTGTTTGCGCCTAAGCTGTGATATCTGCACCTTTCGGTCGACACATCCGACTTCTGCACGGCATTTTTTTAGGGACCGGGTTTGCCTTCCCATTTTGATCCGTACTCGCTCAGCCAGACTGCACTGCTGCAGACTGTTTCCAGGACCACCACGTGGAGGTGGAGTACGGTCTTGACCAGCTCTGGTTCGCTGGTCCTGATGCAAGCAGTCAAGCTATGGGTCGCTGACTGCATTCACTATTGTTGCATCTTGGGGTCCCTGATAGAATTTGATGTGATGACTAAGTCAAACTTCAATTTTCTTCTTAACTACTCACTCCCTCCAATAGTCCTTCGAAATTCACATTCTTGGATATATCCTCCGAGAAAACAAATCACTCCTAACACTTTTCAACAAATCATGTGCTTGTAGCAAATAAAATTCCTTCCAGCAGTTAAAACGTTCGAAATCGCCATATTGCTTGCCCCTTACAGACTCTTCCCCTTGCGAACGAGAGAGGTGCTGGCGTTTGATTGGCTACTATCTTTAGCCTTCCAAGAAAAATTCTACACTTTGTAAACACACTAGTAGTACTGTGTTCGTCTTTTTCATTCATTAACGAAGCGTGTTTTACAATCTTGGTACTTCTTCTTCTTCTTTGATCCTTAGCCGCCGACCGTCAAAGCAGTCAGTGGCCATCACGCCTAGTGGCGTCTTGTAGGGCAACAACAAATTGATTCCACTTTGCTCGGTCGGTGGCCATCCTTCGTACAGTGCCCCAACTCTGGTTCGTTCTTTGCATCTCAGCCTCCACAGTCCTCCGCCAGGTTGTTTTTGGTCGGCCTCTCTTTCGTTTTCCTTCAGGGGTCCAAAGCATAGCTGTTCTTGTGATGGCATCAGGGTCTCTTCTGAGGACATGACCAACCCAGCTCCAGCGTCTGCCAGCTATGATGGTGTGCATGTCCTCTTGCTTGCTACGAGTAAGCAGATCTTGGTTAGTGATGGTATTTGGCCAAAAGATTCGGTGAATTTTTCTTAGGCATGTTGTGAGAAAAGAGGACAATTTCGACATTTCCTTCTCTGTAACTCTCCAGCATTCCGCACCATAGAGAAGCACAGAAAGCACACAGCTCTGATATAATCTTAATTTTGTGCTTGTGCTGTATTGGGAGGACTTCCAGATATTGTTTAGGCTAAAGAAGGCTGTTCTTGCCTTATTCATTCTGATGTTGATGTCTTTGCCTGCCCCGCCGTCTGGTGTTACTATGCTTCCTAGATATGTGAAGGTATCTGTCTGTACCAATTGCTGATTCCTTACTGATATGGGCTCAGGGTTGCTCACATTGAGCGTCATGACCTCAGACTTCTTTCTTTAAATTGATATTCAAGCCCACCTGCTGGCTAAACTTATTAAGTCTATCCGTTTTTTCCTGGATGTGTTGATGTGAATGTGCTAGTAGTGCAATGTCATCTGCATATTCCAGATCTTCCAATGTAGAAAATGTTGTCCATCTTATTCCTCTTGGACTGCCCTTTGTTGTCTGGGGCATCACCCAGTCTATGACTGTTAAAAATAGAGTGGTTGATAAGGGGCATCCCTGTCGTACTCCTGTCTTCACCTCAAAGGTTAGGTTGCTCTACCCAACACTATACGTAAAGTTGGCATAGAGGCTTTTTATGATTGACACTATGCAGCTTGGAATTCCATAAGCCCTCAGTATTTTCCATAAACTGTCCCTATGTATGCTGTCGAAAGCCTTTTCAAAATCAACAAAATTAATGTAAAGCTGTCTTTGCCATTCTGAGCACTGCTCTATAATGTTCCTGAGAGTGAATATATGATCTACACATCTCCTGCTCTTTCTAAATCCTGCTTGTTCTTTCCTCAGTTAATCTTGCTACACTCTTTACGATTTCCAACTGCCTTTCTGCAATGAAGCTACTCGAGGAAAACTATATCATTCTATTTCAAACCCACAAAAGAGGACTATTCACGCCTTGGGGATAAGCAAACGATCATTGCACCGCTGGATAGCGACATCTGAAATGTCTAATTCCAATGTTTTACACACGAAAATTAGGCCAAGAGTGGTGGATAATTTTGACAGAGAATTGATCCGCAGAGAAATTTGCAATATGTTTCACAATAATGAGGCAGTGACTTTAAGGAAATTGAAAATTTGGTTAAGAAAGAATAATGACATTGATATTTCCAAATCTACGCTATGGAGGACTATTAGGAGTTTGGGATTCACTTTTAGAAAATATGTTGGTGCTAGAAACCTTATTTGTGAGAAGCCTCATATAGTTGCAATGAGAAGCAAATATTTACGCGAGGTCAGAGAAATGAGAAGAGATTGTTATGATTTTGTGTATTTAGATGAAACTTGGATCAATGCGCACCACAGTAATGAACGAGAATGGCAATCATCTGATGGAACAACTAAGAGACTAGTACCAAACAGCAAAGGACAGCGCCTAATAATTGCACATGCAGGAAGCAGCCATCATGGGCTTCTAAATAATACTGAACTCATATTTGTTTCAAAATCCACAGATAATAGGGATTATCATACAGAGATGAATGGCAAGATATTTCAAGATTGGATTGTGAATCATGTACTTCCTTCATTGGATAGACCGTCGTGTTTGATAATGGACAATGCTTCATATCACAACGTTGTGGCACCAGAAGATAAAGTTCCTAATTCATCAAGTACTAAAGATGTAATAAAGATTTGGCTGACCAAAAACAACGTTCCATTCAACGAAATGTCCCTGAAGCCTGAATTACTTGAAATTGTAAAAAATACACAGCATACAAAGATATTTCACATAGACAAGGCAATCCATGTTTAAGATTGCCTCCTTACCATTCTCACTTAAACCCAATAGAATTAGTCTGGGCTAAAATTAAGGAACAGGTAGCAACAGAAAATAGGACGTTCAAATTAAAAGATGTTGAAATACTTACAAAAGCCGCCATCTCGAACATAGCCAGGGATTATTGGAAGAAATGTGAGAACCATGTGTTACAGGAGGAAGAGGAATATTGGACGAATGATGGTTTGTCCTTCATTCAGCCGAGATTGATTATCAATTTCTCAGAGACATCTGATTATGATTCGGATGAAGTTTAATTTCTTTAAAGATGACCTTACCGTTATTTACAAGCACAGTAGATGAGAAACTTTCCATTATGATATTTATGAACCGCAAAGTGGTGATACCTATTGAAATAATTAGATCAATGAAGGTCCAGTTTGGTAGCGCATTAAATGTCAATGACAAACAATGTCACGAGTATCTCCCATGCAGATCATTTAAGAAATCATCTTCAACAGGTATTCATATGCAAACGTGATGGCCACATTATTGTAATAGTAGACACGCCTATGCCTATTCAATTCACAGAATCTGTGACTGAAGTGGTAAAATTTCTTTTTTCGATACACAATAATTAGTATGCCGACAAAGATCAAAGGATTTCATCCGTTTATGTGAACTGGACAAGATGCACAAATATAAAGTATATATTTGTTGGGTCTAACCCAATATAACATCGTATGCAAAAAATGGCATTAATACGTTCGACGGTTAATCAGATAATTACATTTGAAGTTGGGCAAAGCTAGTGAAACGTGCTATAATATGCATGACATAGATGGTATCAAGTACAAAGTATCGGCAATAGTAGAATAGACCATGGAAAAGTACAAAACATCCCGAAAAGAATGAAGAAGAACGCACCCACAAACGCAACTACAAAGTGCGTGGTGTAGAACTGCGTTCGAGTTGCACGTCTAAATAATGGTGTGCAAAGAACCATTCTTGAATTTGACAGCCTTACGAGCATCATAGTATCGATAGAATCGAACAAATGCGAGTTGGTGAGAGGAGTGTTGAAGTGTAAACATACGGACTAATTCAACATCTCCGATATGCTGAAAAAATTGTCTAAGTGAATACCAAGTCGCGCTTGAAGGTACATTGCGCACCAAAACAGTGCGATTCAGTGAAATATGATCTCGGCCATGTCGAAACTGAGCCTGAGAATCATTGAACCTATCATGTGTCGTGCAAGTCAAGCGCACAGAGGTATTCCTACGTATATATTGTTCCTTGCATGTCGTAGTGGTGGGATAATCATGGTTATACTTGTGATCATCCGGACGAGTATGATTATCAACAACTCCCAAATGAGTAGATTTCACATGTCGTAGCTCATTACCATCGGGTGTAACCCGATGCTTGTCAATCTGACATGTCGCATCTGAGCATGTCATGACGGACTGTTCGGAAGGTCCAGTCGATGCCTCACCAACATCGGCATTGACTGTATTTTGAAGACAAAGCTGTGTATAGCGATTCTTATCAAAATAAATGGAACCAGTATGAACAACATCGGTCACGCTACGATCACATTGAACACACTGGTCTGTACTTTCACGACTCAGATCCTGCAAGTTTGTAATGTGTTTAGCAATCATGTTATGTTTCTCAGGCCCAGATGTAACATAATTCTGTCGATTATGTGAAACATTTTTCACCGGGAGCATAGGATGATCCGATAAACAGTTTGTCACACTGTTTTTACTGTTACTGGCATGTCGTCATGATTTACTCCCAGAAGAGGCAGTATAGTTTTGACCAGAAACACTGGCCTTACGCCAAGATCCACCATCATGAAAATCAGAATGGTTACGACAGGAAACCCAGACATAAGAATCCTGGCGAGGAAAACTATATTTTCCTCGGAATGATCGACTATCACCTCGTTGTAACTGAACCTTAGCATTGAATGCTTGAAGTCGAATACCACCCATAGGAAAACGATGTGTATCTCCACTAAGTTTAGCACTTGACATGCTATGCTTCTTCACAAAGTCGTTTGGGTGTGGTGAAATATCACGGCAATCCAATTTCACACCTAAACCAACTCCATCTGATGGCAATACAAGGTCCTGTGATATAATATCTAACAAAACATCTACCCTTCGATGTAGTTTAACAATCTCTAAATCTTTAACTTTGTGTTCTGCAGCAGCAGTTTGAGTCAGTTGTTCTATTTCTATGGAGTATCTACTGACACATTCCATATTCTTAGCCTTTTCTTGTTCAAGTTCAAGTTTGAGTGACTCAATAGCGCTATAATGGCCATTCATAAGCTCATCAACCTTCTCCGGAAATACAATTTGTTTCTCTTCAAGTTGTTGAATTAGATCTGCATTCTCATCTAATAGACTACAAATCGTGACCATCTTGGAATCTACACGTCTCTGGGCCTCAACTTTGAAATTCTCATAGTCCATTTTTACTTTTACAGCTCACTGGTAAGAGCCTTTTCCTTATCACTCTTGTACCTGATCTCCTGTTTTAAATTTCCCAATTCCAAATCAGGAGTAGGTTTTCTAAGTTCTGACTTACTAACTTTAAACTCATTGTTTGTGTCACTTAGTCGTTTAATATTGTCCCTGAGTTCTCTTTTCTTAGAGCACACAATGTATTAGACTCTGAATCTACATAAGTCTGGGCCTTATATTTAAAATTCTCATATTCTGCTTTCACAGTAACCAACTCATGAGTAAGAGATTTTTCTTTATCCTTCTTCTCTTTCAACTCGAATCTCAATTTCGCCATATCACGAATAAGAGCCTTTATTCTGACCTCTGCATATTGGTTTACTCGTAACAACTCTTGTTCACGTATAGTGAACTGAGTTTTGGCATACATAGCCATTTGAAAAGCTGATTTACCTATGCGTATGCCTTCTGCGAAAATTGCTTCCACAATAGACATATTTCTAGTTAATACGTGCACCAAAATAGTATGTTGTCCACCAATGAAGTATACAATTAATGTATACACTCCTTAAAACACCATGAAATCAATCAATCTGTGATGTAAATATACCTTTGAATGTGAACCACGTAAAGAGCACAGGCACAATGATAGGCACAAGCAAATGAAACACAGTGAAGTGATATCTCCAATTATACAACGCCACGTAACGAATCTAAAGCGACTAAGGAAGACTCAGACATATTAATCAGAAAAAAAGAAAACATTTCAAAAATAAACAAGACAAGTCGTCGTTAAATATACAGATAGACAACAGTTTTACATTAACAACGTATAAACTTATACACGGCACTGAAATTAGGTCATGCAAATTAAAAATGACGACCGACGTGACGTCACAGCTAAGCACGAAAAATGGTGTTTGTTTTGCAAACGGAGGCGTATCAATCCCTAGCAAAACGAACCGCTCGATCCTCCGTCAGCAAATACAGACACAGACCCTAACAGTCGTTGCCATTCCCTGAATTTTTACTAACAGAATCCCAGGCAATAGCAAGCCCACCAGCCACCCACATGAAATACAGATAAAATAAATTGTGAATACATAAATGATAGCGGCAAGTAGACAGTATGACAACGGATAGACTGAAGAGCCAAAGCTAACCCTTTAGAAGGACAGTATTCATGTACTGACACACTGATCAAAACAAACAGGACTTATCTTATGCGCGTCAATCACAGTAGAGGGACCTGAATGTGTGATGCCACACGATGTGCCACAGTTCATACAAAGTCTTCATTGTTGACTTCATCTATTGCAGACATCTGACGACCGCCAATCCGCAACACAGAGTCGAGGAAGTTTTCCCGTTTCAAACGTCTTCGAGGGAAATCTGCACCACCTGCCACAGGTGCCAATTAGCCCTGACTTCAGTTCTGGAATTGACTTTTGCGTGATGGAAGACGGTTACCTCTTGACATGTGCATTTAATACGATTGACGTAAGAGTTGATGTGCCAGTTTGTCCTATGGAACAGTTTTGAATGAATCTCACTGTTGTCAATTGTCAAACATTCGGAGTACGTTGATATGATCAGAAATCAGCCGTACCGACTGCCAGAAGGGCTCCACCACTTCTGACGCCAATATATGTTACGGGCTTTAATTTCTTATGTGGGCATATTACTCTTGCTTTGACTTTCTCCTCTGACTGGACTGTCGTTTTACTGCAGTAAAGTTAGTATATTGCCGTAACTGTGGGTTTCTGCAATAATATTGGATTCCGGATATTCAAGCATATTGTTTCTCATTATATTTTTGCCCATTAGTCTGTCGTCTAAGTTTCTTGATATCTCTTCGGTGTGTGTGTGTAATCAACCCAACATGGTCGATCAGAACTCTTGAACGAAGAACAGAAGTGCTTAAGTATGCAGCACAAACTTCTGTAACTCACAAGCAATCGACAGGAATGCCTGAATGACGACTTTTGCATTTATTATCCATGCATACAACATCGTATGATAATTGATGACGAAAACATATGGTTCCTATATCACGTAGGCAGCAGTGAACACACTATACATTAGCTTCAACTGTTTGCTATCCACACGGTGAAGTTAACCGTTACTTTAGCACATTAACTCTTCAGAGTTGTAATATCTAGCACTGTTAGCTTCTTTAGAATAATTACGCAGTGAACGTATTTCAATAGGTTACCATACCTTTAGCTTCTCTCTTAGGAGCCTTATTATTTATTAAATCTCTGGCTAGTTTCTCATATTTAATTTGGCTGCTCACGCCATCATAGTCTGCCATAATTGAACCTGTTAACCTTAATCTACACACACCGTATTATTAATTTAGTCCATGCGTTATCCACCGATAAAACGCATACCATATATTCTGGACTCAAACGTCCTTATACCTTACATTTACCATTGGCTATTCAAGCCTACACTTATATCATTTAGTGGGCTAACCACCCATAATCTAAAAACACTGCTTTATGCCCTAAGGCCATATGTCGACTCTTCGTAACCAAGTCTAACCCGTCAGCAAGTAACGTACGCATCGCGTTATGAGCCTGACTAGAGGCAATGCTGCATAGTGCGACCATCTCAAATAAAACCAAACGGAGATGCTGGCAAAACCATGCAGCAGACCTCAACACGGGCTAACGCCTGTCAGATTACCTAATGACTTCCAGCCAGACGGTAAATGTGTCTGATAGTCTGAAGTAGGCTGATGGACTAGTTATAGATAAGCATGTATCTTATTTCCGCCAGCCGACCAATGACGACAAACACTTGTGGAATGTGTCTGATAGTGGTAACTCAGATTGGTCATGTGAGTGACAACGTACGGTGTGACGTGAAAATCACAGCCCATCCTTAAGATGTTGTTATTTATTGTGGAAAACAAGTAGTAATTGAAGGGCAATACCTTATATGGTTCCTAAGGCTGAAAACGATCTAGATGTAAATACAGATATTCCACGAAAAGAAGAAATCATCACAGCAATCAAAGGGTTAAAGAACGGAAAAGCTCCTGGCCATGATAACTTAAATGCAGAGCTATTTAAGACAGACCATGAGCTAGCAGCAGAACTATTAGAACCACTATTTGCACAAGTCTGGAAAACGGGGACAACACCATCAGAGGGGAACAAAGGAATAATTGTCAAATTGCCCAAGAAGGGAGATCTTGCAGACTGCAATAATTGGAGAGGAATCACTCTTCTCTCAGTTCCCAGCAAAATACTGTCCAATATTGTCATTTTGTTTGGAAATCTACATAACGGTCGTTCAGACTAACCTTCAAGTGTTCCTTCATAACGTTAAAGTCAAGGTCAACTTTGGATTCCAACTGTCAGAGTCAACGTTGAAAGCTCATCCATGCAACACCCGAGAACCATAATCGCTAGCTCTGCGAGGGCCGGGAAATTTTTCTTCTTAAACAGATAAGTGAACTGTTGTTCTGTTCACCGTTGCATGTTTATAGTTGAGCCTATCTTTAATATGTCCAGTTATGCTTTATGTTATATGTTATATGTTTAACGTGGGCTGGTTGGGATGGCGACTTACGAAGGGAACATCCCAGATTCACTAACGGGCCTTCGTGAGTGTTCTTTAGGGACAATTTTTTGTAGACCTCCCACAGTGGAAGTTCCAACATATGTTTGTTGAAGGATTTTTTCAGTCCATTGCGTTGGTTCTCTGTGAACTATATTTATTTAGCTGTGTTGTTCTGTTTTCAATATTGTTATCGTAATATATTTTGGTGTGCTTTGATTTTACCAAAAGTTTTGTTTGTATTTGTTGATCTAACCTGGCTATCGTTTATTTTTATACATTATTCATGTTTATACTTTGTGACGTCATCATGTCGCGTCACTTCTTTGCAGTAAGATTGTGTGGCAACATTTTTTCTCTTCAGTTTCTCTGTAATTTTTTTCTTTCTTTACTGCAAACGTTCTTAGGCGTCTTTGTGATCTGTCTATTTTTGTATTTGATCTGTTATTTTCTTATAATCTTATGATGCATACTTTTACGATTAATTAATAACTGTAATAATTAAGAATTAATTGTACAAGTTCTACGGACAGGAACTTGTCACATACTAAGTAAGGGGAAAAATTTTAAACCCTTTTGAAAATTGTTTGACTAAGTGAGTACCTACATAATATTAGACAGGATGTCTATATTAGAGTATTTTATGGATTTTGGAAGATTGCTGGGTTTTAAGGGTGAAGCTTTGGTAGTATATGCAGCCAATGCATCAGAAGAGAGGAGAAGATGTACTCCAGATTGGTATGAATGGAAGAGGAAAGAAGAATTATCTAAGGAAAGTCAAGCAGAATTGCATTTGGTAGATATGAAGCGTGTAGAGAAATTGGCTGAGACAAGGAGAGAAGAAGAATTAGCTAAGATGAAGAGAATAGAAACATTAGCTCTTCCTCATGAGAATAAATTAAGACATTTTCAACTGGAGAAGGAGAAAAAGGAGCTAGAAGATGAAATGAGCTCATTAAAAAACGATGTAAGAAAAATGCTCTTACTAGGGAGCTAGAACAAGTCAAAATGGTTTATGAGAAATTAAAAGTGGAGGCCCAAATAAAGGATGATTCAAAGACGGGCACGATTCGTGCTCTAATGAATGAGAATGTAGATCTATATCTCCGACTTGACGAGCTTCAAACAGCATCTCCCGCGAAGGTTGATGAAATAATGGATTGCCATCATAGTGATATTGAGACACTCAAACGGAACCTTGAACAAGAAAAGGCCAAGAATGTAGAATGTGCCAGTAGACACACTAAAGAAATTGAACGTCTGGCTGAAACTGCCGCTGCAGAACTCAAAGTTAAAGATGTAGAAATTAAGGATAGGGTTGCTAAAGAGAAGATTCTTAATTTTCAGTTAAGTAAAACTTAAAAGTCAGATTATGATAGACTTCAGGTTGAAACCCAAGAGAGATTAAATAAAGCCCTTGCTAACGAAAAAGCAATTACAGATTTGGCGATTACGAAACTTCGTAACAGAGTTGATGGTTCTGTTAGAACGTTTGTCTTGAACAACAAGGTGTTGTCTGCTGTTAAGGTTGACAGAATTAGACATAATTTTGATGATCAACCCCTTACTAAAAACTAAGAGTCAGCACCAAGCACTCAATGCTGATAGTCAACTGGTTATAAAAAAATCTTTCCGAGGCAAATATACTTGTCCTCGACATGATTCAGGGGTTTCCTCTCGTAACAAGTCTGACTTTGATAATGATGGATCTTGGCGTAAGGCCAATGTTATTTCAATCACTACAGCAAAATGTCCACCACACGAAAAGGGTAATTATAACCACGTCGCTCTTCCGGGATGTGAACAGATGAAGGTTTTCCATGATACCAAACTTCATGTAGATAATCGTTATTATGATAGTCATGATGTTCATATTGGTGATGCTACAACTGTTGACAAGAAAGTTACAACATGTCAGATTGACAAACATCGGGCTTCACCCGATGATAATGAGCTACGACTTGTGCAAGCTGCTCATAATCATATTCTTCCGGTTGATCACAAGTTTAACCGTGATTGTAAAAACTATGCTAACTGACATGTAGGGAACATGCACGTAAGAATTATTCTTTGCGCTTAGCTCGCACAACACATAATAATTTGAATGATACTCGGACTCAGTTGCGATCTGGCCAAGATCATATGTCACTGAATCGCACTGTTCTGGTGCGCAACATTCCATCGCATACAACTTGGTATGCACTTCGAAAATTTTTTCAGGAAGTTGGTAATGTTAAATTTGTTCGCATGTTCGAATTTCAAAATTCTTTTAACCAGCTTCGCTTTTGTGCGCTTGTGTGATAAACTATCTTGACGGTGCCCCCCCCCCCCCCAACAATCGTGACGCTCACAGAGCTGTTAATTTAATACATGGTTCACTTTTTGCGCACCATCCTCTAGACGTGCAACTTGTACAAAAGTCTGAACCTCGCCCTTTATAGTTGCGTTTGTGGGTGCGTTACTTTTCATTCTTCCGGTCGTTTTATTCTTGTCTTTTCCACTATTGCAGATACTTCTATGTTCTTTATATCATCTATGTCTTGCATATTAGCATTTCTTTATTTTCAGGTATCCTGTCTGTTCCGACTTTCTTCACTTGTTGTATCTATATTTATTTATTTTTATTGGGCCGATTAGCTCAGTATCTTCTTGTCGCGAGAGGTTCAGATGTTATTAAATGAAAGATATCCAGGACAAAAAGATGTATCAGATGATACCAGGATAGTGCCAGATCAGAGATTGGTTTTATAAGAAATACCCCCTTCTCTGAAAAGAGCAAGGGTGTATCGACAATCAAAGGGAGGGTCAAGCTGTATAAACCTTCAAGTATGATGATAGTGTTTGTTACTGAAGGTCTAAGTGCTAAATCTCAAGATCCTCCCTTGAATAATGGTTATTAATTTTTGTATTGACTCTGCTAGGGAATTAATTAGTTAATTAAATATGTAATAGATATATATAACCAACAGAACCTTAACTCAATTTAAATAATTAAGTAAGACTGATTATATATATTTACAATTTATTGATCCTATACCGTTTCTCTTTTTTGCAAATGTTTTTACAAGATAAAATAAATAAACATGGAATGTCCATTTCCACAATAGTTAAATATGATAAAGTTATCTTTCGAATATTAATTAGTTATCTCACATTCATATATACTGTATATTTATATAGGACACTTTCACTGAACTGTACAGTTGGTATTTAGTTTATTAAAGTCCTTCATGAGTCATCACTCAAACTGTTTTTGTTGTTAGTAGTATTTTATTTGTTTGATAATGTCTCTGGATAGGCTGATCAGTGAAATTGTGTTACCACTTATCTCCAAAAATGAGCAGCATCCACTATAGCCAGGATCACAAAATGTCTGGATCTCCAGGCTGGGAAAACATTTGTTGTCTAGTTCTAGATATATTGAGAACGTTTGCACCACAGAGTCCCTCAGAAGTGAATGTGTCGTACAATCTTAGTAGTTGCAGGCTAAAACATGTAATACAAATAATCACAACCCTTGTATGGTCCAGCACTATTCTATCCACACACACAATGGACGTAACAAAACAGTTTCAGACATGGTGCTAACAGTTGCACAGGACAATTTAGCTCAGTACCACTCACAGCCAGTTCAATGTGATTACACTTTCCTATAAATCCTACGTTAGATCCATTTGTCCATGAACGGCTTCCATACAATGGTTTGGTTTAGTTCAAACTATTAAGTGACACCTTGATTAATACATGTTAACAAATTATGTGATCCTGTCTCATGGTCCTGATCAGTGTGTCTTTCCTTTAGGAAATAATCCTTCAAATACATTATTAAACCTACAATCGTATTTTTGCCATAATTCTCAAGTATTCTACACATTTCCCAATGCGAGCTTTCGTCTCTAACAGTCAACACATGCTGGCGTTCAGATGGCAATACACTCGTCCTGTAAGTGTTTTTCTTAACACACTCAATACACTTACGAACACACAAGTGGATTAATCACAAGAAAATTACATAATTATATACATATATATATATTCTTTCTTACCCTCAGGCAATACACATAAGCTGTAACAGGCTGTCAAAAGGTATCTAGGTCTGCTATGCAGATGCAGTGGCAAAATATTTGACAGCACACTTTTTTCCGCTCTCTTCTGTACCGCTTAGTGTTTCAAAAAGTTGTGGCTCCAAATCAACCAAGTTCAAGGACTTTTATACCGTCGCTCCCCCCCGTATCGGAGGAATACGGCCAAAAAAACCGGTGTTAGGAATCTAAAAACGAGGCATCTTTTGCCTGCCTTGTACAATGTGCAAACATTTTTAATATTTATTATCTCTCTTAAATTCTGACCGATTTTTGATAATTTAAAGTTAGAATTATACTGTGAATTTATCTCTACCGTTCTATCTACTAATTGTTTAGTTAGCAAACTGCATTTCAATCTATGCAGACTTTAACTAACTAAATTTGGGATTACCCTGATGTATAGATGTCGACTATTAAACGTTTTTCACTTTAAATGAGCTACTATTCGAGGAGGAAGTCTTTACACCTACCTCTTAAGTAACATCCCCGTTGTTGAACTATCTATATCCTTTCATTTTAAACATCTCTAGTCATTTAAGAAATTAAATAATTCGTATAACTTACATAATGAACTATGCATATTTACATAAAATGGGCTGATGCGTGATGCCATAATGAAGGGCATGGTATCCGCATGTCAGTGGTTTTGTGTAGTGTGCAGATGTGTTTTCAGTCAAACAATGTTCATTACCAAAAATAAAACAGGCAATCCACATAGGACGTCAGTAAACTCACGACGTATAAAGTCAATGATTCTTGTAACAGCCGTTGACGTTTTTCTTCATTATTTATTGTGGACGCCACAGTGACAAAATGGTTACGCGAATATGTAGGCACATCAAACAGTCATTATCACAGCAACATTCAATACAGCAATAGACGGTAGACAGCATTACAATGATGAGTCAGATGCATGTTATATTTCATAGTGCTGTAAATGTAGTCAGGTGAAAAACTCCATCCTTTTCTATAACAGCCAGGAGATAACCAGATGTATGAGATCAGTTCACTCTCCTTAGTCTGACTTCAGCAAGACAGACACGTCTGCCGAAGTATAAATAATGTCCTCAAAAATATCCTCTAGATAATAAAGGTTTTCCAAACCTAGTTCATTTAACAAAGTAGCAAGTAATGGTCCTTGGGACGTGCATCAACCGATGCAGTACAATACAGCGACATGTGAGCTGGGAAAACATCTCGTGACGACGACTTTCGAAGACAGGCTATGAATCGAAATCGCTCACGACCCAAAATCGATAGAGTTAATGAAAAGTCAATTTACCTTGCCTTCAGGAAATACACAGAAATATCACGCCTCCCGACATGTGGGAAACACTATAGGTATTATCTCGAATAAACGAAATATCCATTAAGAGGACTACACATCCCTGACAGAACAAAAAATAGCGGAGATCCCCTCTTCAACGAGGCATCTCTTTCGCCATTCAAATCGCTCACTCCACTAGTGGTGGGCGGAAACCGATCGACCAAAAAACAAGACCAGTCATGCGCAGTCAAGCGCAAAAAGACCACAGCTCAAAACTTAACTGCATTCAATACCAACGCGAGAAGACAAATGCTTACCGAGAAAAGTGACTATAAATTTCAAGCAGTTGTTGCCCTTGCGTTATAAAATAGATATTGTAATAAAATGATGTTGCGAGAATTTATCACGCAACATATCACCACCTCCTCCCGATAAAAAAAAATGTGGAACATATTTTTTTTTTAAATATCAAAGAGCATGCGATAAGCGGCTCAAAACGCACGAATTATGCGCTGATAATTAATTAAATTGCCTAACATGAGGCTAAATATAGAGTGTCTGGTGAGGATATACCTCAACAGAAAAATAAATATGTCTCAAAAAATATTCACATCGGGGAGGTGTCACCATCACACATCACGTTAGCATGTAAACACAATATACGTATGCAAGTTACCATAATCATCATTAAACAGCATACTCTAATATTGTCTTTAAAAAATGGATGTACAAATCTGATAGGAAAATTTAAATAGTACATTCTTTGACATGTAATGACATAAGTACATAGTAAAGTTAAACTACATGACGATCCAGGACATATGCACTGGTATTCCGAGGGTAAGTACACAATCTAGAACTCGTCATGCTTGATACTAGTAAGGTAAGTCCTCAGCTCAACAATGACATTCTGAGAAAGTACAAGCAATATAATGCAATTAATAACTAATATGCTTCATAAGGTACAATACATTATTAATAATTGTGGCTGTTTAGTAAACTAACGGCCCTTATATTAACTACTCAGTCCTCCTCTATCATCTTAAAAAACGAACAGAAGAAGATGACAACAAAGCACGATAGAGTGTACATATAAAGTAAGTACAGATGTGCTAATCTATTGTAGAAATATAGGTGTGTTATGACTCTGTAATATATGGAAATATAGGACAGAAGTATTAGTTGGAGTCATGTGGGCATCTAGACAAAATGTCAGCCATCACATTATCCGCACCACGGATAGCTCGTACCGTGAAGTGAAAAGGTTGAAGAGCTATAGCATATCGAGTGGATCTCGAACTCTTCAAATTCTTAGTCTGAATAGCTGTAAGAGCTTTCTGATCATTCTCTAGAATGAAATGTGCGCCCAGGAGGAATCTTTGTAGCTTTAGAATTGACCAAACCATCGCTAACAACTCACGGTCTAAAACCGAGTAGTTCCTCTCTGCCGCATTTAGTTTTCTAGAAATGTACATAACAGGATGCAGAGTATTTGCATATTGTTGCATCAGTGCTGCTCCAATCCCAGTGGATGAAGCATCACTCCGAAGAACAAAAGTCCTATCAAGAGTAGGTAATCTTAAGATGGGAGGAGAAGAAAATATATTCTTGATTTGGTCTAGTGAAGATTGGCATTCTTCAGACCAACGGACCATATTAGGCGAACCTTTCTTCAACAATGTTGAGAGAGGTGCCATGATCGAAGATAAATTTGGAATAAATCTCCCATAAAATTGAATTAAACCTAAGAGACTCCTAACTTGTTTCTTCGTTTTTAGGAACAGAGATGCTTCAGATATTTTAGTGAAGAAAGATAATTATGTGGTCTTCCTGTCTTCAAGAGAATCCAATGACCAACACATTTCACCAAAACCAACAAAAGCTTTAGAAGGTTTCGCTGTCAAATTATTCTCACGTAGAGTGGACAGTAAGTCATATAACCCTAAATAGTGATCTTCCCAGGTATCACTGAAGAGACAGATGTCATCTAAGTATGCGATGACATCCGAACGATGTGACAGAATTCGACGCATCATGCGAACGAAAGTGGCAGGGGCGTTCATGAGACCAAAAGGCATAACATTCCATTGAAATAGACCCCTAGGTGTAGAAAAAGCAGTAAGAGGTTTGGCATGCTCTGCTAAAGGCACTTGCCAATAACCTTTAGACAAGTCAAGTTTAGTGAAGAATCTAGAATTAGAAAGTCTAATCAGTAGATCTTCTAACAAAGGCATCGGTTCAGCATCGAACTTTGTGACCTGATTCAATTTGCGATAATCAACACAAATTCGTATGTTCTTATCCTTCTTCCGGACAATAACCATGGAAGAAGAATATGGTGAAGTCGATGGTTCAATTATATTTAATTGAATCATTTCATCCAATTCCTTTTCCACCTGCGACTGAAAGTGTATAGGAATAGGATAAGGCCTAACCCTAATTGGATTATTGTCGGTAAGAATTATGTCATGTTCTATGACATCTGTGTGTCCAGGAATGTCAGTGAGAACATCCTGAAATGTTTGTAACATCGACGAGACTTGTCGATGTTCGTCACCAGAAAGATTAGGAGAAACAGAAACGTTTTTCCAAGATTCCGTAGAATGTAATGGAACCACTGGAAGGGGAAGATTAACATCAGAGAAGGTAGATTCCTCATCCTGTATGACAGACAGGGATGAATAATGACCGTGAGGTGCAGGAGCATCATCCGTTGCCTGGAAAATAGGCAGCAAATAGTCCGGACGTTCGTGAAATTCCGAAAGCATGTTTATGTGGAAAGTTTTATGCTTTCCATCAATATCGACCACATAGTCAACATCGGAAATCCGAGAGACTATTGCATACGGACCTTTCCATGCAATAAGAAGTCTATTTTCCCTACTGGGGAGTAGGACGAATGCTTTGTCACCTGGACAAAGTTGTCGTAGACATCTATTCTTGTTAGCAAACTGTCTTGCCTTCTCTTTAGCAATTTCTGATGAAGCAGTTGCTAGCTTACATGCCTCAATGATCTTTTGTCTAAGAGCAATGACATACTCATATGAGGATTGAGTTTCATCGCTAATATCATCGGCAGTGATGAGATCGTGTAATAAAGACATAGGGCCGCGTGGACGCGCGCCAAAGACAAGTTCGAAGGGAGAAAATCCTGTGTGTTCATTAGGGACTTCTCTATAGGCAAAGAGAGCCGCGGGTAAAACCCTGTCCCAATCTTGAGGATGATCTTCAGTTATCTTACCAAGCAAAGTCTTGAGCGTTCTATTCAGACGCTCAACTAACCCATTAGACATAGGATGGTAGATACTACTGAGAGATCGTTCAATATGTAAGGTAGACATTACCTGTGACATAGTGTCAGATATGAGTTGAGTGCCATGGTCTGACAATATTTCTCTGGGGAACCCCAAGCGAGAAAATATCAACCAAAGAGCATCTGCGATATCTGTAGTAGATATGCTCTTAAGAGGAATAGCCTCTGGCCAACGTGTGCACATATCGACACATGTAAGGAAAAACTGATGTCCTCTGGCCGACTTGACCTTAAAAGGGCCAATAATATCTATGGCCATTTTCTGAAACGGCCGAATAGGAATGTCAGCAGCCTGGATAGGCGCAGCATGTCGTGGTCCTCTAGTTTTGACCTCCTGACATACCTTGCATGATCGGCAGTAAATACGAATGTCCTTATTGACAAAAGGCCAAAAGAAAGCCGCAAGGACTCTCGACTTCGTACGGGCAAAACCCATATGTCCAGCACATTGCGAGTCATGAGCATGTTGTAATATTTGCACTCTCATGCTCTTGGGAACAAGAATTTGCGAATGTGCCGACGTAGTCGAATCTTGTACCATACGTACAAGTACGCCGTTTCTCATTGCAATCCAAGATTTTCTATTTGTATCCTGATTCGGATCACCTTTCTTCGCAAGAACGAAGAATTTTTTTAAAGAAGGATCTTCTTCTTGCAATTTTATGAAAGAGCCACGAGTGATTACTAAGTGACTATCTTGGCTATCAACTTCATTATCACTATTCAGTGAAGTTTCGGGTGTTTGTAGAGCTTGTGCTCTTGTAACTACTGCATTTGTAGCTTGCATGTTATTATCTTCCCAAGCAGCAATCTGCTGTGGGGTACACTCCCTAACTCCGTGAATACGACCAATAATAAGGTCCGCAATAGGATTAGGTAAGAGACAAGCATGCACATCTCCAGTAAAGAAAGGAGTGGCAATGCGAATTACAGCAGTAGGATATTTTTCTAGAGTGCCGCCAAATGTGACACATTTAATAACCCTTCCTGTAGCACAAGATGGATCTACAAGCGATTGTCTAACACCAATAGTGGTGCATCCGGAATCGAAAAGTAGTGAGACCGGAGTATCATTAACAAGACCCTTATGTAGAATTAAAGAACCCCTCCCGTCATGCGCAACAGCAGCAGGAAGAGCGGGAAGTGGGTGACCACAACTCAAAGTAGTTATGGTACCCGGTTCGAATAAAGTACTGCATTGGGGGCATTTGTTTGCTCTCTCAAAGTCAAAAGCAGAACCAGTGACAGCGTCAAAGTTTTTACTATCAACAACATGATTACAGGCTCCCTCAGTTTCCTGTTGTACAGCATTAGCCTGCTGATATCTCTTTTTTTTGTGTTGAGATCTACCCCGACTATTATTACCTCTGAAGTTATCAGAGTTATTATTATCTCTGCAGTTATTATTGTCTCTATTGTAATTGTTATCCTGGTTCAAATTCCAGTTTCCACGATTACTATCATGTTCACATTGATGCGAACATCTATTTGTTTGGTTTTGAGGTCTTCGGCAGGAATAACCTCTATTACCATATCCTCTTTTGAAATGCCTATAATTATTAGGGTGATAGTAACGAGTACTATCAGGTTGTCTCCAATTCTTCGAAGAAGAATCACCATGAAATTGATTTCCATGATTTTGACAGAAATTACCGCTACTCTTTCTATCAAAATTTTGTTGGAATCTACGAGCAAAGTTTTGGCCATACGGAGCTGCCGAAGCAACTGGTAAACCTTCTTTCACCTTAGAGTTACCCATGGTTATGTGTGGGTGCGCAGTTACGTATTGGCAACAGAAATCTTCCATTTCTTTTATTGTTTTAGGTTTACGTTCATGAAGGAAAGCAAGGAAAGACTCATGACAGACGACATGACTTTGTCTCTAAGTATTAAGTCCATAAGTCCTTCATAAGTTTTTTCCGTCTTAGATAGTTCAACCCATCGTGAGAAAGTAATGCGTATTCTTGCAATAAACTCGGAGAATTCAACTCCATTTTCAGGTAACATGTTTTTTTTAAATTGTAGACGATAGCCGTCTTCGTTAAGCTGATATTTCTTTAACAAAGCGGCCCTGACAACCTCATAATTGTTCTTGTCAGGTTCATCCACCATATTTAATATACTTAGAGCTTTACCTGTCAGTATCCCTGATAACTGATAAACATATTTTGCTTTGTCTATGTTATGAGCTGTACATGCTTGTTCAAATCTGTCCAGATAGAACATTATGTCATCACTGGAAGGACTAAATGTTGGTAACTTAATCTTAAAAGTATCATTATTAGCCTTACCAGAAGATGAACCCTTGTTTGAATCATTACCATTACTCATGCTCGTCAATTTCAATTTTTCCAACTCTAAAGCTAAGACCTTTTCTTCATGTTCCATTTTTGCTTTCTCTTTCCTCTCATCAGACTCTCTCTGTAATCTTCTTTCCCCACACTGGCCACCAAATGATGCGTGATGCCATATGATGATGGATGGTATCCGCATGTCTGGTTTTGTGTAGTGTGCAGATGTGTTCAGTCAAACAATGTTCATACAAAAATAACAGGGCAATCCACATAGGACGTCAGTAAACTCACGACGTATAAAGTCAATGATTCTTGTAACAGCCGTTGACGTTTTTCTTCATTATTTATTGTGGACGCCACAGTGACAAAATGGTTACGCGAATATGTAGGCACATCAAACAGTCATTATCACAGCAACATTCAATACAGCAATAGACGGTAGACAGCATTACAATGATGAGTCAGATGCATGTTATATTTCATAGTGCTGTAAATGTAGTCAGGTGAAAAACTCCATCCTTTTCTATAACAGCCAGGAGATAACCAGATGTATGAGATCAGTTCACTCTCCTTAGTCTGACTTCAGCAAGACAGACACGTCTGCCGAAGTATAAATAATGTCCTCAAAAATATCCTCTAGATAATAAAGGTTTTCCAAACCTAGTTCATTTAACAAAGTAGCAAGTAATGGTCCTTGGGACGTGCATCAACCGATGCAGTACAATACAGCGACATGTGAGCTGGGAAAACATCTCGTGACGACGACTTTCGAAGACAGGCTATGAATCGAAATCGCTCACGACCCAAAATCGATAGAGTTAATGAAAAAGTCAATTTACCTTGCTTTCAGGAAATACACAGAAATATCACGCCTCCCGACATGTGGGAAACACTAGAGGTATTATCTCGAATAAACGAAATATCCATTAAGAGGACTACACATCCCTGACAGAACAAAAAATAGCGGAGATCCCCTCTTCAACGAGGCATCTCTTTCGCCATTCAAATCGCTCACTCCACTAGTGGTGGGCGGAAACCGATCGACCAAAAAACAAGACCAGTCATGCGCAGTCCAGCGCAAAAAGACCACAGCTCAAAACTTAACTGCATTCAATACCAACGCGAGAAGACAAATGCTTACCGAGAAAAGTGACTATAAATTTCAAGCCGTTGTTGCCCTTGCGTTATAAAATAGATATTGTAATAAAACGATGTTGCGAGAATTTATCACGCAACAATGGGCCTCTATGTTACGCCTAAAAAGGTTTCCTTATACCTACCAGAAAAAGAAGCGTTTTCATTGGCTGTTTGTATCGGTCCGTTTTCCTATAGTATTGCATGCGGTAAATATGACCATGGTGTAAGACAGACCAAAACACGACACTTCTTAGTCAACGACTTTTGTCGCACTTCTTTACTTTTACACAGGCTATGACTTTAGTTCAGACTTTGAGAGCTGGGTCTTTGTCACCTGCGTTTCCTTTTTATTTACTATCACTGCACCTCTCTCTAGTTGTTAAAGAAAGGTTCAGCTAACATGATTTGCAAGAACATCAAACCACGTTAGATATTATTAAATCACTTTTTTCATCTGCACCTGCTTTACGTTTACCAAATGCAGTTATACCTGTTGTATTCCGCAGCGATGCTTCCAATTATGGAATCGGTAGTGCATTGATGCAGTGTTACTCGGGAACACTACACCAGGTGATGTCTCAAGAAAACTTACACCAACAGAACGCAGTTATTCTGTCCTCGACAAGGAAATGCTGACTATGGTTTGGTCAATTCTCAAGCTTGAACGCTTCCTTCTGGGCGCACATTTTTTCGTTGAAACAGACCAGCGTGCACTAACAGCGCTCCAAATCAACAAGGTACGCAATCGCTTTGCAGCCATTCCACTTCACTATTCGATCGATACATGGAACAGAAAATGTCCTTGCAAATGTTCTGTCGCGTTGCCCTCAAAAAACCACCGGGCCGCTACGCCTTACAGAGTGTGACACCTCTACGCTACCCAGTAATCGATTATAAATTGCTGCTTGTTAACACATGATTTTCTCATCTCACAATCTTCTTTGATCCATAACCACCAACCGTCAAAGCAGTCAGCGGCCATCACACCTGGTGGCGTCTTGTAGGGCAGCAACAAATTGATACTACTTTGCTCGGTCGGTGGCCATCCTTCGTACAGTGCCCCAACTATGGTTCATTCTTTGCATCTCAGCCTCCACAGTCCTCCGCTAGGTTGTTTTTGGTCGGCCTCTCTTTCGTTTTCCTTCAGGGGTCCAAAGCATAGCTGTTCTTGTGATGGCATCGGGGTCTCTTCTGAGGACATGGCCAACCCAGCTCCAGCGTCTGCCAGCTATGATGGTGTGCATGTCCTCTTGTTTGTTCCGAGTAAGCACATCTTGGTTGGTGATGGTATTCGGCCAAACGATTCGGTGAATTTTTCTTAGGCATGTTGTGTGAAAAGAGGACAATTTCGACATTTCCTTCTCTGTAACTCTCCAGCATTCCGCACCACAGAGAAGCACAGAAAGCACACAGCTCTGATATAATCTTAATTTTGTGCTTGTGCTGTATTGAGAGGACTTCCAGGTGTTGTTTAGGCTAAAAAAGGCTGTTCTTGCCTTATTCATTCTGATGTTGATGTCTTTGCCTGCCCCGCCGTCTAGTGTTACTATGCATCCTAGGTATGTGAAGGTGTCTGTCTGTACCAGTTGCTGATTCCTTACTGATATGGACTTAGGTTGCTCACATTGAGCGTCATGACCTCTGACTTCTTTAAATTGATATTCAAGCCTACCTGCTGGCTAAACTTATTAAGTATGTCCGTTTTTTCCTGGATGTGTTGATGTGAATGTGCTAGTAGTGCAATGTCATCTGTATATTCCAGATCTTCCAATGTAGAAAATGTAGTCCATCTTATTCGTCTTGGACTGCCCTCTGTTGTCTGGCGCATCACCCAGTCTATGACTGTTAAAAATAGAGTGGTTGATAAGGAGCATCCCTCTCGTACTCCTGTCTTCACTCAAAGGTTAGGTTGCTCTGCCCAACACTACATGTAAAGTTGGCATAGAGGCTTTTTATGATTGACACTATGCAGCTTGGAATTCCATAAGCCCTCAGTATTTTCCATAAACTGTCCCTATGCATGCTGTCAAAAGCCTTTTCAAAACCTTACTTACTTACTTAGTCGTTCCTCTTCTACCGTGAGGTGTAGAGGTTTGGAAGAGAGAGCGCCAGACTATCCTATCGGCTGTCTTCCTCCTGGCCTGGTTCCATTCTAGTCCTCGATCCTTCAAAGATTGTCTAATGTTGTCCTCCCAGCGGACTCTGTGTCGTCCTCGGGGTCTGGATCCTTGGCTCTTTGTTTCCCATGCCAAACCATCTTAATTGAGACTGTTCTACTTGGGTCTGCAGGGGGTAGGATTTAAGGCCTTGACGTATCGTCTGGTTGCGTACCATGTCTCTTCTTGTTACTTCAACCACCTTCCTCAGATACCTCATTTCTGAGGTTTGGATCTGGCTTTTATGGGTTGTAGTCATTGCCCATGACTCGCATCCGTATGTCAAGACTGGGACATAGGTGGAGCGGTATACAGCCATCTTCGTTTTCTTACCAACCTCTCTCTTGCTGAGGAATCCTCGATTTATGGCCTGAAAAAGTCTCCCAGCTGCTGCTTTTCGAGTGGCCAACTCTTCTTTGATGCCTCCCTTTCGGTCTATAATAGCTCCGAGGTATTTAAAGTGGTCGACCTGCTCCAGGACCTGTTCCCCCAGCTTAATCTAATGTTTTCTTTCTTCTCGTGATATCACCATGGATTTTGTTTTAGAGCTGCTTATGACCATCCCTCTCTTCTCCAGCTCTTTCTTCCAGACTTGCAGGTTGGATTGGAGATGTGCCTCTGATTTAGCAATCAGGGCAACATCATCAGCAAATGCCAGCTCCGAAATATAGACCTGTCTCATCTTCCAGTACCCCACTGCATACTTTCTTGTTCTCTCCTTACATGCCTTGATGACATCGTCCATAAGGAGTATGAAGAGGTAAGGTGATAGGATATCACCTTGTCTTACACCAGTGGTGGTCCTGAACTCTTCCGACTTATGGTTTGCTGCCCTCACATAATTTCTGCAAGACTTGTAGAAGCTCTGTATAGCATGAATCAGAGGTGCTGGAATATTCTTCCTTGCCAAACAGTCCCGAAGTTTGCTCCAGGGGACCCTGTCAAACGCCTTTTCCAGATCTATGAAACAAAGATGCATCTCACTCTTATACTCAAGGGCCTTTTCACTCAGCTGTCTGAGTGTGAAGATTAGGTCTTGAGTACTTCGGTTTGCTCGGAATCCGCACTGGACCTCATCCAATTGTGGCTCAGCTAGGCGTCGGAGTCTCTGCTCTAGGATTCTAGAGTAGATTTTACCAGGGACACTGAGAAGGGATATGCCTCTATGGTTTCCACACTGTCGATTGTCACCCTTTTTGAAAATTGGTGTTATGATGGCAATCTCCCAATCCTTTGGTATTGTCTTGTTGTACCACGCTGCCTGTAAAACCCTTAAGAGTAATAGGTCGCCTGATGCTCCCATGAACTTAACCATTTCTGGTGTTATACCATCATGCCTTGCTGCTTTGCCCATCTTGATTTTCTCCAGTGCTGCCTTCAGTTCTTCCATCTTTATGTCATCTTCACCATCATTGGTTTTCTCTTCTGTGCTAGTGTTTATCATTTCTGATGCTTCACCATGCTCACCATCCAGGAGTTCTGAGAAATATTCTTTCCATCTTCCCATTACTTCCTTCGGGGCAGTAAGCAATTTGCCTTGCTTGTCCTTTATAAATTTGAGAGGGCATTGTTTTTCCTTCCTCATGTTCTTTAGGGTCTTATAGAACAATTTCTGGTTTTCTTGTGCATCTTTTTCTAGCTTTTCTCCAAATTCTTCCCAGGACTTCTGTTTTGCTGCTAGCACTTTATTCTTTGCTTCTGTTCTGAATGTCACATATTCTCTATATTTTTCCATTTGTCCTGTTGTGTTTTTAGCTCCTAAGTATTGTTTCCATGCCATTTTCTTCTCTCTTGTTTTCTCTTTGACTTCCTCTGTCCACCAAGGTGTCCTCTTTCTCTTGTTCCCAAGTCGGACTTCACCGCATGCTTCTGCAGCAGCTGTCTTTATGATATCCTTGAATTTAATCCAGAGGGTTTCCAAGTCATCAGGTCGTTCTTCTGTGTTGCTCACCGCAGCAGCAATAAGCCCCTGATATCTGGTCTTAATTTCTGGCTCTCTCAGCTTGTAGGTCCTAATGCTCATTTCTCCTGCTCGTTTACTTGGTTTCTTGCGTGATGTTGGGCAGTTCATAGGCTGAGCAACTTTTTCAGTTGTTCTTTTGGTTGTTAGCAGGTAGTGATCACTTCCAATCTCTGGCCCCCTCCAGACTCTAGCATCTCGGACATATTTGAATGAGCTTCTCCGAACAATGGCATAGTCGATCACTGACTTCTCATTCTTTGTTGGTTCACATCTAGTGTATGCATGTATGCGCTTATGGGGGAACTTTGTGTTTGTAATGATCAGATTCTGCTCATTGCAGAATCTAAGGAGTCGCTTTCCATTGTCATTGAGAGTATCTTCTCCATATCTTCCGATAACTCCACCCCATCTAGCATGGTCATTTCCAACTCTGGCATTAAAATCTCCGAGCATGATAACTTCATCTAGGCAGTCATCCACTGTCCTTTGAAGCAGCTCGAAGAATTCCTCCTTGACCTCTGCTCTCTCATCCTCATTTGGCCCATACACTATGACCAGGTTGACTATGGTTTCTCCTTCTTTTAGTTTAACAACCATAATGCGCTCCAAGACAAAGTTCCATCCCTTGATACTATCTTTTTGATTTTGGGCCACAATGCAACCCACGCCCCCTTTAGCTCTTTCAGACATGGGTACACCACTGTAGAGCAGCGTGTTGCCATCGAGATCCATAACTCCTTGTCCTTTTTTCTTTGTTTCCGTTATAGCCAGGATTTCTAGTTTTGCTTTCCTCATCTCTTCCACCAGCTCCTCTTCCTTCCCATTTATACTTCTTGTGTTCCAAGCTCCATAAGTCGTAGTCCGTAGTCCGTTCCAGTTCGTCGCCTTTAGAATCCGTCCGGTTTTCTCTCTTGTGTTGCTAGTAATCGTGATTTAAAGCAAACAGGTGATTGGCCTGTTGTGCCTTTGCATGGTGGAGGGGCTGCCTCCTTACGGCCTCCATGCAGGCCGCCCTCCTCCTTTTTCATCCGGGCTTGGGACCGGAATTGGCGGAGTTCCTTTTCAAAACCAACGAAATTAATGTAAAGCTGTCTTTGCCATTCTGAGCACTGCTCTATAATGTTCCTGAGAGTGAATATATGACCTACACATCTTCTGTTCTTTCTAACTCCTGCTTGTTCTTTCCTCAGTTTGTGGTCTACTGCTTTTGAAATTCTCTGTATAATTATCCTGCCTAGTATTTTGCTGGGAACTGAGAGAAGAGTGATTCCTCTCCAATTATTCAAGTCTGCAAGATCTCCCTTCTTGGGCAATTTGACAATTATTCCTTTGTTCCACTCTGATGGTGTTGTCCCCGTTTTCCAGACTTGTGCAAATAGTGGTTCTAATAGTTCTGCTGCTAGCTCAGGGTCTATCTTAAATAGCTCTGCATTTAAGTTATCATGGCCAGGAGCTTTTCCGTTCTTTAACCCTTTGATTGCTGTGATGATTTCTTCTTTTCGTGGAATGTCTGTATTTACATCTAGATCGTTTTCAGCCTCAGGAACATTCAATTGTGTTTCTGGTGGTTCCTTGTTCAGAGTTTCTCTGAAATGCTCTGCCCATCTTGTTTCCTGTCCCTCTGCTGTCGTGATGAGATTTCCTTGCTTATCTCTTACTAATGTAATATTGTTTGCACCTCGTTTTCCGCTGATAAATCGCTCAATGCCATCTAATTTTATATGAAATGTGAACTTAAGTGATAACATGCGATTTTCTACTGTGAGATCGAGGTTACAGTTCAGTGACCTAGAAAAGTCGTTTGCATCTATGCTATCCACATTCATAGACAAATAGTTGCAAAATGTGTAACCACTTCTATGAAATAGTAACACATTTTAACTTAAGGTTGTGACAAAATTGAAGAACTCTATCGATCTTTGGTTCTCTACTGTTTGAATGGACAGTGAGCTCATTTGAACCATTTGTATATGTCGTGTGGTAAGTATTGGGGCAACTACGACAGTAGTTTTCGCCAGGAATAGCCTATGAGATATTAGGTAGAAGGTCTCCAGAAACTGGCTCGTTAAGAAAGGATATAAATACATTTGTATGCTTGTTATGTTCGCAAATATTTTGTAAACAAAATAGATACTTTTTAGTGCTTAAGGAAAAGTCATTATTGAGTTACTTCCCTTGAAAGGAGTGTCGTCACTTCGATCGAACTCCGCGGATGAATCCAGTTTTACTGCGATTTATTCTTTGTTTGGGTAGAAATAGGTTGTTCTTGCTTCAGTGTATCTATGGCCTGAATTTATGTGTATTGTTTGTCTGGGTAGGACGAGTCTGTCTTTTATCTGTATATCTTTACATATCTAAGTCGAACTATATGGTCTTTTGTCGTTAGAAAGGTCAAAGGGCTGTTCGGCGGATGTGTCGCTAGAGAGGTGTGATTTGGCTTCGCCCTGATGGGGCTGTGATTTTTGTGTAGCGGCTTGTCGCCGGAAAAAGTGATCTCAGTATTTATGGGGAAAGTGATAGTCGTCTAGACCTATCGTGTATGCTTTACCCCAGTGTTTATTCTTATTGCCAAGGAATGGCAGAATCATATTTCTGATACCAAGGTAACAAAAGATTCTCCTTATGAACTCTCTTACGAAGCCACCGTTTTTCGATAGGCACGATTTGTACGTCTGAGAGAATATATTTAACTAGATGAAGATGACATTCATTCCTAGCAGCACTATATCTTGTATGATGAAGTCAATTGTATCATGATAGAATCTACAGAGCTATGAGAACATTTAATGAATGACTAACTTTAATACAGATTCATTATCTGTATCCAAACGTGAGTGACAGCTCACGAGAGAAGCCATCTTGTATCCAAATATTTTGTGACTTTCAAGAAGAGAAAGGGATACCCCGTATTATCGCTTGATGAGTCCAGAGATCACTGCTACACATGAGAACCCAGTACTAGCGGTTCAATATGATTATATGAAAAATATGTGCTGAATATTATTTCAAGGAATCTTCGCTAGACGAGGTTAGGTCTAGAAGCCATCTTGAATGTTGTTTATAATCTGACGTGCTTTGTCAGTAAACTCAGATGATATATATATATGGGCAATACTGAGTGCTTGTCTACTGACAGTCCATTATGCTATTATTCTACATGAGTGCCCATGTATCATTGCAAGACCATTTATCCACTGTACCATGATGTATTATGCCAACCTGTGATTTGTCACTATCTGTGCTGTCGAGTGTGTACGTCCAATTAAACTGTAGCAAAGGTACACAGTCGTTGGTGTCGATGACTTCCAGCCATACATGAGTGTGAGAAAAAGACCATTTGTCAACACCACGAACTCTTCTTATCATTCGCATATTATACTCACAATCTATGTCTACACACCACTGCGTAGGTCGAGTTGACATTCCATACTCAAACCACAAGCAACACAACAACACAGCATGTAGCTCTGGTGATGTTCAAGTGAGCTTATATTTATCAACTGATGATGAGCAAAGAAAATAGAGTTATCAACTAGAAGAGACTTTATCAACTGGTGGACCAGCTTTCTGGGTTTGACCTCGCAGAAGTTAAGAAGTCAACAGACTACCGATACCAGACCGTTTCCTGTGGCTGATACGACACACTTGCAGTATTAGTTTGCTCTTTGTCAACACTTCGTCACGTGACCTGTCAAGTGAATGCAGTATGTAGGTCAGCGTTGTTGACATTTTTACATTAGACATTACAGAGTTTCACAGAACAGTTGGATCAATTCTTGTCAATATTAACAGGAAGACAGTATTATTGAACTAAGAAGTCCTATTTTCATCGATGGATCTTCTTATGTTCTGCTATTGTGTTGAACTTTAATATTTAAGGCCAGAATTTGTAATTCAATAAAGTGGCAGTTTATTTATTTTCATAAGAATAACTTTGCCATTACTGTAAAACTGAGCCTATTTTGCAACACATACTATCATACACATAATTTATATATTTATGTTTACATGTTATTTGTTTGTATAGTATGTTAGTTTATATGTCAGCGGGTTGTGTTTAGGTTGGGCGGTGTCCTCACAACAGAATATCCCACGTGATAGAGGGTCCGTTGTGGGCGTTTTCTTTAGGTGCAATTTCCTTAATTGGAAATTTGCTTGCAACAACTAGTTGCTATTTGTGTTAGCTGTGAAGACTGTAATTATTGTTATTTTTGTAATATTTCTTTGTTCTTTAGTTTTGTTTTGATTTGTTTGTAATTTGTTGGTCTAACCTTTTCCTTCTTTCAGTTCTATTCACAATTTATATTCATATACTGTGACGTCATTTGTGTTGTTATTCCTTGCAGATTCAGTGATTATTTTCATTGATTTCCCTATTTGATTTATTTGATTTCTGCAAACGTTTTCGTATTGTCAGTCTTATTTGTACTTTATGTATTCTGTTGGTTGACATATGTTTTATATAGGTATATTTCATAAGACACTATTGCTTGTGCACTGCACTTGGATTATGGTATAAACCAGTACTTGATTATTATTACTGTTATACAAGACCTTATTAAGGCTTGTGACCCACAGATATTGGGATAGTGTGCTGATTAATCAAGTCATTAAGAACTTGTGGTATTATTATTATTTCAGGTGATTAGTATTATTGTTAGACATCATGTCTACATTAGAATACTTCATTATACAAGGGAAAGCCCTTGATAAGACTGGTCAACAATTAGAAGAATGGGCAGTTGCTCAATATGACAAAGCATTAGCTGCAGAAGAGAAAAAAGCTGCTGCTGCTGCTGAAGAGAGAAAAGCTGCTGCAGAGGAGAGAAAAGCTGCTGCTGAAGAGAAAAAAAGCTGCTGCTGCTGCTGAAGAGAAAAAAGCTGCTGCAGAAGAGAGAAAAGCTCTGGCTGAAGAGAAAAGATTAGAAAAAGAAGCTGATGCTGCTGCTGAACTAAAGAAATTGCAGATGCAGGTGGAGGAAAGGAGATTTGAAGCTGAACAAAAAAAAAATTAGAAAGAGAAGCTGCTGCTGAACAAAAAAGATTAGACAGTGAAGCTGAACAAAAAAGATTAGACAGGGAAGCTGAACTAAAAAGATTAGACAGAGAAGCTGAAGAAAAAAAAAAGCAATAAGAGAACATGAATTTGAGTTAGAGAAATTGAGATTGACAAGTATGAGTAATGTTAATCAGGCATCTAGTGGTAATGGTAAACCTTCTACTTACAAGGTTAAGGTTCCACCGTTCAATCAGTCCAGTGACGATATTACATTCTGGCTGGATAGATTTGAACGTTCTTGTCGTACACATAATGTGGATAAATCACAATATGCTAACCAATTAGCAGAAAACTTGAAAGGTGAATCTCTGACTAGGTTATGCCTTGTAGGAGAAGCAGATAAGGATAATTATGATGTCATTAGGGCGGCTTTGATAAAAAAAAAAATACCAGCTAAGTGAGGAAGGCTATCGCCTTTTGTTTAAGACGATGGTGCCTGAGACAGGTGTAGAATTCTCAGAATTCATTGCAAAGGCACGTCTCACAGTTGATCGTTGGATTGAGCTTTCCAAAACAGAAAAAACGTATGAAGGACTTATGGATTTGTTGCTCAGAGATAAGATTATGTCATGTGTTAACAAACCATTCCTTGAATTTATACATGAGCGTAAACCCAAATCTCTAAAGGAAATGGAAGAATATTGTTCCCAATATGTCACTGCACACCCCGACGTGACTTTTGGCAACACTAAGATTAAGGAGAGTATGCCAGTTGCTTCAGCAACACCATACAATCCCAATTATTCACACAGATTTCAGGGACCTCAAAACAGATTTGATAAAAAAGGTAACCATAATAGTTATCAAAACCAAGGTAACCAATCATTTCAGGGTTCTTCTTCAAAGAACTGGAGACGAGCTGATAGCTCTCGACACAGGGGTGGTCACAATTATAGCAATTTCCATAGAGGAAGTAATTATAGAAACTATCTGAGGTATCCGTCTTGGAGTCAACAAGATCGCAATTACAGAGATACTCATTATAATGAATATGATAATGGTAACCAAGAGAACTATGACTCAAACCCAAATAGGGGTTACAATAGAGGTAACAATAACTACAGAGGTAATAATAACCGAGGTAGATCTCAAAACAGAAGACATAAACCACATTTTCAGGCAAACTCTGCACAACAAGAGTCCCATGAAGCCTATAAACAGAGTAAAGACAATAATGACGCTAATAATATGGCATGTGCCGCTTTTGATTTTGGGAGAGCATCTCAGTGCCCCCAATGCAAAACATTATTTGAGCCAACCACAGTGTCTACTTTAAGCTGCGGCCATCCTCTTCCTGCTCTTCCTGCATCAGTCGCGCATGATGGAAGAGGTTCTCTTGTCTTACATAAGGGTTTAGTAAATAACAATCCAGTCTCCGTGCTATTTGATTCTGGATGCACCACAATTGGTGTTAGGCAGTCACTCGTAGATCCTTCCCGTGCCACTGGACAAGTAGTCAAATGTGTAACATTTGGCGGCACATTAGAGAAATACTCTACTGCTATCATTAGGATTGCTACTCCTTTCTTTACAGGAGATGTACACGCATGTCTTCTTCCGAATCCGATCGCTGACCTCATCATCGGTCGCATTCATGGAGTCAAAGAATGCACTCCGCAACAAATTTCCGCGTGGGAAAGGCAAAACATGCAGATTGCTAACGCTGTAGTCACTAGAGCTCAGGCTCTTAATATGCCTCAAACTTCATCTACTGAAGATAATGAAGTGCATAACCAAGATGATCCCTTGGTAATTTCTCGTGACTCGTTTATAAAACAGCAAGAAGATGACCCCACTCTGAAGAAATTCTTCATTCTTGCAACTAAAGGTGATCCGAATAAAGACACAAGTCGTAAATCGTGGATTACAAAGAAGAATGGCGTACTTGTACGTATGGTTCAAGACTCCATTACGTCAAGTCATTCTCAAATCCTGGTTCCCAAGAATTTGAGAGTTAAAATTTTGCAGCACGCTCACGACTCTCAGTGTGCTGGACACATGGGTTTTTCCCGTACTAAGTCAAGAGTCCTTGCGGCTTTCTTTTGGCCATTGGTAAACAAGGACATACGGATTTATTGTCGATCTTGTAAAGTATGTCAGGAAGTTAAATCCAAAGGTCCACGGCATGCTGCACCCATTCAGGCGGCAGACATTCCTATTCGGCCGTTTCAAAAAATGGCCATAGACATTATTGGTCCATTTAAGATCAAGTCTGCCAGAGGACATCAGTTTATCTTGACGTGTGTTGATATGTGCACACGTTGGCCAGAGGCTATTCCTCTGAAGAGCATTACTACTGCTGATATTGCAGATGCTCTTTGGCTTATATTTTCTCGTCTGGGGTTCCCCGGAGAGATATTGTCAGACCATGGCACCCAACTAATATCAGATACCATGTCTCAAGTAATGTCTACTCTGCAGATAGATAGATCTTTAAGTAGTATCTATCATCCAATGTCTAATGGGATGGTCGAACGCCTTAATAGAACACTTAAAAACTTACTAGGGAAGATAACTGAGGATCATCCTCAAGACTGGGACAGAGTTTTACCTGCGGCCCTCTTCGCTTACAGAGAGGTCCCCAATGAACATACAGGATTTTCCCCCTTTGAACTCGTCTTTGGCGCGCGTCCGCGTGGCCCTATGTCGTTGCTTCATGATCTCATAACAGCTGACAATATTGACGATGACACAAAGTCATCCTACGAATATGTCATCGCGTTGAGACAAAAGATTATCGAAGCATGCAAATTAGCAACTTCTTCTTCTGAATTTGCGAAACAGAAGGCAAGGCAATTTGCCAATAAGAAGAGATGCTTACGACAACTTTGTCCTGGGGACAAAGCATTTGTATTACTACCTTGTAGGGAAAACAGACTACTTATTTCTTGGAAAGGTCCGTACGATATAATATCGAAAATTTCCGATGTCGACTATATTGTCGATATTGATGGGAAGCATAAAACCTTCCACATCAATATGCTTACTGAATTCCATGAACGTCCGGATTATTTGCAACCCATTTTCCAAGCAACGGACAATTCTCCAGTACAACATGGTCATTACTCATCACTGTCCGTGATACAGGATGAGGAAACAAGTTTTTCAGATGTAAATCTTCCTCTTCCAATGATCCCACTTCATTCTAGTGAATCATGGAAGAACGTTACTGTCTCTCCTGATTTGTCTCTAGGAGAACAGCGACAAGTTTCAACTATGTTGCAAACATTTCAGGATGTACTCACTGACATCCCTGGACAAACTCATGTCATTGAACATGACATTGTTCTAACTGACCATACTCCTATTAGGGTTAGACCTTATCCTATACCTATACATTTTCAAGCACAAGTCGAGAAAGAGTTGGATGAGATGATAGATTTGAAAATAATCGAACCATCCACCTCTGCATATTCTTCGCCGATGGTTATTGTTCGGAAAAAAGACAATAACATACGTCTTTGCGTCGACTATCGCAAATTGAATCAAGTAACGAAGTTCGATGCCGAACCTATGCCTTTACTGGAAGAGCTACTTACTCGACTCTCCAAATCTCATTTTTTCACTAAACTTGATTTGTCTAAAGGATATTGGCAAGTTCCTTTATCTGAACGCGCCAAACCTCTCACGGCTTTTTCAACACCTAGAGGTTTGTTCCAATGGAATTTTATGCCTTTCGGTCTTATGAACGCACCAGCTACATTCGTACGCATGATGCGCCGAATCCTATCTTATCGGTCAGATGTCATTGCATATCTAGACGACATCTGTCTTTTCAGCGATACTTGGGAAGATCACTATTCAGGGTTAGATGAATTGCTGTCTACTTTGCGCGAGCACAACCTGACAGCGAAACCCTCTAAAGCCTATATTGGTTTTAGCGAAATTTCTTTCCTAGGCCACCGAGTTGGTCATGGTTTCCTAAAGACAGAGGACCATAATACTAGTAAGATACTTAACATCTCTATCCCTAAGACTAAAAAACAGGTGAGAAGTCTGTTAGGTCTTATTCAATTTTATGGCAGATTCATTCAGAATCTATCCTCTATCATGGCACCTCTTTCTACACTTTTAAAGAAAGGTTCGCCTAATATGGTCCACTGGTCTCAGGAATGCCAATGCTCTTTGGATAAGATTAAAACATTGTTTTCAACACCACCTATTTTAGTGTTACCTACTAAAGATAAGACATTTGTTCTTCGTAGTGATGCTTCATCCACTGGGATTGGAGCGGCACTAATGCAAGAGTACTCTGGAACTCTGCATCCTGTAATGTATATTTCCAGAAAACTTAATGCGGCAGAAAGGAATTATTCGGTTTTAGACCGTGAGCTAATAGCTATGGTTTGGTCGATCCTCAAACTACAGAGATTCCTTCTAGGCGCACATTTCATAGTAGAAACCGACCAAAAAGCTCTTACTGCTATACAGAGTAAGAATTTGAAGAGCTCGAGGTCTACTCGATATGCAATTGCTCTTCAACCTTTTCATTTCTCTGTGCGAGCTATTCGTGGATCAGATAATGTGATGGCAGACATTCTGTCAAGATGCCCACATGATTCCACATAACTATTAGGTCTTAGACTTCTTGATATGTCTAGTTTATAATAGTTCCTTTCTATATCAAGATAGATACACATTTGTAATTTAATAATATAATGATTGTATCACTACTTAGCGGTTCATTGATGTTTATTCACCGCTGTGCTTTGATGATTTTTCTTCATAAATCATAAATTTAAGATATCTAATACGAAATTATGGTATGAAATTTTTTAGGCATTGTGTAATTGCCAGAATTGTATTATACTTTGATGACACCTTCCTGGAAAAATTTACTTGTAGAGAAATAATTTCTCTCAGTTTATGAGATACATTCTCACCAGTCGCTCCATAAGTCGACTTAGCCTCATATTAGGCGTTATATTTATTCCTGATATTTTCATCTGCGCATTATTCATGCGTTGTGAGCCTATTGTACGTTGCTCCTAGATGTATTTCAAAAAAAAAAAAAAAGTTCCATTTTTTTTTTTCCCGGGAGGTGTGGTAAGACTGTTACGTGCAGTCTTTGATATCTTACAATATAATACATTTGTATGCTTGTTATGTTCGCAAATATTTTGTAAACAAAATAGATACTTTTTAGTGCTTAAGGAAAAGTCATTATTGAGTTACTTCCCTTGAAAGGAGTGTCGTCACTTTCGATCGAACTCCGCGGATGAATCCAGTTTTACTGCGATTTATTCTTTGTTTGGGTAGAAATAGGTTGTTCTTGCTTCAGTGTATCTATGGCCTGAATTTATGTGTATTGTTTGTCTGGGTAGGACGAGTCTGTCTTATATCTGTATATCTTTACATATCTAAGTCGAACTATATGGTCTTTTGTCGTTAGAAAGGTCAAAGGGCTGTTCGGCGGATGTGTCGCTAGAGAGGTGTGATTTGGCTTCGCCCTGATGGGGCTGTGATTTTTGTGTAGCGGCTTGTCGCCGGAAAAAGTGATCTCAGTATTTATGGGGAAAGTGATAGTCGTCTAGACCTATCGTGTATGCTTTACCCCAGTGTTTATTCTTATTGCCAAGGAATGGCAGAATCATATTTCTGATACCAAGGTAACAAAAGATTCTCCTTATGAACTCTCTTACGAAGCCACCGTTTTTCGATAGGCACGATTTGTACGTCTGAGAGAATATATTTAACTAGATGAAGATGACATTCATTCCTAGCAGCACTATATCTTGTATGATGAAGTCAATTGTATCATGATAGAATCTACAGAGCTATGAGAACATTTAATGAATGACTAACTTTAATACAGATTCATTATCTGTATCCAAACGTGAGTGACAGCTCACGAGAGAAGCCATCTTGTATCCAAATATTTTGTGACTTTCAAGAAGAGAAAGGGATACCCCGTATTATCGCTTGATGAGTCCAGAGATCACTGCTACACATGAGAACCCAGTACTAGCGGTTCAATATGATTATATGAAAAATATGTGCTGAATATTATTTCAAGGAATCTTCGCTAGACGAGGTTAGGTCTAGAAGCCATCTTGAATGTTGTTTATAATCTGACGTGCTTTGTCAGTAAACTCAGATGATATATATATATATATGGGCAATACTGAGTGCTTGTCTACTGACAGTCCATTATGCTATTATTCTACATGAGTGCCCATGTATCATTGCAAGACCATTTATCCACTGTACCATGATGTATTATGCCAACCTGTGATTTGTCACTATCTGTGCTGTCGAGTGTGTACGTCCAATTAAACTGTAGCAAAGGTACACAGTCGTTGGTGTCGATGACTTCCAGCCATACATGAGTGTGAGAAAAAACCATTTGTCAACACCACGAACTCTTCTTATCATTCGCATATTATACTCACAATCTATGTCTACACACCACTGCGTAGGTCGAGTTGACATTCCATACTCAAACCACAAGCAACACAACAACACAGCATGTAGCTCTGGTGATGTTCAAGTGAGCTTATATTTATCAACTGATGATTACAATAGAATGCGCCTTAAGAGTGTGTTGTACTTGGTATAAATAATGAAATTCAACTTTTGAGCCTCGGGAATAGCTTGACTTCAGATGGTAAGTTTCCGTTAGAGCTGAACCCTGATATGGAGTAATTAACTCTGAGCTTTAGTCCAGTCGTGATTTTAAGATAGTCTAATAGAAAACGACGAAAGAGCCAACGTGGAATGAAAGAGCTCAAAATGTGGGAGAAAATAAAATAAGACCAGATGTAGAGAAAAGAAAGAGAGCGATTAAGGCTTTGCGCTCGTTTATCCATATCGTAAAAAAATTATTCTTTTTTACATGTGATAACAGACTTTTATGACACCCTGTAATTTACAGGTCACCAGGGATGGACACCTAGAAATAATCCCCATGGTGCAGCGGAGGGAAAATACGATGAGGCGTATTCGCACCGACGAAGAAAGGCGCCAAAATTTAGAAAGAAGTTTATCTCAGTGTCACAGTTACTGAGTGTATAAATAAACCTGCCCCGATAAGACCACCGAACCTAAAGAACTACACAATAGCTTGGAGCGGTGGTAGTTGGAGATACCAGTATATTAAATTCAGGAAACAGTTTTACATAACATCAAAATAATTTTTCAAAAACAACGCCAACGTACTAATGACCTCACACTTTCATCAGGGCAAAAGAATACAAATAAAGCAGGTAATAATGTTGTAAACAAATTAATTAATTAACATTAGCAGGTAACCCGTCCAGAAATGACCGAAACAATTAAGCTGTGTGATTTATATCTATGTCCTGAGGATGGAAACATCTCTGATGTTTCAGCTTCACCCTTTCAATTTTCCTCCAAAGTTCACTCTTCACATGGCAAGTAAGCCCGTCAAAAAAACACAGGCACTCTGAAACTATGATTAACTCAAACAAATGTACAAAAACTCATTTCATAAGTAAACTAATTAACTGATTTGACTTTGATCCAATGAGCATCAGCTCTTGTTGACAAATTAATTACATAACAAGTAAAAGAAAAACCAGCTTTTTTAAAATGCGCTACAAGTGGAAAAGTTCACAATTTGTTCACTTCATTCATTTATTAATTCCTGAGTTACCCTTTAGCTCCCGGTGCAGCTGAGACCTTCAATAAATTCACGAATGCATTCTTGTCCTGTGCAATCTGTTTCAGGTTTTGCCATGTCTTTTTAAAAAGATCTCTTTTATGGCTGTCTCCTATGCCATTCTCTGTTTGCTTTTAGGTCTCCATCTCTTTCTCCTACCTTTGGGATTGTGACGAAATAAAATTCATCCATTTATTTTTTCTGTCTTTCTCTTCCCTTGCCTTCAGTCTTCCTCTTCCCTCGTCTATCCGTCTTCTACCTGATAGCTCTTTTCCTCTCATAGCCCTATTGACATTTGCCATTGGTTACCCCACTGGTGTAATAAATCTTCAAACGACTGTGGGAATGGGCGGGGCTGGAATTCTCTGCTTCACGAAGACAAAGGCAAGGTTTTAGGCAAGAAGAACAAGCAAATTAAAATTAAGGCGCTCAGAAGGCAAGCAATTTTACTTTCTACTCCAGGCTCTAACAGTGAGCATCAGAAAAACAGCGATTGATACTCGTATTAGTTAGGTCCCTCATTTCAAAGAGCTTATAATTTCTATAAGAGTAAAAAATATTCTCTATTAAAGCTAATCCACTGATAATATATTTTCCATTAAGAGAAGTGATCTCTAAATCATATCCAGAGTAAAGCTTAAGGCTTTTATACGATTCAGTGCTAAAGATAATCTAGTACTAGAATAAATATATTTCTTGTAAGACGCCGACCAGAGAAACAACCTTTGAAGAGTGAATTTCAAAAGCCAGGAAGGGGTAGTATGTTTGGTTTGGTTTGGTTTTTTAAGGACTATCTTCATTGCACACGGACAACGCCATCAATGCTCCGATCTCCTCCCTTAGATTACACAAGGATGATTTCAGCGCAGTGCACGAACTCCGTAGCACCGACGAGAATCACAATGTGTGTGTATATAATGTAAAGGAAGATGGTCTGTTATACGCTCCACCTATGTCCCAGTCTTGACATATGGATGCGAGTCATGGGCAATGGACTACAACCCATAAAAGCCAGATCCAAACCTCAGAAATAAGGTATCTGAGGAATCACACATTCTCTAAATATTTTTGTGGTCGGTAGGCTTCCTAATTTTAAAATTTTGTCAGGGCAGCATTAGGGTCTACTCTTTATGATTTCCAACTGCCGAGGGATTTTTTTTTTTTTTTGGTGGGAAACGTGCGCAACTTTGCTCAAGGGACCTCCTATTTTTTACACGCTTTTCTTTAACTTGCCTCGTTATGGTTCACTTTTCATGGTCACCTTCAAATCTTGCAATTAATTTTTCAATCACTTCCAGATGAGCAATAGCCCTGAAACTTGGCATGAAGTTGTGTATTCGCGATTGACAAATAACAATAACCAGTCGTAAAAATAATAAAATGAATAAAATTTGAATTAATAATAATTTTTTCGTTGTTTGTATTGTATCAGCACGGAAATGGGGCGATAACAGCAAATAATCTAGGTGTATTCTTTCCAACAAGATTGTCTCTCTTGAGAGAAAACGATAACATATTGAAAACTTCTCCTTCTTACCCCCCCCCCCCCCCCCCCCCCCCCCTCTTTTTCACACACCACACTATCGCACGCGCGTGCACAGACCACACAGACATACACACAAAACTGACAAATACATTTTTAAAAAAATGTAATTTACAACTCTTATCAAAATAAAAATAAATATTAACTTTCTGTGTAATATACTGAATAATGAAATCCGCCTCCTGTGCTCTGGACTCGTGTATCGCAAACTGATGATGTCATTAGCGGATCGATTACATTTGACTTTAATTTACACACACACAAAAAAAACACTAAAAAAGAAGAAAATAAAAAATAAAAATAAAATTATTTTAAACACACGCTTTTAATGCACTTCTTTCTTCTTTGATCCTTAGCCGCCGACCGTCAAAGCAGTCAGTGGCCATCACCCCTAGTGGCGTCTTGTAGGGCCACAAATAATTTTTCAAGGAGTTTATAGCTTGTAGTAAAAGAATGTAACATCGAAGTGACAAAAAGCGTGGGACACTGATTCTGCATGAAGTTAACTTCTGCTTTATACTTCATTAGACACTTATGGATAACATATATGATAAGCGCCCCACGTTTTTTGTCAATTTGATGTTACATTTTTGTACTGCAAGTTATAAACTCCTTGAAAAATTATTTCTGGTTTTTATTGCATTAAAAGCGTGTGTTTAAAATAATTTTTAATATATTTTTTATTCGCCTTTATCCGATAACACCCAAATCTCAACATCAGAACACGCTACAAATTATGCTTAGAAGATTGCTAAGACGGTCCATCTCGTATATTAACTCATTTGAATATTGAATGAAGTTCGCACAAAAACAGTATGTAGAAGAATAAATGATAGATTCGTGTATTCTCACTGAAACTCGACACTTGCGTCCTCAGGTCCACATTCAATACTGGACAAATAAATGTTTCTTTATCTGTGAAAGACTCTTCTCACAGAAAAACACCCTCGCGCTGGACACGTCTGGTTACTCCCAAGACTGCACAACAAAGACCGTTGTAAACAAGCATACGGCTTTCTTGTTAACTTTCTTACGTCATCATGTATTCTGTGACATCATGCAACAACCCTACGTTCACTGAGAGCGCGCTGTGGTACACAAGCAACACGAAAAAGACTAATTGGAGTTTATGCACCTCATGCAGCTCCCAACACCTTGTAATATCCGCTGTTTTCTTCAACATGCGCCCAATCGTTATATCTTGTTCCACAAATAAATACCAGTCTGCTTCTTTCTGTCAGTTCCACATTATTGATCTTGGTCACACCATTTCAAACTTTCTATTTTGCACAAGCACTTGTTTATATATATATATTCACACACACACACACACACATATATGGGGAAGTCAGTAAGTAAGTTACAAACTGATATGGGGAAGCTGAAAATGGTAGTTGGTAGTTTATAAAGGTGTCATTAGGCGACAGTATCATCCAGCTTTATGATTAGCTTAGGTAGTAGACTGCTAGGTGTCGCATGCGCAGAGCAGACAAAAATGGTGACCGTGCTCGTGGATGGTACAAACGAAGAAAAGAGCACTGTTGTGCGGTTTTTTGAGCAAAAGGACTTCCTGCAGAGGATATTCATAAGGAAATGTTTCCTGTTTAAGGTGTGAAATGTTTCATGGGTGCATCACTACCAACCTGAATCAAAGCGTTATTCAATGCCATGGAAACATCCTTGTTCACCTTCAGCCAAGAAATTCAAGGTTTCGCCATCAGCAGGGAAGGTTATGCTTACAGTGTTTTGGGATTCTCACGGAATGCTGTTGGCCCGTTTCCAGAAAAAAGGTGATAATGTGAATGCTGCATCGTACTGTGAAGTTCTGTTGATGTTTCAGGATGCAATTCGAAGAAAACGCCCAGGCCTCTGACTAGAGGAGTACTGCGAATGTGGCTGAGACAGCAGAGCACGCACTTCTGTGCTGCAGGTTTTGAAGCACTAATACAGCGATGGGATAAGTGTATCAATGTTGGTGGAGATTATGTTAAGAGATAAAGGGGAATACAGTAAAAGTTCAAACATCCAGATTCCAGAAATCCAGACCACCCGGGAATCTGGAATTTTTAAAAACCTAATATTTAAAATGTCCGGGCGTTTGTGCGTGCGAGAGCATGCGCGCGCGTGATCGCTACAGGTGCATAGCGGCAACAAGCGACAACATGGAAGTCGTTTTAAAACGATCAAACCAAGCTGTACCAACGCCAACGTAAAACAGAGGGCATCTGGAGTGCAAGAACTGATGGAATCTGTTAAACTAGATCGGGACGACAACCCTCTATACACACTTAATGAAGATGACATAGAAGAGTACATATGCAATGAAGATGATGTTGAAGTTGCAGCCACTTTCTTCTTCTTTTTCTTTAGTTCGCTTGAACTATATTGTCTATATCTGCAATATTGTTTCTTGTATAAACTTCACTGTCTTTTGTAGTTCATACAGAGGTCCATATAGTTTTGCTTCCAGTGTTGTTTCTCTGGGCCAGTGGGTTTGCCTCAATATATCATATTCGGGGCAATCTTGAAGTACGTGCTCCGCAGTCTGGGGTGCCTGTCCACATGTACACATGGCTGAATTGCCAATCTTGAATTTTGTATACATGTGGCTGCGGAGGCGGTTGTGTCCTGTTCTGAGGCGCAGAATGACTATTTGTTCTGATCTGTTCGTGGCTTGGTAGTCATCCTGCGTTGGTGTTGGTGGCTTTCTGATAGATGCAGCCACTTTCAATGATCAAGAAATAATTGAAAGCATTACAACTCCTGATAAGATAGAAGAGAATTATTCAGAAAAAGCTGGTGAAGGAAACGACAATGTTGAATAAAACAAGATATCTTGAGCTCCCGCAGAAAAGTGCATGGAAACAGTTATTAATTAAATTCGTGGAACAAAACCATAGCTTTAATCTTCAAGACGTCATGCATGTGCACATGGTACAGAATAATCGTATCACAAACAAATTACAATGTCGTAAAAACAGTGATATACGAATTATTTACAGGAAACAATATAAGTGTCTGCTGATCAAACTAGTGTTCCATCCACAAGCAGTGCAGCAGACCCAACAGAGGTCGTGGAAATGAAAGAATAAATTTACTCATTTTGATAAATGAAGCATTCTGTATTTGTTAAGGAATAAACTAGCAAAATTTGCCAGTTCATCTCTTCTTTATTCTTTCTTAAATTGAATTTTAAAAGTACTGCCAGAGAATCCGAAAATCCGGATCGACCAAATCTCTGAGCAGTCCGGATTTTCGGACGTTTACTGTATGTACATGTTTATTCTGTTGGAATCCTTTTATGTGCTTTATGACTCAGTCAACAACAACAACAAAAAGTTACATGTACTGAAACGTAACACAAATATCTGAGTAGCGTATTGTACTTGAACACATCAATGTTCTCGTGTAACTCCTGCAGGCTTTCATGTAATGTTGTCTTGGCCTGAGAATTGGCTTACTATCACATTGGAATTACGAGTCCTGGCTTATGTAACAAAAAGTTCTTTTCATCTATCTGTTCTCTCTTCCTCTCGGTCAACAGTTTTTTCTTCTCGTTATCTCTTTCTATTGCACTAGTCATCGGCTGCAGTTATCTAAAATGTTCTCCCTGGACCCCCATTTCCTTTGTCATCTCATTCTGACGAAGCGCGCCTCGTTCAGCTTAAACACACGATCGCCGGTTATATACTGGAGCGTGCCGAAATATAAATATAAAAGACCTGGTCATTTTTTTTTTTTACAGTAAAACAAAACCTAAAAACTCCTCAACACGCAACAGGGTAAAAAGATATAAACTTAAGAATACGAAAGGGGACACACAATGTTGTTGTTGTTTATCTAGGGCTGCTGAGCTTCGCGCTCTTTTGCAGTCAATACCAAGTTGAAGACTCTTTGGTATTAACTACATTGTAGATCTAGGCTTTTCCTCCGGCTTTTCTGCCATTCCAAAATGTGTGAGTGGAAATCATGAGCTCCAGTTTCTCCAGCTTGGCTAGCATTTAAAAGATCGTCACATCTGATCCGAAGCTAGGAGTAAGAAGCGCGTGGCATACTGTGCATTCCCCACCGTCCAAGGGGCTCTCCAACTATGCAGAGCTAAAATACTGTGCCCAGGTTCTGGGTTCTTCCAAGGAATTGTCTCGCCCTGCACAGAGCCACTTCTCAGCTCCCCCTGCCTACCACTGGGTTCATAGTGAGATGTTCCTGTATACAGTCAACCAGGTCAAAGCCAAAGAATCATGCCCGGGGCTCAAGTGACGTCTCCAAGCTTAGTGTGCAATGATGGGTTATCAACAAATTTCGCCATAGGGGGAATCCCTGGAAGTGTGTGGGCAATTTCAAGAGTCAGTAATGGTGTAATTAACCTCACAGACATAGGTTCACTTTTACGTACATATATTGTAGCATTGCGCATAGTTGGTGGTCATATAAGGATGACTCCAGATATGCCTCCATGCATGGACACACCATGTACACTACAAATATGAAGCAACGCCACAACAAACGGCAGAGAAATTGCAGCCTGGAAGAACCAACGCAAGAAAAACACAACCAGTGTAATACGCTATAAAGAACATTACATACACAAATTGTAACAGAGATGGGGGTTGAACTGTGCATCCCACGCATAAGATAAACACTAGTTTTCCTGTGCATAGACCAACAAAAAAACCACACCAAACCAAAAGATCCCTTAGTTTTGTATAGTCGTCCCCTTATTATATGTTCAGGTGAGATTCATTATGAACTGTTTGGAGTTATGATAAAAAGTTTTTTTTTTTCAACAGCAACGCTGCAAAGTTTTTCTCACGATATTAACATGTAACTCTTGTATCTAAAATGTTTCAGCAAGATATTATCGCTGCCATCCTCCGTGAGTCATTAGACTGTTGTTCAATTAAATGGAAACTAGTTCCTATTTAAAAAAAAGAACATGGCCTCGTCAATCTTGTACTAAAAGGGGAGGGGGCGGTCTACCGCTGGGTAATAACCAGGAGGGGGGGGGGGGGGGGGGGGACATCGGACACTATTAAGTCAGTTCTATATCGTTTAAAAATCTACTTCCAATCATAATCTATACTACTGGATGTGACATAGTATGAAAATAGCTTCATATATCTTTTTCATTATCTACACTTTTCTTCCACCTATGCACGTTTTAACATAAACCCCTATATGCTCAGATATCCGTCTCTCTTTCTCATTAGCACGCATATTTTATTGCGGTTCGCTATTTCCTTGATGTATGTTTACGAGTAGACTATTAGCTACGTTGATCTGTAATTTATTCTTAACACCAGCGAGTGAAACTCGTTGGATAGGATCAGACAGCGATCAAGGTGGAGATAATTTTGGAACCAAGGGAGACAAAATTTTTATTACTCCCCTTGTAAACTGGTCGATGTAAGTTAATTAAACCACGGTGAGAACGTCGAGATCAAAGACACTGCTCGCTAGAAATGGCCAGACAAGCAGAGACGTGTAAAATTTGCACTGATTAGCAACTTACGTTATGCCTATCTAAGCGAGAGAGCATGAATTCTGGTTTTCGGCTCTAGCGTGAAGAAGGGCTTTGATTTCACGTATTTCCCAAGATCTGAACGTAGGTGCTAACATCTGGTAGAGAGTCTGGTTTCGGTCAATAGTGTAATAGTCTCTTTGGTTTCAGATATATATATATATATATATATACATATATATATATATATATATATATATATATATATATATATATATATATATATATATATATACTAGAGCCTTCTAACTAAAATTTACCCAGTACTCATCAGACTCAGAAGACATCTAGCGGCAATTCTAGAATAACTCGTATTGAGTAGAGTTTCTTAGTTTTTGTTAGAGAATAGTCTTAGAAGTTTGTGCGAAGGTAAATACTATACTAGTAGTTGTGAGTGATTTTAGTGGTAAATCGTCAATTATATTTCTCTCAGATTTTGTGCAGAGGGATTTACTAAATTGGTCCTTAATGGTATTTCTCTAGGTTTACTGTGTTACAGTGGATAGCAGAACAAATAATAATTTCTAGCTAAACTATGCAAGCTATAAAATAAAATTTAATTTAACTGCTAATAACCTGTCAGAGAATATTTTAACCAACTAGTAAAGGCACCGTTCATCATGAGTATTGACGAAATATGTATTTATTTCTAATTCATGATAATCGTTTTTTTTAAATGACTAGAATTTATTTCACGGGAGTTTTAAACGATAAGACTTGCTTTAAGCTTGTAGTTTGTAATTTAAAGTTAAATAACCGAAGTGAATATATTATATTTTACGCGAGGTAGGACAGGAGTGAGAATACTATATTATGGTTAAGCATTGTATTTTTCTCTTCCTTTATACAGTATTTGGGTCAAACCCAAAATCTACCAGCGGCTTCCGTGTAAACATGAGAGCAATCATACTAAAGAACATTTCTTATATTAGTAACTGGGTTTTTC
>JAMPIV010009811.1:0-57500 GCA_024509875.1 Oreohelix idahoensis | reverse complement strand
AGATCTTATCAACTGATGATGATGATGATGTCTGCTTCCATCCACTTATATCTATCTTTTGGTGGATATCATTTACGGGAATAAAAAAAACCAACTTTATCCAACCTTATCAACTGGTGGCCAGTGTGGGGATTGCTAACGCTGTAGTCACTAGAGCTCAGGCTCTTAATATGCCTCAAACTTCATCTACTGAAGATAATGAAGTGCATAACCAAGATAATCCCTTGGTAATTTCTCGTGACTCGTTTATAAAACAGCAAGAAGATGATCCCACTTTGAAGAAATTCTTCATTCTTGCAACTAAAGGTGATCCGAATAAAGACACAAGTCGTAAATCGTGGATTACAAAGAAGAATGGCGTACTTGTACGTATGGTTCAAGACTCCATTACGTCAAGTCATTCTCAAATCCTGGTTCCCAAGAATTTGAGAGTTAAAATTTTGCAGCACGCTCACGACTCTCAGTGTGCTGGACACATGGGTTTTTCCCGTACTAAGTCAAGAGTCCTTGCGGCTTTCTTTTGGCCATTGGTAAACAAGGACATACGGATTTATTGTCGATCTTGTAAAGTATGTCAGGAAGTTAAATCCAAAGGTCCACGGCATGCTGCACCCATTCAGGCGGCGGACATTCCTATTCGGCCGTTCCAAAAAAAATGGCCATAGACATAATTGGTCCATTTAAGATCAAGTCTGCCAGAGGACATCAGTTTATCTTGACGTGTGTTGATATGTGCACACGTTGGCCAGAGGCTATTCCTCTGAAGAGCATTACTACTGCTGATATTGCAGATGCTTCTTTGGCTTATATTTTCTCGTCTGGGGTTCCCCGGAGAGATATTGTCAGACCATGGCACCCAACTAATATCAGATACCATGTCTCAAGTAATGTCTACTCTGCAGATAGATAGATCTTTAAGTAGTATCTACCATCCAATGTCTAATGGTATGGTCGAACGCCTTAATAGAACACTTAAAAACTTACTAGGGAAGATAACTGAGGATCATCCTCAAGACTGGGACAGAGTTTTACCTGCGGCCCTCTTCGCTTACAGAGAGGTACCCAATGAACATACGGGATTTTCTCCCTTTGAACTCGTCTTTGGCGCGCGTCCGCGTGGCCCTATGTCGTTGCTTCACGATCTCATTACATCTGACAATATTGACGATGACACAAAGTCATCCTACGAATATGTCATCGCGTTGAGACAAAAGATTACCGAAGCATGCAAATTAGCAACTTCTTCTTCTGAATTTGCGAAACAGAAGGCAAGGCAATTTGCCAATAAGAAGAGATGCTTACGACAACTTTGTCCTGGTGACAAAGCATTTGTATTACTACCTTGTAGGGGAAAACAGATTACTTATTTCTTGGAAAGGTCCGTACGATATAATATCGAAAATTTCCGATGTCGACTATATTGTCGATATTGATGGGAAGCATAAAACCTTCCACATCAATATGCTTACTGAATTCCATGAACGTCCGGATTATTTGCAACCCATTTTCCAAGCAACGGACAATTCTCCAGTACCACATGGTCATTACTCATCACTGTCCGTGATACAGGATGAGGAAACAAGTTTTTCAGATGTAAATCTTCCTCTTCCAATGATCCCACTTTATTCCAGTGAATCATGGAAGAACGTTACTGTCTTTCCTGATTTGTCTCTAGGAGAACAGCGACAAGTTTCAACTATGTTGCAAACATTTCAGGATGTACTCACTGACATCCCTGGACAAACGCATGTCATTGAACATGACATTGTTCTAACTGACCATACTCCTATTAGGATTAGACCTTATCCTATACCTATACATTTTCAAGCACAGGTCGAGAAAGAGTTGGATGAGATGATAGATTTGAAAATAATCGAACCATCCACCTCTGCATATTCTTCGCCGATGGTTATTGTTCGTAAAAAAGACAATAACATACGTCTTTGCGTTGACTATCGAAAATTGAATCAAGTAACGAAGTTCGATGCCGAACCTATGCCTTTACTGGAAGAGCTACTTACTCGACTCTCCAAATCTCATTTTTTCACTAAACTTGATTTGTCTAAAGGATATTGGCAAGTTCCTTTATCTGAACGCGCCAAACCTCTCACGGCTTTTTCAACACCTAGAGGTTTGTTCCAATGGAATTTTATGCCTTTCGGTTTATGAACGCACCAGCTACGTTCGTACGCATGATGCGCCGAATCCTATCTTATCGGTCAGATGTCATTGCATATCTAGACGACATCTGTCTTTTCAGCGATACTTCGGAAGATCACTATTCGGGGTTAGATGAATTGCTGTCTACTTTGCGTGAGCACAACCTGACAGCGAAACCCTCTAAAGCCTATATTGGTTTTAGCGAAATTTCTTTCCTAGGCCACCGAGTTGGTCATGGTTTCCTAAAGACAGAGGACCATAATACTAGTAAGATACTTAACATCTCAATCCCTAAGACTAAAAAACAGGTGAGAAGTCTGTTAGGTCTTATTCAATTTTATGGCAGATTCATTCAGAATCTATCCTCTATCATGGCACCTCTCTCAACACTTCTAAAGAAAGGTTCGCCTAATGTGGTCCACTGGTCTCAGGAATGCCAATGCTCTCTGGATAAGATTAAAACACTGTTTTCAACACCACCTATTTTAGTGCTACCCACTAAAGATAAGACATTCGTTCTTCGTAGTGACGCTTCATCCACTGGGATTGGAGCGGAACTAATGCAAGAGTACTCTGGAACTCTGCATCCTGTAATGTATATTTCCAGAAAACTTAATGCGGCAGAAAGGAATTATTCGGTTTTAGACCGTGAGCTATTAGCTATGGTTTGGTCGATCCTCAAACTACAGAGATTCCTTCTAGGCGCACATTTCATAGTAGAAACCGACCAAAAAGCTCTTACTGCTATACAGAGTAAGAATTTGAAGAGCTCGAGGTCTACTCGATATGCAATTGCTCTTCAACCTTTTCATTTCTCTGTGCGAGCTATTCGTGGATCAGATAATGTGATGGCAGACATTCTGTCAAGATGCCCACATGATTCCACATAACTATTAGGGCTTAGACTTCTTGATATGTCTAGTTCTATAGTAGTTCCTTTTCTATATCATGATAGATACACATTTGTAATTTAATAATATAATGATTGTATCACTACATAGCGGTTCATTGATGTTTATTCACCGCTGTGCTTTGATGATTTTTTCTTCATAAATCATAAATTTAAGATATCTAATGCGAAATGATGATATGAATTTTTTAGGCATTGTGTAATTGCCAGAATTGTATTATACTTTGATGACACCTTCCTGGAAAAATATACTTGTAGAGAAATAATTTCTCTCAGTTTATGAGACACATTCTCACCAGTCGCTCCATAAGTCGACTTAGCCTCATATTAGGCGTTATAGGTATTCCTGATATTTTCATCTGCGCATTATTCATGCGTTGTGAGCCTATTGTACGTTGCTCCTAGATGTATTTCCAAAAAAAAAAAAAAATGTTCCATTTTTTTTCCCGGGAGGTGTGGTAAGACTGTTACGTGCAGTCTTTGATATCTTACAATATTATACATAGGTAATTTTATAGTGCTTAAGGGAAAGTCATTATTGAGTTACTTCCCTTGAAAGTTGTGCCGCCTCTTCGATCGAACTCCGCGGGTGAGTCCAGTTTTCTGCGATTTATTCTTCGTTTGGGTAATAATAGATTGTTCTTGCTTCAGAATATCTATGGCCTGAATTTATGTGTATTGTTTGTCTGAGTAGGACGAGTCTGTCTTATATCTGTATATCTTTACATATCTAAGTCGAACTATATGTTCTGTTGTCTCTAGAGAGGTCAAAGGCTATTCGGCGGATGTGTCGCTAGAGTGTGGTGTGATTTGGTTTCGTCCCGATAGGGACTGTGTTTTCTATGTCGGCCTGTCGCCGGGGAAAAAGTGATCTCAGTGGTTTTGGGGAAAGTGATAGTCGTCTAGACCTATCGTGTATACTTTACCCCAGTGTTCATTCTTATTACCAAGGAATGGAAATTCATATTTCTGAAAAAACCAAGGTAATAATAGACACTCTTATGAACTCTCGATCAAAGCCACCATTTTCGATAGTTACGATTTGAATGTCTAAGAGAATATATTTGACTCGATGAAAACGACTTCGATTCCTAGCAGCACTATATCCTGTAGATTGCAGTCAATTGTTCATGATCAAATCTACAGAGCAATGAAATGTTTTATGAATGACTAACTTTAGGACAGATTCATTATCTGTATCCAAACGTGAGTGACAGCTCACGAGTGAAGCCATCTTGGAACCAAAACATGTAGTGACTTTCAAGAAGAGAAAAGGGATGCCCGTATTATCGCTTGTTTAGTCCAGAGATCACTGCTACACATGAGAACCCGTTATTAGCGGTTCAATATTATTATATGAAAAAATATGTGCTGAACATTATGTTGAAGAATCGTCGCTAAACGAGATTAGGTTTAGAAGCCATCTGAAATATTGTTTATAAGCTGACGTGCTCAGTCAGTGAAGTCAGATGATATATATGTATGGGCGATACTGAGGGCTTGGCTACTGACAGTCCTTGATACTATTATTCCACATGAGTGCCCATGTAACATAACATTGCAAGACCAGTTATCCACTGTACCATGATGTATTATGCCAACCTGTGATTTGTCACTATCTGTGCTGTCGAGTGTGTACGTCCAATTAAACTTTAGAAAAGGTACACAGTCGTTGGTGTCGATGACTTCCAGTCATACATGAGTGTGAGAAAAGAACATTTGTCAACACCACGAACCCTTATTAACATTCGCACATTATACACTCAATCCATGTCTACACACCACTGCGTAGGTCAAGTTGACATTCCATACACTACAGTGGAGCAAACAACACCATAGAGATCTTATCAACTGATGATGATGATGATGTCTGCTTCCATCCACTTATATCTATCTTTTGGTGGATATCATTTACGGGAATAAAAAAAACCAACTTTATCCAACCTTATCAGTGTCTTTACAACAAAAAAAGGGGGGGGGAGGGGAAGAGAAAAGGGGGGGGGGTGCCATACGAGGGATCCGCCACGTGCACCAAATACACGCCCCTGGACCTCGTCCTGACTTCTTTATTTGTTTGTTTTTCCTAATGTTTTAAAACTAACAACTAAAGAATCGTTAATTCTTCGTAATTTTGAGAAAGAAAACAATATTTGCGCACATTAAGTTCTAAATTTGGGACACACAGTGAATGTGCGCGTGGATCAATTATCAGGTCTGTAGAATTTCCCTCTCTGATTGACACAATAATAGAAGGAAGAGATGGGGGCACAATAATAGAAGTAAGAGATGAGGGCACAATAATAGAAGGAAAATTTGAAAGCAAACGTGCAAGAGGAAGACAGCGTTGTTAGTGGTAAGATAGCACAAGAGATGGACAAGAAAGAGTGTATCAGAGTGCACTGTCAAGACAAGAGACAGAATACTTTGGAGATCCATCACAGCCGACCTAACATGTGGAGATGGCAACTGATGATGATGCCGATGATGATGATAATTATGAAGATGACTGGCACTAATGACAAAATATGAACACGAACTATTATAAAAACATTTTTGTATATAAAACTGAGCCTCGTTTTGCGAGACGCGTACCGTTCAACCTAGTCGGTTATATTAGGGCGTATGTCCAAATATAAAAGACCAGAGTATATTATTATAAAGGCATGAAAATGATAAGTGTTAAGAGTTCACTTAAAGATCATAGTCATCCTGATCGTTGTAAAGAAACGGAGTTGCTGTAGTTGTTGTTTCTTTTTTGTCTTTTTTAAAATCTTTCTGTAAACTAATTCTGAAAGTCACACGACAAACAACCTGAACCTGGTCCCAGGTCACGCACCTGCTGTTCACCCTTTTCCCACGTGGTTTTCACGAACTGAAGATCAAATTTGCTGTGCACTTTTACGCACGCTGCGCGGACAACATGAAATTGTCATCTCACCTTTTTTGATGTTGCTCGTGTCGTAAAATAACAGGTATCATTGTCATTTTCTCTTTCGTTCCTTTTGGGGGTAACTGCTACCTCCAGGCCCTCCGAGAGCTCAGATGCCAGGGCCATGTCACGGTGTGAGGCCCCCGCTCATTGTTTAAGAATAATAACAAAGCTCTCTCAAGAATAACCAGACCTTACGGTATTTTACATTTGGATATGTGCCCTAATATAACCGACGGACCCCTGTGTCTAGGTTAAATGGAGCACGCTTTGCTAAAACGAGGCAAACTATTTTTTTAATTGTTTAAAAGGAATTGTAAATTATGTTTTAATATAAAGAAATCCATGGTGAATCGTGCATATTTGGCTCAGGTAAGCCCCCCCCTCCCCCCATTAGGTCAAATGGTCCAGCTGGCCCTCTGTTTTAGGGCCTGACTACAGCTACTTCCCCAGGAAGTCAGTACTAAAGCTTGTATGTGCTCTTGAAGCGTTAGTTTCTGTAGTCATTTCTGCACCAAGCACAACCTGATATTTGTCGACTCCTTCGATTATCTGATGGAGCAGTTGCCCTAATCGTTCGTTGGCTTCTCAGAATAAATAAATAAAAATAAAATGTAGCCTCGTTTTGGTGGGGCGCGCTCCGTTCAACCAAGACATTGTGTCCGTCGGTTATATTAAGGTGCATGTCCAAATAGTATAAAAGACAGTATGGTCTGATATAATGATTTTGTCTCATCAGAGACGCTCAAGAAGTCATCCTAAATATGAAAGTAGAAACGTTCGTTGTCGCTTTCAGAAGATGTGGCCTGATGTGAGTTTTAATCTTAGAGGACGATTCCTTCTAGGGTTAGAGAACCATCCAACTCGTGACATTGCCAATTAGTGGGTCTGGTATGTTTTACCACGATCTTTTCTTGGCAAAGAGTAATATGTCTGTTATGTCTGACCCTAGATGTTTTCTTTGCCATTTTGTTCAAATGTTGAATCTATTTTTATTTATTAGTGTTTTGTCTCTTCATATGATATCATGTACTCAGTTTGAATTTGACTGCCGCCTTCTTTGGCAAGTTTATCTGAATTTTTATCTCCACATATGGGCAGAAATCCAGTATACACATTCACTTTGTTAAATTCATATTTTTTTCCATTCATGTTTTGTTTAGAGGGGGGGGGGGGGGCTGGGGGGGGGGGGGGGGGGTGACAGGAGTTTTTTAATTAACTGATAAGAGGGGGGGCATTGATGAGGGAATAAATATTTTTTTCTTGGTCCCCATGGGTTAGCCATTTTCCCCTTTTTCCAGTGTTGGTTTTTATTGACTATGCTGTTTTAGCCTAATTCATTGTTTTTATAGATCCTTATGTGGTTGCCAAACTGGTTGGGATGGTGGGGGGAAGGTTATGTTGTTTTCGGTTTTGCTGCTGATATCTGCTTGATTTCTGTAGAATCTTGCTAGGAATAATTTCTGTTTGGGTGGTAGCATTTTCCTTTTCAGTGTTGGTTATTGCTCCTGTTTTAATGCTTCTGCTTCAGTTTTAAACCTGTTTGAAAATCTCCAGTGCCCATTGAAATATGGATTGCTCCTGTTTTAATGCTTCTGCTTCAGTTTTAAACCTGTTTGAAAATCTCCAGTGCCCATTGAAATATGGATTGCCTGTCTATTATTCAGTTTAGTATATATATACTAAATTCTTCGACCCCATGTCCTTCCACTTTTGGCTGCCCAAAGGTCTGTGTTTCAACAGGACAACGGCAGACCCCATTGTGCACTGTTGACCACGCAGTTCCTGACTGCCAACAACATTCTCACCCTTCCCTGGGCATCCCTGTCTCCAGACATGAGTCCGATTGAGCACCTGTGGGATGAGCTGCATACACGTGTTTGTTGCCGAGACGTTGCTCTAGCTAATCGTCGTGATCTGTTCCAGGCACTCCAGGAAGAGTGGGCAGCCATCCCACAGGCCCACATCAGACGTCTGATCGCATCCATGCCCAGGAGATGCCAGTCGCTGATCGATGCAAGAGGAGGCCACACACCATACTAACGGGAAAGCCCGTACGCCAAAAAAACTCTCGTGACCCAGATGCAAAACAACTGTCAATTGATTGGTTGAACCCTAAGGTATTCTTGTGTGCAATTTGAACAATTAACTCATTAAATTAAAAAAGTTATTGAATGTCAAAATTATGGTTATGTGTGTGCCTTCAGTAGCTATGCGTTTCTTTTTTTTGAACAGTATATATATATATATATATGATGTAAATCCAAAAGTCTCTTCATTATGCGTATCTATGATTGACGTAGGTTAAATCTATACATTTTCATTGAAATCCTCTGATTAATAACATAAATATCATTTCACTGTAGCGCTCCGCCCCTTAATTATATGGAAAACAGGTTCCAATAAAAACCAGAACACATTCACACATATATATATATATATATATATATATATATATATATATATATATATATATATATATATATATATATATATATATATATTTATATTATATATATATATATATATATATATATATATATATATATATATATGTATATACATATACACTCAAGCATATGTATATATGTATATCTCCTGTTGCTGATCCATCTCTGTAAGCGGTATACGTGTCCAGTCTTTGATTGGGTATGTTTTTATATATATATATATTCCATTAGGTAAATGCTTCCTTCCTGCATCGATATAGCTCCCTTTCTTTCATCATTTTTGATGTGTTGTCAAACAACTCTGGAAATGTTGTTCTCCCACATAATAGGAATGTGCTGCTTATCGTTAACGGTTTAGCCGTTGTTAATAAAAGGTCTTTTTGTGCAGCTTACCCTGGCCATATCTTTTAACTCTGTCATTAGAGTGATGTGTGACCCTGTTAGATTTGACAGTATCTTGGGGTAATTTGTTGTCTCTTCTTTCATTCAGGGATTGGGACCCCAAGATGCAGCAATAGTGAATGCAGTCAGCGACCCATAGCTTGACTGCTTGCATCAGGATCAGCGAACCAGAGTTGATCAAGATCTTATTCCACCTCCACGTGGTGGTCCTGGAAACAGTCTGCAGCATTGCAGTCTGGCTGAGCGAGTACGGATCGAAATGGGGAGGCAAACCCGGTCCCTAAAAAATGCCGTGCAGAAGTCGGATGTGTCGACCGAAAGGTGCAGATATCACAGCTTAGGTGCAAACAGACACAACGCAACCACCGTCCTTTTCAGGGCGAACGAGGAAGAAGAAGAAAGAAGAATTCAGGGATTGTAGATCGGACACATTTTTTTTTTCTCTTTCCATGAAGTTGATTTTATTGTTCCAGTAACGATTATGTCAGCCTGATTTTGTTATTGCTATTGATGATCAGAATCGACCTCATTACACTCCAAGAAAACCCATAGGTACTCAGTCTCCCTTAGCAAACGCCGAAGGGTATTGAATGCTGTTTCCGTAGCGCACTGGTTGTATACACGACAGATGCATCCTCTGCTATGCCCATCTCTGCTAGTCTTGATGTCAAGTTCCAGCAATCTTAGCCTTGTTGATTCATCGATTGCAGTGTCTTTCTGCAGCAGGCAATCAGTATTTGTCTTCAGTATTTTTCCCTCATCCATATCAAATGACCCCACTATAGATGTTATTAGCGCTGATCTCTGCTTCTGTTGTTCATGATGTTAGAGTAAAATGAAAAGTGTTTTAGCTCTCGCTAGCTATTTAATTACTTCACTTCGTGTTCAGTTCGCGAATCTCGTCCCTGTCTAATCCGAGCAGAGGTTATGACAGAGTACTTCCCACTGCAAATATGGAACGTAATAATATTCATCGTGCATCCTTTTACCTAGTGGATCTGTTAACGATTACCCAGACAGTTCCTCACCAAGCGAGATGCGTTACGGTGGCATTTGCGACCTGTTACATCCTGGCTAGTGAGGCTGGTACATTAATATGCATGTTTTTTTCAAGCCAAGAGGTAAAAAGTTGTCTGCTTTAGATGTCTGGAAGTCCCTAATTGTGAACTGTGCTCTACGGGCAGTTGTGAGATTTAAAGACAGTGTGGATAGCGCGCGTTGTTGTCGTGGAATATTCTAATCCACATATATAAATTATCAAGTAAATATAAAGCCTAATAAATACATATAATAAATAAAGGAAGAAGAATGGTAAAGAACAGTGCTGTCACAATGACAGTACTCGAAATCCCCTTGTTTTCTACTGCGTATGCAAATTGTAACGTTTCACATTGATATTAAAGGCTTCTGCAACATACACGCGTTTCCCAAACACACAATAAAATGTGCTGCCTTTCTAAGAAAAACCTTGAAATATGCAAGTTGACCTAAATTTTAAATTCCATTCATGTCTTTTTATACACTATGTTACCAAAAACAAAAGACAGATGGACTAAAGGATTGCGAGAAGGGAGAGGCAGAAAGCCGAACACTAAACACGCGTCGCGCGATACACAAATGCTGCCATCACGCGTGTAAGACTACATGCACTAACTTTTTTTTTCAGACGGACAGTGATAAATTCACTACCCTTCCCAGAGTTAGGTTTTAAAATCATAAAAAACGCTTATTAGGAAAGATAACAATAGATGGGTTTACGTTTGAAAACATTACAGTACCCAGACAGCACATCTTCGAAACAGGAGGTAGAAGAAATTGCATATTTTGAACGCAGCCACGTAGCTCTTTTAAATTTGGATATTTGGGTTCCTTAGGGCTTGCTGACAAAGAATATGTAAAACGTTACGCAAATAGTCCAGGAATTAATAAATTATAACCAAAATAAAATAGTGGGGATGCCTGACAACATGGAATCATTTCTGCTCATAAATTTTTTTTATAACGTGTTTGAAAAAAACCTTACGTTACAGAAATAGCCTACCATGTAAACTCCAAATTGATTGGAGCGCAACAAATGAAAGACTAACCACGATTGGTCGGGCTATAAATACTATCTTGGTTGTTAGGGAGACGTAGGAAGGTAACATTTTTTCAAACACTTGTCGAAACGTGGCTCGATTGGCCAGACTCGCTGATATACTCACTTAGGAGCGTTAGTTCGAGACCACTAGTCAAATAAGCTTGATAAAGCAACAGTGCGTTGAAGCCAGCTCATATTTTGCTAAATAAAAGCCTGGAACATAAGCAGATGGGAATTTGTGCCAGTAAATGTGCCAGAATTCATTGCTAATCAACGTATCTGTGTTTATTCTATGAATTGTGGTAAGCTTGAACCATTCAGTATCTTTTAATGAAAATTGAATGTGAATTGTTAATTTATGCCTGTATATATATGTGTAGTTCAGTGGCAAACAGGAGATAAAGCCTATAATGCTCCAGCCTGAACAGAGGGTGTCGGAGGAAAGTAAAACGGCATGGAATGGCCAAATAGTACACTGACACCTGGATGATTGACTAGAAAGAAATAATGCTGGAATGGCAGAGGCGTAGTAACCATTAAGGAGGTAAATACTGGTATAAAGTATTTCAGATGAAGCTGATAGTTGGCCTAACGCTCTGAACTCAATGTTTGTGATGTATTGTGATCAGTGTAAAAAGAGAGTATAAGTTAGTTATGAAGTAGAAGGTACATCCTTCTTGATTTCAGGGACCGTGGTCTTGATGGTACTGAGCAGCACCTGGTCAGAGCTTTGCTGAATCCAGAGTCGGACAGCATACTCCTTGGTCTTTTTAGCTATCAGTGAGGTGTCTCCAGAGCCCAGGGGAGAATTCGAGCAGAGGAGTCCTTTTCCTGCCGCCATCACGCAAGATAAGCTGATTTGGCCAGCTGAGCTCAACATTATGTCCCCTCATCTTGAAATGACTTTGTAAAAATAACATTCAGAGGGGAATTTAATTGTCTTAATATCAGGAACTGAGAACATCTCCAATACTAGTCCCAAAAGACAAACTATTGAAGTCATGATGACAAATACCAACAGAGCTTGAACAAAACAAAACCAGTATTACCTCATATTACTACTACACAACTGACACACATAGGATATTTTTAATAATATATGTCACAACAATATTCATATTGATAAAGTCTGTACATATACTTGTAATTAAAATTGATTGTGATTCCTGGTTCCTTTGTATTTGAATCAGGACACATATACCTTTATGACAACAATGAATACATATTGTTATTTGAAAAGTTATCAGTGACTCCTTAAGATATTCTCATAGAGTGTTATATGTATGTGAGTGTCACAGTGTTGTCAAGAGTAGTGGATTAAATTAAATTGTTTATCTGTCTGTTGTTGTGACTTACACTTCATCATACACATACCCTAGACACATAACGTAGTCATCACACTATTCCAGAATAATTCTGACTGAGATATATAGATATGTGGTAGCAAGTAAGGTTATCTATAATACACTACTCTTATTAGATATAGATACCTTCACAGCTGATCTCAGTCAGTACACTAAGTCCCCTATAAATATTTATAACATCCCACTTCACCACATATATTGGGGTCTCGCTCTTGGGATTTTGAATCTTTCCCTATTAAAAATATTGGGGGTAATTCACTTCAGGGAATATAAGAATTAAAAGGTATCCTTGGGTGGAATTAAATAAGGTTGAGCTCACGGTGCCTGTGTTGTCCATTAGATATATATTTAGAGATTAAATTGTTGGTTAGACATTGTATAAATTTACCTGATAGACAATGGCGGACCTGGCCAAGTTTCGATCTGCTGCTGTTCAGACTGCAAAAGAGTTAGGATTAGATGGGCAAGTTATGGTTGCCTATGTCACTACGGAATGTGACAAATTTATTGAACGCGAAGAAAGAAGGTTTGAAGATGAAAGAAAGTTAGAGGCTGAAAAAGAAATTAAGAGGTTGCAGATTGAGGCTGAGGCTAAGAAATTGGAAGCAGAAAGAGAAGAGAAGAAATTAGCTGCAGAAAGGGAAGAGAAGAAATTAGCTGCAGAAAGAGAAGAAAGAAGATTAGCTGCAGAAAGGGAAGAGAAGAAATTAGCTGCAGAAAGGGAAGCAGAAGATAAGAGATTACAAAGGGAACATGAGTTACGACTCAGGGAATTTGAGTTTCAAGGCCATGCTCCTGAAAATGGTGCCAGTCCCTTTGCCTCTGATGCCACTGCTAGCCAAGGAGCCTCAACCTCAGCTATGAATTTTCATTTAGATCATTTTGTTGAGAAAGACGATGATATAGAGAGCTACCTAAATAGGTATGAACTATTAGCTACCACGTATGGGTTAGAGAGAGAAAGGTGGAGCTTAAAGTTATCTCAGGGACTTCGTGGGGCAGCTTATGAAGTTTTTGCAAAAATGAGTAGAGGTGATCAGGAAAATTATGACATGCTAAAGCAGGCTCTTTTGTTAAGGTATGAAAAGAATGCAGAATTCTATAGGAAAAAAATTTAGGAATGCTAAACTACTGTCAGGTGAAACCTATCACCAGTTCTCTGCACGAATAGAGACATACTTGGAGAAATGGACTTCTCTGGGGAAAACCCAAGATCTTAAGGAAATGGTCCTTATAGAGCAACTAAGAGAGTCCATGGCTCCAGACCTGAGAAAGTTTCTCATGGAACAAGGTGCAGAGAGGCTGGGTGAGTTGCTAAATGTTGCTGAAAGGTATCAAGCAGCTCAAGCAGAGGTAACAGGTAATAAAAAGAAACAAGTGGATAACTTTAGGGCACCACAGAACTTTAATAAATTTGATCCTAAGGATCAAAATAAAGGTAAGCACCAATTTGATAGGCCACGGTATGAAAATAAAAATAAATTCCCACAATTCGATGAAAGGAAATATGATGAAAGAAAATCTTTCAACCAAGGAAAAAGGTGGTGTAAAAAAATTGTAAGATGAACAATCATGACACTGACCATTGTAGAAGGAAACCTCCTCATTTTGCTGCTATGACATCGGGGAAAAAGGAAAAGAAGGGCAAACCTGAAGAATTACAGGAACCATACCACCCCCCAGTGTGTGAAGATGTCATCTGTAATGGTGTCACTATAAGATGTTTATATGATACCGGTTTAGATTACGATTCCGTTGTGAGTTCTCACCTGGTGCAGGCCGATCAATACACCACAGAAACAGTGGAGATTCAAACTGCAACCAAGGATGTAGCTACCATGACACTTCCCGTCGCCCGAATAAAAGTGAAAACGCGATATGTGGAAGGAATCATAAAAGCAGCAGTGATAAATGAGCCAATCTACCCTCTAATATTGGGGTGTAGATATGTCTTCTTGGGGAATCCCAAGAGACCTGTGATATTGGCAACAGTGCAGACCAGATCACAGTCAAAAAAGGAGGAGGATAATCCCATAAATACTCACCCAGATGAGATGAGGAAGGCACAGGCTGAGGACAAAACACTCAAGCCATGTTTCAAGAAGTTGCCCAAATCTCATACACCTCCAGGCAAGGGAGAGTTTTATATGAAGAACAAACTAATATATAGGAAGGCTGGATCTGAATCCAATGGTCACGGACAGCTGGTCCTTCCCACTTCATATAGGACTAAAGTGTTGGAACTAGGGCATGCGATTCCCTTCAGTGGTCATATGGAAATCAGCGCAACAGGACAGCGAATAGCTTGTCACTATTTCTGGCCAGGAATAACTGAAGATATCAAACGATATGTAAAATCCTGTCCAGAGTGCCAACGAGTAGCACCTAAACATTGGACTGCACCAGCAACTCTGGGGGAAATGCCCATAGTGGGAACACCCTTTGAGAGAGTTGCCGTGGATCTTGTGGGACCTCTCACCCGAACCAAGAGAAGGAACAGCTACATTCTGACTCTGGTGGACACTTGTTCTATGTGGGGAGAGGCAGTAGCCCTGTCATCGATTGATTCTAAACATGTGGCAGAGGCATTGCTCACAATTTTCACAAGGTTAGGCTTTCCCAATCAAATCTTGACTGATAATGGCTCTCAGTTCAAGGGGAAACTAACTGAAGAAGTTTTCAGGATCTTCCAGGCCAAACACTTCCATTGTAGTGTGTATCATCCCCAAGGGAACGGCCAAGTGGAAAGATTTAACGGCACATTGATGTCGATCCTGAGAAAGTTGGCACACGAAAAACCAGATACATGGGACCAGTACCTGCACGCCGCCCTCTTTGCTTATCGGGAGGTAACCCATAGTTCAACCGGTATGGCCCCGGCAACATTATTGTTTGGAAGGCCAATAAAAGGTCCACTCGAAGCTTTGTTAAGAACGTGGACTGATGAAAAGGCAGAGGAAAACATTACATCTTCATACCAATATGTGAATGAGCTGACCACTCGTTTAAAAACTGGCTGGAAACTTGCCAATGAAAATTTGAAACAAGCCAGGAAGAAACATGCTGCCTATTATAACAGGAAGGCGAAAGACAGAAATTTGGCTGTGGGAGAGAAAGTACTGCTTCTTTTGCCCGGGAGTCAGAATAAGTTACAAATTGGATGGCAGGGTCCATATACAGTTTTAGAGAAGGTATCTAGAACAAATTATAAGATAGATAAGAAGGGGAAAGAAAAAATCTATCATGTGAATCTTCTGAAGAAATATTTGGAAAGAGAACATCAGGAAGAGACACACTTGTTGACCTTGTCCATCGCCATGGAGATGAAAAAGGAACCACTTTCATCATTTGAATATCCATTACACCCCTGTGAGACAGCAGCACAGGTGAAAATCAGTACACATTTAACGAAAACTCAGAAAGAGAGAGTGCAACAGGTTCTAAATAATCATGCAGAGGTGTTAACAGACCGACCAGGGCATACAAACCTATTGGAATATTATATGAAACTGATAGACCCCACACCTGTCTGTATGAAACCATATTCGATTCCGTTTGCTAAGGAGAAAGCTTTGAAGGAAGAGATAGACTATCTGTTGAAGGAAGGAATTATTTCGCACAGTGAATCTTCGTATAGTTCCGGTGTTGTACTCTTAAGGAAGCCCTCTGGAGAACATAGACTCTGTATAGATTACAGGAGACTGAATGCTATTACAGAAGGACAGGTGGATCCATTGCCGGATACAAATCAGCTGTTTGCCAGACTAAATAAAGCTAAATATTTCTCAAAAGTGGATCTGAGTAGAGGATACTATCAGATTCCAGTAAAGCCTGAGGTTAGACCATACCTAGCTTTTAGTACCTCAGAAGGACACTATGAGTTTAATAGATTGCCATTTGGATTGAAGAATGCGCCTAGTGTCTTCTCTAGAATGATGAGAAAATTATTGGATCCTCTGAATAATCCCTGTATAACAAATTTTATGGATGATATCCTGATAGCAACAGAAACATTTGAGGAACACATTGACTCTCTGAACATGCTGTTTAATCGACTTAGGGAGGCAAATTTAACAGCCCGACCAACCAAATGTTGCGTTGGATGTAAAGAATTGGAATTTTTGGGACACACAGTTTATCAGGGAAACATGACCCCTGACCCAAAGAATTTAGAGAAACTACAGAAAGCCCCGAGACCACAAACCAAGAAGGACGTGAGATCCTTTGTCTCATTATGTGGTTTCTACCAGAAGTATATCAAAAACTTTAATTCCATATGTGCACCGTTAACTGAATTGACACGTAAAGGACATCCAGATCGCATTACATGGACACCACAATGTGAAATGACTTACCAAGAATTGAAGGAAAAGCTCACAAGTAAACCCATTTTGAAATTACCTGACTTAAGTCAAGAATTCATAGTAAGGACGGATGCAAGTAATATTGGGTTAGGTGCAACTCTACTACAGAAATCAGATGCATTGGATGGGGAATTAAGCCCAGTGGCATATGCTAGCAGAAAGTTGAATAAAGCTGAAATCAACTACTCAACTAGCGAAAAAGAATGTCTTGCAGTAATATGGGCGATAAAGAAATTCAATATTTATCTATATGGGAAGGCATTTAAGTTGCAAACAGACCACAAACCTTTATCGTTTCTAGCACAGGCTAAGCATGAGAACTCCAGGTTACTCCGATGGTCTTTACTTTTGGCTCCATATAATTTTAGCATTGAGTATATATCTGGAAAAACAAATTTGGGAGCGGATTTTTTAAGCCGCCATCCGTGTGATGAGAATCACCGTAAACCCCAGAACTAATAATAAATTTCTCTATGTGTATATAGAATAAAGGACTGACATATAATGTCTGTTTTAAGAGAGGAGATGTCGTGGAATATTCTAATCCACATATATAAATTATCAAGTAAATATAAAGCCTAATAAATACATATAATAAATAAAGGAAGAAGAATGGTAAAGAACAGTGCTGTCACAATGACTGTACTCGAAATCCCCTTGTTTTCTACTGCGTATGCAAATTGTAACGTTTCACGTTGATATTAAAGGCCTCTGCAACATACACGCGTTTCCCAAACACACAATAAAATGTGCTGCCTTTCTAAGAAAAACCTTGAAATATGCAAGTTGACCTAAATTTTAAATTCCATTCATGTCTTTTTCTACACTATGTTACCAAAAACAAAAGACAGATGGACTAAAGGATAGCGAGAAGGGAGAGGCAGAAAGCCGAACACTAAACACGCGTCGCGCGATACACAAATGCTGCCATCACGCGTGTAAGACTACATGCACTAACTTTTTTTTTCAGACGGACAGTGATAAATTCACTACCCTTCCCAGAGTTAGGTTTTAAAATCATAAAAAACGCTTATTAGGAAAGATAACAATAGATGGGTTTACGGTTGAAAACATTACAGTACCCAGACAGCACATCTTCGAAACAGGAGGTAGAAGGAATTGCATATTTTGAACGCAGCCACGTAGCTCTTTTAAATTTGGATATTTGGGTTCCTTAGGGCTTGCTGACAAAGAATATGTAAAACGTTACGCAAATAGTCCAGGAATTAATAAATTATAACCAAAATAAAATAGTGGGGATGCCTGACAACATGAAATCATTTCTGCTCATAAAATTTTTTTATAACGTGTTTGAAAAAAACCTTACGTTACAGAAATAGCCTACCATGTAAACTCCAAATTGATTGGAGCGCAACAAATGAAAGACTAACCACGATTGGTCGGGCTATAAATACTATCTTGGTTGTTAGGGGAGACGTAGGAAGGTAACATTTTTTCAAACACTTGTCGAAACGTGGCTCGATTGGCTAGACTCGCTGATATACTCACTTAGGAGCGTTAGTTCGAGACCACTTGTTTAAATAAGCTTGATAAAGCAACAGTGCGTTGAAGCCAGCTCATATTTTTGCTAAATAAAAGCCTGGAACATAAGCAGATGGGAATTTGTGCCAGTAAATGTGCCAGAATTCATTGCTAATCAACGTATCTGTGTTTATTCTATGAATTGTGGTAAGCTTGAACCATTCAGTATCTTTTAATGAAAATTGAATGTGAATTGTTAATTTATGCCTGTATATATATGTGTAGTTCAGTGGCAAACAGGAGATAAAGCCTATAATGCTCCAGCCTGAACAGAGGGTGTCGGAGGAAAGTAAAACGGCATGGAATGGCCAAATAGTACACTGACACCTGGATGATTGACTAGAAAGAAATAATGCTGGAATGGCAGAGGCGTGGTAACCATTAAGGAGGTAAATACTGGTATAAAGTATTTCACATGAAGCTGATAGTTGGCCTAACGCTCTGAACTCAATGTTTGTGATGTATTGTGATCAGTGTAAAAAGAGAGTATAAGTTAGTTATGAAGTAGAAGGTACATCCTTCTTGTTTTCAGGGACCGTGGTCTTGATGGTACTGAGCAGCACCTGGTCAGAGCTTTGCTGAATCCAGAGTCGGACAGCATACTCCTTGGTCTTTTTAGCTATCAGTGAGGTGTCTCCAGAGCCCAGGGGAGAATTCGAGCAGAGGAGTCCTTTCCTGCCGCCATCACGCAAGATAAGCTGATTTGGCCAGCTGAGCTCAACATTATGTCCCCTCATCTTGAAATGACTTTGTAAAAATAACATTCAGAGGGGAATTTAATTGTCTTAATATCAGGAACTGAGAACATCTCCAATACTAGTCCCAAAAGACAAACTATTGAAGTCATGATGACAAATACCAACAGAGCTTGAACAAAACAAAACCAGTATTACCTCATATTACTACTACACAACTGACACACATAGGATATTTTTAATAATATATGTCACTACAATATTCATATTGATAAAGTCTGTACATATACTTGTAATTAAAATTGATTGTGATTCCTGGTTCCTTTGTATTTGAATCAGGACACATATACCTTTATGACAACAATGAATACATATTGTTATTTGAAAAGTTATCAGTGACTCCTTAAGATATTCTCATAGAGTGTTATATGTATGTGAGTGTCACAGTGTTGTCAAGAGTAGTGGATTAAATTAAATTGTTTATCTGTCTGTTGTTGTGACTTACACTTCATCATACACATACCCTAGACACATAACGTAGTCATCACACTATTCCAGAATAATTCTGACTGAGATATATAGATATGTGGTAGCAAGTAAGGTTATCTATAATACACTACTCTCAATAGATATAGATACCTTCACAGCTGATCTCAGTCAGTACACTAAGTCCCCCTATAAATATTTATAACATCCCACTTCACCACATATATTGGGGTCTCGCTCTTGGGATTTTGAATCTTTCCCTATTAAAAATATTGGGGGTAATTCACTTCAGGGAATATAAGAATTAAAAGGTATCCTTGGGTGGAATTAAATAAGGTTGAGCTCACGGTGCCTGTGTTGTCCATTAGATATATAGTTAGAGATTAAATTGTTGGTTAGACATTGTATAAACTTACCTGATAGACAATGGCGGACCTGGCCAAGTTTCGATCTGCTGCTGTTCAGACTGCAAAAGAGTTAGGATTAGATGGGCAAGTTATGGTTGCCTATGTCACTACGGAATGTGACAAATTTATTGAACGCGAAGAAAGAAGATTAGAAAAAGAGGCCGAAAGAAAGTTAGAGGCTGAAAGGGAAATTAAGAAGTTACAATTTAAGGCTGAGGCTGAGACTAAGAGGTTGCAGATTGAGGCTGAGGCTAAGAAATTGGAGGCAGAAAGAGAAGACAAAAGATTGCCTGCAGAAAGGGAAGAGAAGAAATTAGCTGCAGAAAGGGAAGCAGAAGATAAGAGATTACAAAGGGAATAGCTGCAGAAAGGGAAGCAGAAGATAAGAGATTACAAAGGGAACATGAGTTACGACTCAGGGAATTTGAGTTTCAAGGCCATGCTCCTGAAAATGGTGCCAGTCCCTTTGCCTCTGATGCCACTGCTAGCCAAGGAGCCTCAACCTCAGCTATGAATTTTCATTTAGATCATTTTGTTGAGAAAGACGATGATATAGAGAGCTACCTAAATAGGTATGAACTATTAGCTACCACGTATGGGTTAGAGAGAGAAAGGTGGAGCTTAAAGTTATCTCAGGGACTTCGTGGGGGCAGCTTATGAAGTTTTTGCAAAAATGAGCAGAGGTGATCAGGAAAATTATGACATGCTAAAGCAGGCTCTTTTGTTAAGGTATGAAAAGAATGCAGAATTTTATAGGAAAAAATTTAGGAAGGCTAAACTACTGTCAGGTGAAACCTATCACCAGTTCTCTGCACGAATAGAGACATACTTGGAGAAATGGACTTCTCTGGGGAAAACCCAAGATCTTAAGGAAATGGTCCTTATAGAGCAAGTAAGAGAGTCCATGGCTCCAGACCTGAGAAAGTTTCTCATGGAACAAGGTGCAGAGAGGCTGGGTGAGTTGCTAAATGTTGCTGAAAGGTATCAAGCAGCTCAAGCAGAGGTAACAGGTAATAAAAAGAAACAGGTGGACAACTTTAGGGCACCACAGAACTTTAATAAATTTGATCCTAAGGATCAAAATAAAGGTAAGCACCAATTTGATAGGCCACGGTATGAAAATAAAAATAAAAACCCACAATTCGATGAAAGGAAATATGATGAAAGAAAATCTTTCAACCAAGGAAAAAGGTGGTGTAAAAATTGTAAGATGAACAATCATGACACTGACCATTGTAGAAGGAAACCTCCTCATTTTGCTGCTATGACATCGGGGAAAAAGGAAAAGAAGGGCAAAGCTGAAGAATTACAGGAACCATACCACCCCCCAGTGTGTGAAGATGTCATCTGTAATGGTGTCACTATAAGATGTTTATATGATACCGGTTTAGATTACGATTCCGTTGTGAGTTCTCACCTGGTGCAGGCCGATCAATACACCACAGAAACAGTGGAGATTCAAACTGCAACCAAGGATGTAGCTACCATGACACTTCCCGTCGCCCGAATAAAAGTGAAAAACGCGATATGTGGAAGGAATCATAAAAGCAGCAGTGATAAATGAGCCAATCTACCCTCTAATATTGGGGTGTAGATATGTCTTCTTGGGGAATCCCAAGAGACCTGTGATATTGGCAACAGTGCAGACCAGATCACAGTCAAAAAAGGAGGAGGATAATCCCATAAATACTCACCCAGATGAGATGAGGAAGGCACAGGCTGAGGACAAAACACTCAAGCCATGCTTCAAGAAGTTGCCCAAATCTCATACACCTCCAGGCAAGGGAGAGTTTTATATGAAGAACAAACTAATATATAGGAAGGCTGGATCTGAATCCAATGGTCACGGACAGCTGGTCCTTCCCACTTCATATAGGACTAAAGTGTTGGAACTAGGGCATGCGATTCCCTTCAGTGGTCATATGGGAATCAGCGCAACAGGACAGCGAATAGCTTGTCACTATTTCTGGCCAGGAATAACTGAAGATATCAAACGATATGTAAAATCCTGTCCAGAGTGCCAACGAGTAGCACCTAAACATTGGACTGCACCAGCAACTCTGGGGGAAATGCCCATAGTGGGAACACCCTTTGAGAGAGTTGCCGTGGATCTTGTGGGACCTCTCACCCGAACCAAGAGAAGGAACAGCTACATTCTGACTCTGGTGGACACTTGTTCTATGTGGGGAGAGGCAGTAGCCCTGTCATCGATTGATTCTAAACATGTGGCAGAGGCATTGCTCACAATTTTCACAAGGTTAGGCTTTCCCAATCAAATCTTGACTGATAATGGCTCTCAGTTCAAGGGGAAACTAACTGAAGAAGTTTTCAGGATCTTCCAGGCCAAACACTTCCATTGTAGTGTGTATCATCCCCAAGGGAACGGCCAAGTGGAAAGATTTAACGGCACATTGATGTCGATCCTGAGAAAGTTGGCACACGAAAAACCAGATACATGGGACCAGTACCTGCACGCCGCCCTCTTTGCTTATCGGGAGGTACCCCATAGTTCAACCGGTATGGCCCCGGCAACATTATTGTTTGGAAGGCCAATAAAAGGTCCACTCGAAGCTTTGTTAAGAACGTGGACTGATGAAAAGGCAGAGGAAAACATTACATCTTCATACCAATATGTGAATGAGCTGACCACTCGTTTAAAAACTGGTTGGAAACTTGCCAATGAAAATTTGAAACAAGCCAGGAAGAAACATGCTGCCTATTATAACAGGAAGGCGAAAGACAGAAATTTGGCTGTGGGAGAGAAAGTACTGCTTCTTTTGCCCGGGAGTCAGAATAAGTTACAAATTGGATGGCAGGGTCCATATACAGTTTTAGAGAAGGTATCTAGAACAAATTATAAGATAGATAAGAAGGGGAAAGAAAAAATCTATCATGTGAATCTCCTGAAGAAATATTTGGAAAGAGAACATCAGGAGGAGACACACTTGTTGACCTTGTCCATCGCCATGGAGATGAAAAAGGAACCACTTTCATCATTTTGAGTATCCATTACACCCCTGTGAGACAGCAGCACAGGTGAAAATCAGTACACATTTAACGAAAACTCAGAAAGAGAGAGTGCAACAGGTTCTAAATAATCATGCAGAGGTGTTAACAGACCGACCAGGGCATACAAACCTATTGGAATATGATATGAAACTGATAGACCCCACACCTGTCTGTATGAAACCATATTCGATTCCGTTTGCTAAGGAGAAAGCTTTGGAAAGAAGGAAGAGATAGACTATCTGTTGAAGGAAGGAATTATTTCGCACAGTGAATCTTCGTATAGTTCCGGTGTTGTACTCTTAAGGAAGCCCTCTGGAGAACATAGACTCTGTATAGATTACAGGAGACTGAATGCTATTACAGAAGGACAGGTGGATCCATTGCCGGATACAACTCAGCTGTTTGCCAGACTAAATAAAGCTAAATATTTCTCAAAAGTGGATCTGAGTAAAGGATACTATCAGATTCCAGTAAAGCCTGAGGTTAGACCATACCTAGCTTTTAGTACCTCAGAAGGACACTATGAGATTAATAGATTGCCATTTGGATTGAAGAATGCGCCTAGTGTCTTCTCTAGAATGATGAGAAAATTATTGGATCCTCTGAATAATCCCTGTATAACAAATTTCATGGATGATATCCTGATAGCAACAGAAACATTTGAGGAACACATTGACTCTCTGAACATGCTGTTTAATCGACTTAGGGAGGCAAATTTAACAGCCCGACCAACCAAATGTTGCGTTGGATGTAAAGAATTGGAATTTTTTGGGACACACAGTTTATCAGGGAAACATGACCCCTGACCCAAAGAATTTAGAGAAACTACAGAAAGCCCCGAGACCACAAACCAAGAAGGACGTGAGATCCTTTGTCTCATTATGTGGTTTCTACCAGAAGTATATCAAAAACTTTAATTCCATATGTGCACCGTTAACTGATTTGACACGTAAAGGACATCCAGATCGCATTACATGGACACCACAATGTGAAATGACTTACCAAGAATTGAAGGAAAAGCTCACAAGTAAACCCATTTTGAAATTACCTGACTTAAGTCAAGAATTCATAGTAAGGACGGATGCAAGTAATATTGGGTTAGGTGCAACTCTACTACAGAAATCAGATGCATTGGATGGGGAATTAAGCCCAGTGGCATATGCTAGCAGAAAGTTGAATAAAGCTGAAATCAACTACTCAACTAGCGAAAAAGAATGTCTTGCAGTAATATGGGCGATAAAGAAATTCAATATTTATCTATATGGGAAGGCATTTAAGTTGCAAACAGACCACAAACCTTTATCGTTTCTAGCACAGGCTAGGCATGAGAACTCCAGGTTACTCCGATGGTCTTTACTTTTGGCTCCATATAATTTTAGCATTGAGTATATATCTGGAAAAACAAATTTGGGAGCGGATTTTTTAAGCCGCCATCCGTGTGATGAGAATCACCGTAAACCCCAGAACTAATAATAAATTTCTCTATGTGTATATAGAATAAAGGACTGACATATAATGTCTGTTTTAAGAGGGGAGATGTCGTGGAATATTCTAATCCACATATATAAATTATCAAGTAAATATAAAGCCTAATAAATACATATAATAAATAAAGGAAGAAGAATGGTAAAGAACAGTGCTGTCACAATGACAGTACTCGAAATCCCCTTGTTTTCTACTGCGTATGCAAATTGTAACGTTTCACATTGATATTAAAGGCTTCTGCAACATACACGCGTTTCCCAAACACACAATAAAATGTGCTGCCTTTCTAAGAAAAACCTTGAAATATGCAAGTTGACCTAAATTTTAAATTCCATTCATGTCTTTTTATACACTATGTTACCAAAAACAAAAGACAGATGGACTAAAGGATAGCGAGAAGGGAGAGGCAGAAAGCCGAACACTAAACACGCGTCGCGCGATACACAAATGCTGCCATCACGCGTGTAAGACTACATGCACTAACTTTTTTTTCAGACGGACAGTGATAAATTCACTACCCTTCCCAGAGTTAGGTTTTAAATCATAAAAAACGCTTATTAGGAAAGATAACAATAGATGGGTTTACGTTTGAAAACATTACAGTACCCAGACAGCACATCTTCGAAACAGGAGGTAGAAGGAATTGCATATTTTGAACGCAGCCACGTAGCTCTTTTAAATTTGGATATTTGGGTTCCTTAGGGCTTGCTGACAAAGAATATGTAAAACGTTACGCAAATAGTCCAGGAATTAATAAATTATAACCAAAATAAAATAGTGGGGATGCCTGACAACATGAAATCATTTCTGCTCATAAAATTTTTTTATAACGTGTTTGAAAAAAACCTTACGTTACAGAAATAGCCTACCATGTAAACTCCAAATTGATTGGAGCGCAACAAATGAAAGACTAACCACGATTGGTCGGGCTATAAATACTATCTTGGTTGTTAGGGAGACGTAGGAAGGTAACATTTTTTCAAACACTTGTCGAAACGTGGCTCGATTGGCCAGACTCGCTGATATACTCACTTAGGAGCGTTAGTTCGAGACCACTAGTCAAATAAGCTTGATAAAGCAACAGTGCGTTGAAGCCAGCTCATATTTTGCTAAATAAAAGCCTGGAACATAAGCAGATGGGAATTTGTGCCAGTAAATGTGCCAGAATTCATTGCTAATCAACGTATCTGTGTTTATTCTATGAATTGTGGTAAGCTTGAACCATTCAGTATCTTTTAATGAAAATTGAATGTGAATTGTTAATTTATGCCTGTATATATATGTGTAGTTCAGTGGCAAACAGGAGATAAAGCCTATAATGCTCCAGCCTGAACAGAGGGTGTCGGAGGAAAGTAAAACGGCATGGAATGGCCAAATAGTACACTGACACCTGGATGATTGACTAGAAAGAAATAATGCTGGAATGGCAGAGGCGTAGTAACCATTAAGGAGGTTAATGCTGGTATAAAGTATTTCACATGAAGCTGATAGTTGGCCTAACGCTCTGAACTCAATGTTTGTGATGTATTGTGATCAGTGTAAAAAGAGAGTATAAGTTAGTTATGAAGTAGAAGGTACATCCTTCTTGATTTCAGGGACCGTGGTCTTGATGGTACTGAGCAGCACCTGGTCAGAGCTTTGCTGAATCCAGAGTCGGACAGCATACTCCTTGGTCTTTTTAGCTATCAGTGAGGTGTCTCCAGAGCCCAGGGGAGAATTCGAGCAGAGGAGTCCTTTCCTGCCGCCATCACGCAAGATAAGCTGATTTGGCCAGCTGAGCTCAACATTATGTCCCCTCATCTTGAAATGACTTTGTAAAAATAACATTCAGAGGGGAATTTAATTGTCTTAATATCAGGAACTGAGAACATCTCCAATACTAGTCCCAAAAGACAAACTATTGAAGTCATGATGACAAATACCAACAGAGCTTGAACAAAACAAAACCAGTATTACCTCATATTACTACTACACAACTGACACACATAGGATATTTTTAATAATATATGTCACTACAATATTCATATTGATAAAGTCTGTACATATACTTGTAATTAAAATTGATTGTGATTCCTGGTTCCTTTGTATTTGAATCAGGACACATATACCTTTATGATAACACTGAATACATATTGTTATTTGAAAAGTTATCAGTGACTCCTTAAGATATTCTCATAGAGTGTTATATGTATGTGAGTGTCACAGTGTGTCAAGAGTAGTGGATTAAATTAAATTGTTTATCTGTCTGTTGTTGTGACTTACACTTCATCATACACATACCCTAGACACATAACGTAGTCATCACACTATTCCAGAATAATTCTGACTGAGATATATATATATGTGGCAGCAAGTAAGGTTATCTATAATACACTACTCTCATTAGATATAGATACCTTCACAGCTGATCTCAGTCAGTACACTAAGTCCCCCTATAAATATTTATAACATCCCACTTCACCACAGTTGTTCGCAAATTTAAGGGATTTCAAATTGAAATCTCCCCACGGATAAGTCCTCTATGATCAAAATAATTAGAGCATTGAGTGACCAACAATATTGAAGACCAGAAAATGGGGGGCGGGGGGGGGGGGGGGGGGGGGAGGGGGGGGGGGGGGGGGGGGGGGGGGGCGTGTTCCAAACTATGCCAAGAAATAAGGTGTTGTGAAATCAGACGTGAGAAAGAGGTCGAAGAAATACAATGGAAAATGGACTAATGTAAGAAATCAGATAAAGAAAAATATACTGATAAAACAAACTGACAAATGCATTCCTTCACAAATATTGATTTCGATGTTTGTATCTAATCTTTAGTCTGCTGTAAACATAATTGTACTTGTAACATGTCCAAATAACAGCTCGGGTTTCATTCGTTATTAGACCTTTACCAAGGTTGAACATTCGCAGGACGCGCTGGTTTCTACTGTCTATATAATTTAGGTTTGGGGGCACAGTAACCATATACATATAGTAGACACAGATTTGTTCTTGTGCTGCCGTACACACAGACAAAGGCAAACATTAGGCAGTCACTTAACAAACAGCTAATCGAGAAACATGCTGATAGACGGCAAGACTGAGAAGATAAATAGACGTATGAGTGAGCGATTGACAGACAGACGATAGATAGATAGATAGATAGATAGATAGATAGATAGATAGATAGATAGATAGATAGATAGATAGATAGATAGATAGATAGGTAGGTAGGTAGGTAGGTAGGTAGGTAGATAGATAGATAGATAGATAGATAGATAGATAGATAGATAGATAGATAGATAGATAGATAGATAGATAGATAGATAGATAGATAGATAGGTAAGTAGGTAGCTAGGTGGGTAGGTAGGTAAGTAGATAGGCAGGTAGGTGGGTGGGTGTGTGGGAGGTAGGTAGGTAGGCAGACATACAGGTATGTTAGGCTGGCACACATGTTGGTAAGTATGTAGGTGAGTAGGTAAATTAGCAGGCAGACAGACAGGTAGGTAGGTAGGTTGCTGGTAGATAGATAAATAGGTCGGTCGGTAGGTAAGTGGGTGGGTAGGTAGGTTGGTTGGTTGAAGTGCATGGTAATTGACAGACTTCGTTTTTTTAAAAATCATTTTATCACAAGCAACATTAAATAATGCCCAGTGTAGAACCCGGGGGGTCTCTGGTGAAACACAGAAAGAATAGGCCGACTGTTACCTCGTGCATGTCGTACTTGGCGACTAATAATGGTTATTTATAGGGGCTGTCAACCTCATCATGTAATACGCGTTACTACAGAAACCACCACTACAAGGTCATGAGAATGTTTAGTGCAGGCTTCGTACAAGGTGACCAACGGCAGTGATGTGTCCATGTTCCATACGGAGCGAATGGGAAAATCAATCGCGAGCACAGGGACGTCACTAGGGTTGGTGTCAACCAGTGTAGTAACTCATGGTGTCACCCCCATGGATCTCCTCCCGTACCAGACCATACAGAATCCTTAGTGATGTTTTTTTTATACTAATGTTACTCGTAAATCGTAATTCCCGTATGTCACTGAATGTAATGGCAATAGTAGTGACATAAACAACTGGCAACATTAAAATTACACTTTTAAATTACAATATCATACGCACAGCCTAAATGTATTTACATTTACATAGTTTCATGTGGTTAAAGTGAAAATTCGGTAAGAAAACAATAGAATTCGAAGTAAAAACGTAGGTATATTGAAACAGTACATGTAAGCTGGGCTTACGAAAAAAATTTTTGTGGTTATAACTAACTACAGGGATAGTTTTATAAAAAAAATAATAAATTTCTGCTGAAACACTGCACACAAATTTTATAGACAGTCATTTTGGTGTCACCCCTCTGATGGTGTCACCCGGTGCGGTCCGCATCTCCCTAGTGACGCCACTGCGTGAGCAATAGTTAGCATCAAATAATAAATTATAATAATTTTTTGCAAGATGCAGTAAACATATTAACAACAACTGCAAAACACATTCAACGTACTGCAACGGGAAGGAAATACAATGTCATTTAAATTTACTACACAGTCATCAGATAAGTTATCTAAGATAACAAGTAATCGGGTCTTCTGTCGTTACTAAAATAAAAAATAAAATAAAATGTTCTTATTTAAACAACAACAGCATACGATAGATTCTTGAATTTCCCGGTATTAACATTAAAAACAATACGAAGCAGGCTGCAGCAGGGCGTGGCCCAAATGTCACTTACACTTCTATCACGCCTGAAGCGAGTGCATGTAATGTCAGCGTCTGAGAGGTAGCGCAAACTTCACCGAGTTTTCTCATCAGCTGATTTGAAACGAGGTTGATCAACAATAATAGATCTCGCCGACATGAAATGACCTAATTCTATGTTGCCGGCTGTATTTTTTTTACTTTACCGGTGTTCTAGATAGTTCTCTCTTTTTTTTTTTTTTAACATTCAAGATCAGCTGTTTACGTTATATTTTAAGCCACCAGAGACACAGTCAGTGCACTCTCCTTGATCTACAACTATAACAACAGCAATCAGCTTCCGCGCGCGTGAATGACCTTACTAGTGTTTTTTTTTTCCAGTTCCTTTCCCCCCGCCCTCTTCATCACCCCTCTCCGACCCCCAACTTCAGAACGGCTACCGCTTCTACAGAAGTGCAGAAATTCGCGATGTTTGTGTGTGTGTGAGTGTTTTACTTGGTGCGCGTGTGTGATTCTGCAACCCCCAAGCCTATAAATATCTTGAGGGTCTGTACTTTAATCCCACAACTGCCCGCTGATGAGCCAGAAGTGATAAAGAGTTATAAATATTAATTGGACCTATTTGTTAGCACGACCAGCTTCTATAAATAAGTCATGGAAACCTCTAATTCTTGTGACAACTTTGTTAAGATGGACATCTGTGATGTCATTTGGTCAAACACTTTGAACAACAACGATATCTACACTTCAGGTAAATATAAGAATGCACAATATACTATTTTAATACCAAATATTATTAACCTAACGTTATTTATGTTTGCTGTTGTAAAGGGTATGTCCATAGCAGATATTGGCGTGTGTGTGGGAGTAATGTGTTAGGGACTATATTCTACAGGGTATGCTTTATCAAGTGTGGTGGCCAGTTCATTTCTCGCTGCCTGTGCGTTTCTTAACTCAAGAGCAGAGTCAGGTACCCATCAATCAATGAGTCTTATTCTTCGTCGTCGTCGTCTAACATATGTGGAGGTCAACTTTATTACTCCTGAAGAAAATAGTGGTCAGACTCAGGCTTCTGGCATCTCCGTAAGGTTTTCCCAGTATCGCTACTGGTGACGGGCCATATGCGCATTCTCTGTTCCTTGCATATGGGCGCTTTGTTGAAGCAGATGTTTACCAGTCGTCTTTTCAATGCCACAGATCTATCTATCTATCTATCTATCTATCTATCTATCTATCTATCTATCTATCTATCTATCTATCTATCTATCTATCTATCTATCTATCTATCTATCTATCTATCTATCTATCTATCTATCTGCCTACCTACCTAACATGTCTGTCTGTCTCTCTATCTGTTCATCTATCTATCTGTGCTTCCTTCTGTCTATCCTACCATCTATCCCATCAATCAACGCGTCCAGCAACAAAGGGTGTCACTTGGGAGTCATAATCCAACTAGATAAGCTCCCTTAGAGCAGGGGTAGGCAACCTGTCGATCGCGGTCAAACAGTAGATCCCCTGAAATAATCTAGTAAATGATTGCGTAAAGGAGAGGGAGAAAAGAAAAGGACAGAATTTATAATCTAGGGACTTTTCGGAGTGGACCTCGCCCGCCGACACTTAAAAATTGCCATATTCCCATAATTAAACGTACTTCTTACGCGATCGCAGGGAAGATCCACGAGGTAGATTCGCTTTATTCGTGAACTACATTGGATAGGAAAGCGATATTGTCTTTGAAGTGATTAATATCCACTAAAATATTGAGTTTACATTTTTCACCGCTTTCTTGATGGAAATGCAAGAAACAAATCGTTCCGACGAAGAGGCAAGTTGCATATTCCATATTATGTATTTATTCCATATCCCAAAGACGCAGAAAACAGACATGATTTGATCAAGATAGATCAAGAGAGCTCAGTGTTTGTAAAGTAGTTCCTCGCAGATCCTCTGTTGCCTACAACTGCCTTAAAGTGTCAAAGATGTAAAAAGGCCGAAATTAAAAATATAGGCTACTATCAATATCATTTATTTAAATATCGGGGCAGGGGGTGTCAAAGTCACGATCCGCCATAGGTGCCAAATGTTTTAAGTACGCCCCTGCTCTAATCTACAGCAGAAAAAAAAACACCCAGTTAACGCATTAACAGAAACGTTGAGCCAACCGTAGTCCCGTAAAGATGAACTCTTCTGTTGTCACGTGCTCACTGGATGAACCAAGATTCGGGTGGGAATCGAACCGGCGTGACTGTTCACCGCCGGCTGGTTCCAGACTCACAAACCAATAGATTTAATGGATTTCTTGTAACCGGCTGTTGATTGGCCAGCCCGCGGCTACAACAAATTAGGCAGGCACACATAGAACATGGGCTGAATGCGTGCATTTGTGAAGTTGGTTTGAGGTAGGCGATGACTGAACACCTGAATTTACAGAATCAGGGACGACTCATGAATACAGGACAGACAACCCTGAAGAAAACATGGACGAACTACTCTAGATGAGGGATTCTTAACATTTATGCCCTCACTCCTCACCTGAGATTAAGCTTAATGTTCCCACCTCCCATCCTTCCCCCAAATTAGTAGACGAACCAATTAAGACATAATTAAGATGTTATTAAGGCGATTTTATTGTTTAACCAATTCGTTATATCTTTATCATCATCATTTTCTTTAGCCTTCCTTACAGAGAATAGAGAACTAATGCATCTGGTTCCCTTACAAGAAGCCTGCACCAAGCATTCACGTGCTCTTTCGCGGCGGATTCTGTACTAATTTGTTATACATGATGAGGTTGTCAGCCTCATACAAAACCTCATATTAGTCGCCTTGTACGATACGCCAGAGGGAAAAATAGTTCCTATTCTTTCTTTGTTTCATCAGAGACTACACGATGCAGTTTGTCATCTGTGGCGTGAGGGTTTTATTGGCTCTAAGATCAGTATAGTACTGACAATTACAGAAATAGAATTTCTGCAGAAAATGGTGAAGTCCCAGTGTCTGAGAGAACTACTGGTATCACAAATTAGTTACGGCTGTGAATGATCTGACCTCGAAAAATTAGTAGAGAGGAGACAGACATAAATTGCCACCTCCGCTGTGTAACTAACTGTGATATTAAAAAACAAGGAAACAGATTTTATTTAACAATGATAAAATTGACAAGTCGTTCAAATACAATTTCCTTATTATTTATTTAGTATAAACACTATCAACTCTTGTGCTGAAGGGTGAATGTTGGAAAATGGAATGTAATGGATTTGTAAGTTTACAAATGATTTACATATATATATATATATATATATATATATATATTATATATATATATATTATATACATATATATATATATATATATATATATATATATATATATATATATATATATACACACACTTGTATATTACAAGTCTTCCAATTATAGGAACAAAAAATTTATATCAGCTGTGCTGTTACTCAATTATAATACATGTATCAGCTGTGCTGTTAATTACGTATAATTTATCAGCTATAATCTTTTTATTGTCTCTTGCTACGCTAAATCTCTTTCTCGTCACTGACACGAACTTTTGCTCACAATGCTGACAGAAATGGCACTAATGTGTACTCATCTCTCTAAGGTCTGTTCTTCTTTGTTTGGTTCACACAACAACGGCTGAGGATCGTTCCTTTAGCCCACCCAAGACTGAGGGGGACCAAAGATGTAGATTCTGTGCAACCTCTATGCTCCTGCGGAGTTCCAGGCAGCTGGATTGACGACCCACGATCTCAGTTTTGATGACACGAATAAAACCTGTAACAAGGAAAAATAGGGGCTAATTTCTGTCCTCAAGCCCACCTATTTCTATTGTATATGATATGAGCGTGTCTCAGGTGTCTGCATGTAGGATGAATGACAACATGGCTCAGTATGATTTAGCAATAGCGAGACAAGACAGGTGTCTACTTGCAAAACATTCTTTCTGACAAATTAATACATGGATACTGTCGTGAAATATTCTAATCCCCATATATAAATTAAAACGTAAATGTAAAGCCTAACAAATAACTTCAATAAAAGGAAAGAAGAATGGTAAAGAACAGTGCTGTCACAATGACTGTACTAGAAATCCCCCTTGTTTTCTACTTCGTCTGCAAATTGTAACGTTTCACGTTGATAGTAAAAGCCTACTGCATCATTACACGCTTGCTTCAATAAAACGTGTACTGCCTTTCTAAGAAAAACCTTGAGATACGCAAGCTGATTAATGACCTAAATTAATACTAGCATTAATTACACTACGTTACCATAAACGAAAGACAGATGGACTAAAGATAGAAAGAAGGGAGGGCTGAAAGCAGGGACACATGCAACACTAAACAACGCGTCGCGCGATACACAATTGCTGCCATCACGCGTGTAAGGCCACATGCACTAGTTTTTTTCAAATCGACAGTGATAAAAACACTACCCATACCAGAGTTAGGTTTTAAAAACTTACAAAATTCTTATTAGGAAATATGACATTATACTGGTTTACGTTTGAAAACATGACAGTACCCAGACACCCTAAAGTTTGGAAGTGAGGAGGTAGTAACAGCACGACTATCCTAGAAGAAAATGCATATTGGCTCCATTAAATATATATATTTGGGTTCCTTAGGACTTGCTGACAAATAATATTTTAAACGTTACGCAAATAGTCTAGGAATTAACAAATTATAGCCAAAAGAAAATAGTGAGGGTGTCAGACAACACCAAATTCAGAATCGCTCAGTGGCAGAATTTCACCCCACCATTGTACGGGAAATAGGCTGACATGTTACCTCCTATTTGATTGGCGGAAAATAAATGTAAGGCTAAACACGATTAGTCGGACTATAAATACTACTTCTTTGTTGTTAGGGGAAACGTGAGAAGGGTAATATTTTTTTGAAAAGTAGGTAAACATGGCATGATTGGTTAGAGCTGCCAATATACTCAATTCAGGGCGTCTGTTCCGGGCCACATCTTGTAATAAACCTACTAAGAAACAGTGCGTTGAGCACCAGTGCATATTGTTACGAAATAAAAGCCTGGGACATCGGCAGATCGAAGTTGTGCTATATTCATTGCCATTCAACGTCACTGTGTAATATTTCCACGAATTGTGGTAAGCTTGAAAGGTTTGATATCTTTTTAATGAAAATTGAATGTAAATTGATAAATTATGTCTGTATATATGTGTGGTTCAGTCGCGAACTTGAGGTAAAGCCTATATAATGCTCCAGCCTGAACAGAAGGTGTCGGAGGAAAGTGAAACTAAATGGAATTGCCAAACAGTACACTGACACCTATATTATTGACTAGAAAGAAATAATGCTGGAATTGCAGAGGCGTGGTAACCATTAGGGAGGAAATACTGGTGAAAATAGTTTCAGATGAAGATAGCAGTTGGCCTACCGCTCTGAACTCAGTGTTTGTTATGTATTGTGCTCAGTGTAGAAATAGAGTATAAATTAGTTCTGAAGTAGGAGGTACAACCTTCTTGTTTCAGGGACTGTGGTCCTAAAGCTATTGAGCAGTACCTGGTCAGAGCTTTGCTGAATCCAGAGGCGGACAGCATACTCCTTGGTCCATATAGCAAACAGTGAGGTGTCTCCAGAACACAGGGGAGCAATCGAGCAGAGGAGTCTTTTCCTGCCGCCATCACGAAAGTTAAGCCTATGTGGCCAGCGGAGCTCAACATTATGTATACCCCCTTAAACTGACATTGTATTAAAATAAGAGGGGAAATTAATTGTTTTAATGAACGGAACTGAGAACATCTCCAATACTAGTTCCAACAGAAATAAACACTTGAAGTCATGATGACAAATACTAACATAGCTTGAAAAAACAACACCAGTATTACTTCATATTACTACTACACAACTGACACACATATGATAAAATTAATAAAATATGTCACTACAAGATTCATATTGATAAATTCTATATATATATATATACTGAAGCACATTAAAAACGCACCACTATTATATATACCGATGCCGAGAAGTTGGCAAAAAAAAGTGTGGGAATGGATTTTCCCCGTGTTTGCCATGAGGTAGAGAGCGAATGGCTGCTAAAATGGAAAGTGCAAGATTCAACCCATGGGTGTGTGAACAGACTACATGAAAACGATGAAAGTTACACGTGCAACACGATTCTCAACAGCTATGACCCTGAAAATGTGTACGCGTTGTGGCAGTATACTCGGTATAAAAAGGCCGTTGAGACAAAACACCCAGTACATGTGCTTGAAATGCCACGACTATCTGAAAACGACCGCCAACGAGCCATTGGTATGTTGGAGACCGGAATGAGCTCGCGGGCCATTGCCAGAAGGATGAATTGCCACCACAGCACTATTGTACGTCTCAATGAAAACGTTACGGAACCACTGGCAGTGCCCGGGATAGACTTCGGAGTGGCCAACCACGAGTTACTACCCCTGCGCAAGATCGTCATATTGTGCTGAGTCACCTAAGGAATTGACTCTCCCGGCAAGTCAAACAGCAAGAGCAATAGTGGGTAGACATGGGCAAGTCTCCCGAATGACAGTCATACGACGACTCAGAGATACAGGCCTTACTGCAAGACGACCTTATGTTGGGCCAAACTTGACTCACAGACATCGTCAGCAGCGCCTGCAATGGGCAGAGCAACATATCAGATGGACTAGACTGCAGTGGAATGCTGTCCTATTCACAGAAGAGAACAGATTGAACATATCCTTTGCAGATGGACTTATGCGGATTTAGCGACGGTGTGAAGAGCGCTTTGCAGATTGCTGTGTCAACCGATTTCGAGGTGGCAGTATTCACATTTGGGGAGGATTCAGTTTTCACCATCGCTTGCCTCTTCACGTCTTCCGTGGAAATGTTAATGCTGTGACATATCGAGATGAGGTTCTGGAAGCACTGGTTGCTCCTGCGTTCACAATTTATCCAGACTTGCAGCTTCTCCAGCAGGATAACGCACGTGCATTTTTTTGTATTTTTGGTTTTCTCCCTTGCCTGCACAGAATGCAATGAATTTCATAACAATCAAATGTACAAATTAATGACCAGCATGGATTCATAGGAAAATGAATAAAGATTCCAAATATGTAAACTTGTACACACTTATATTTACATTTCACACTCTGTTCTTGGATTATACAGGTGGTGCGTTTTTAATGTGCTTCAGTATATATAACTTATAATTGAAATTGATTGTGATTCCTGGTTCACTTTGTATTTGAATCAGGACACATATATATTAAAGTTAGTTAGTTGCTTATCCTTTACAGGACGTGGCAATCAACCCCAGCTTTTATTGGCTGTTTTTGATTTTTCTAGGCAATTTTTTTCATTCAGTAGTTTGCCATTGCTTTCTGAACGGTACGGCGCTTATACCATTGTTAAAAATCCACACAAAGCGATCTGCTACCAAACCGCCTGCAGCAGGTTTCGAACCTGGTATATCTGGATTGTGAAACTGCGTTCATATCCATTAGGCCACAGACGCCGACACATATATATTAATGAAAAGTAATTAATACATATTGATATTTGAAAATTTACCAGTGACTCGTTTAAGATAGTCTCATAGAATGTTCCATGTATGTGAGTGTCACAGTGTTGTCAAGTGTGGTGGAATAAATTATATTGTTTATCTGTCTGTTGTTGTTGTGACTTACACTTCATCATATACATACCCTAGACATATAACGTAGTCATCACAATATTCCAGAATAATTCTGACTGAGGTATACATATGTGGCAGCAAGTAAGGTTATCTGTAAAACACTACACCTATTAGATACAGATACGTTCACAGCTGATCTCAGTCAGTACACTAAGTCCCCTATAGATATTTATAAAATCCCACTTTACCACATATATTGGGGTCCGGTCCGGGATATTGAACTTTCTCCTGTTATATATATTGGGAATTATAAGAATTAAAAGGTATCCTTGGGTGGAATTAAATAAGGTTGAGCTCTCAGTGCCTGTGGTGTCATTAAATAAATAATTATAGATTATATTGTTTAGTTAGATATTATTTACATTTACCTGTTAGAAAATGGCGGACCTGGCCAAATTTCGATCTGCTGCTGTACAGACTGCGAAAGAGTTAGGAATGGACGGGAAAATTATGATTTCTTATGTCACTGCTGAATGTGACAAATATATTGAACGGGAAGAAAGAAGATTAGAAAAAGAGGCCGAAAGAAAGTTAGAGGCTGAAAAGGAAATTAAGAGGTTGCAGATTGAGGCTGAGGCTAAGAGGTTGCAGATTGAGGCTGACAAAGAGGCTAAAGCATTGGAGGCAGAAAGAGAAGACAAAAGATTAGCTACAGAAAGGGAAGCCGAGGAAAGAAGACAGGCTGCAGAAAGAGAAGAGAAGAAATTAGCTGCAGAAAGGGAAGCCGAGGAAAGAAGACAGGCTGCAGAAAGGGAAGCAGAAGATAAAAGATTACAAAGGGAACATGAGTTACGACTAAGGGAGTTTGAGTTTCAAGGCCATGCTCCTGAAAATGGTGCCAGTCCCTTTACCTCTGATGCCACCGCTAGCCAGGGAGCCTCAACCTCAGCTATGAACTTTCATTTAGATCATTTTGTTGAGAAAGACGATGATATTGAGAGCTATCTAAATAGATATGAACTATTAGCTACCACGTATGGGTTAGAGAGAGAAAGGTGGAGCTTAAAGTTATCTCAGGGACTTCGTGGGGCAGCTTATGAAGTTTTTGCTAAAATGAGCAGAGGTGATCAGGAAAATTATGACATGCTAAAGCAGGCTCTTTTGTTAAGATATGAAAAGAACGCAGAATTTTATAGGAAAAAATTTAGGAATGCTAAACTACTGTCAGGTGAAACCTATCACCAGTTCTCTGCACGAATAGAGACATACTTGGAGAAATGGACTTCTCTGGGGAAAACCCAAGATCTTAAGGAAATGATCCTTATAGAACAATTAAGAGAGTCCATGGCTCCAGACCTGAGAAAGTTTCTCATGGAACAAGGTGCAGAGAGGCTGGGTGAGTTGCTAAATGTTGCTGAAAGGTATCAAGCAGCTCAAGCAGAGGTAACAGGTAATAAAAAGAAACAGGTGGATAATTTTAGGGCACCACAGAACTTTAATAAATTTGATCCTAGGGATCAAAACAAAGGTAAGCACCAGTTTGATAGGCCACGGTATGACAATAAAAATAAAACTCCACAATTCGATGAAAGGAAATATGATGAAAGAAAATCTTTCAACCAAGGGAAAAGGTGGTGTAAAAATTGTCAGATGGACAATCATGACACTGACCGTTGCAGAAGGAAACCTGTGTATATGGCCACCCTTCAGGTCAGGTCGACCTCAAGACAGGAGGAGGATATTATGTTGGATACCACTCCAGAAGAGATGAGGAAGGCACAGGCTGGGGATAGGATCCTCAAGCCTTGTTTCAGGAAATTGTCAACTTGTCATACAACTCCAGGCAAGGGAGATTTTTACATGAAAAACAAGTTGATGTATAGGAAGACTGGAGCTAGATCCAAAGGTCAGGGACAGCTGGTACTTCCTAAAAGATATAGGACAGAATTAATAAGGAGCCTACATGTGAAACCAGATGGGGACCATGAGAAAATAGGTACCATCATTCAAAAGGTGGCTCACAATTATTATTGGCCCAAGGCAAGATGGGACATTGAGAATTTTGTAGAAAGGTGTAGCATAGCACATGAGGGAACACCCACAAGTGGGAACATGGATCAGGACCTGGATACGCCAAGGGGCAAAATTAGGCCTGACAATAAAAAGAAAAATAAATTTGATAAAGTGGACCAAATGGAATGGGAAGCCCCTTTTCACGGACAAGCTTCACTTAACTGTTTTACAATGGCCACTATGCGGAGAGTGCAAAAAGATGTCTTACCCCAGGATAAGCCGAAAATCCCTCAATCGGACTTAAACAAACTGGAGGAAGAAGATGTAGAGAGGAAATCTCTCATCAAGAATTTTAAGTGGGGAGACAGCCCCAAGAGAAAGATTGGTAGCGGTCGTTTTGTGCATGATAATTCTGGGAAGAAAAATCATCACTATAGAGCTTCGAGTGGAAGAGACCATACCGGTGCATGGACAAATAGGTCCACACAATTAAAGGTCCATATGTAGCTCTGTTAAGAACGTGGACTGATGAAAAGGCAGAGGAAAATATTACATCCTCATACCAATATGTGAATGAGCTGACCACTCGTTTAAAAACTGGTTGGAAACTTGCCAATGAAAATTTGAAACAAGCCAGGAAGAAACATGCTGCCTATTATAACAGGAAGGCGAAAGACAGAGATTTGGCTGTGGGAGAGAAGGTACTGCTTCTTCTCCCCGGGAGTCAGAATAAGTTACAGATTGGATGGCAAGGTCCATATACAGTTCTAGAGAAGGTGTCTAGAACAAATTATAAGATAGATAAGAAGGGGAAAGAAAAAAATCTATCATGTGAATCTCCTGAAGAAATATTTGGAAAGAGAACATCAGGAAGAGACACATTTGTTGACCTTGTCTATCGCCATGGAGATGAAAAAGGAACCACTTTCATCATTTGAATATCCATTACACCCCTGTGAGACAGCAGCACAGGTGAAAATCAGTACACATTTAACGAAAACTCAGAAAGAGAGAGTGCAACAGGTTCTAGATAATCATACAGAGGTGTTAACAGACCGACCAGGGCATACAAACTTATTGGAATATGATATAAAACTGATAGACCCCACACCTGTCTGTATGAAACCATATTCGATTCCTTTTGCTAAGGAGAAAGCTTTGAAGGAAGAGATAGACTATTTGTTGAAGGAAGGAATTATTTCACACAGTGAATCTTCGTATAGTTCCGGTGTTGTACTCTTAAGGAAGCCCTCTGGAGAACATAGACTCTGTATAGATTACAGGAGACTGAATGCTATTACAGAAGGACAGGTGGATCCATTGCCGGATACAAATCATGTGTTTGCCAGACTAAATAAAGCTAAATATTTCTCAAGGGTGGATCTGAGTAAAGGATACTAGCAGATTCCAGTAAAACCTGAGATCAGACAAAATTGTTGGATGTAAACATTTCGGAGGAACGTAATGAATCCCTGAGTTGCCTCTTTGATTGAGGATATTCCGAATGTTTCATACAGGCTAATAAGAAGATTATGGGATCCCCTACGAAAACTCTGCTATCACCAGGTATATGTTATCTCCTCATAACGTACATTTTGAGGAAAATCTAATGTTCTCTGGACATGTCATTGCGCAGACTCAGAGAAGAGAAATGGTGAATACGGGTTGTGAAGCAGCATTAAGACAAGCAGTCACACTTGCGGCTGTTCAGTAACATAACCGAAAAAATATTATTGGTTGTAGAGGTCTGAGGCAGATTTCATGAGTAGTGCTTACTCTGAATGGACCCAACTACATAAAACCATGATAGCACAACAGCAGAGTAAAGTCAAGTTGACTTACATTTATCTATGTGTATATAGAATAAAGGACTGACATAAGATGTCTGTTTTAAGAGGGGAGATGTCGTGAAATATTCTAATCCCCATATATAAATTAAAACGTAAATGTAAAGCCTAACAAATAACTTCAATAAAAGGAAAGAAGAATGGTAAAGAACAGTGCTGTCACAATGACTGTACTAGAAATCCCCCTTGTTTTCTACTTCGTCTGCAAATTGTAACGTTTCACGTTGATAGTAAAAGCCTACTGCATCATTACACGCTTGCTTCAATAAAACGTGTACTGCCTTTCTAAGAAAAACCTTGAGATACGCAAGCTGATTAATGACCTAAATTAATACTAGCATTAATTACACTACGTTACCATAAACGAAAGACAGATGGACTAAAGATAGAAAGAAGGGAGGGCTGAAAGCAGGGAAACATGCAACACTAAACAACGCGTCGCGCGATACACAATTGCTGCCATCACGCGTGTAAGGCCACATGCACTAGTTTTTTTCAAATCAACAGTGATAAAAACACTACCCATACCAGAGTTAGGTTTTAAAAAACTTACAAAATTCTTATTAGGAAATATGACATTATACTGGTTTACGTTTGAAAACATGACAGTACCCAGACACCCTAAAGTTTGGAAGTGAGGAGGTAGTAACAGCACGACTATCCTAGAAGAAAATGCATATTGGCTCCATTAAATATATATATATTTGGGTTCCTTAGGACTTGCTGACAAATAATATGTTGAGTGTTACGCAATTAGTCTAGGAATTAACAAATTATAGCCAAAAGAAAATAGTGAGGGTGTCAGACAACACCAAATTCAGAATCGCTCAGTGGCAGAATTTCACCCCACCATTGTACGGGAAATAGGCTGACATGTTACCTCCTATTTGATTGGCGGAAAATAAATGTAAGGCTAAACACGATTAGTCGGACTATAAATACTACTTCTTTGTTGTTAGGGGAAACGTGAGAAGGGTAATATTTTTTGAAAAGTAGGTAAACATGGCATGATTGGTTAGAGCTGCCAATATACTCAATTTAGGGCGTCTGTTCCGGGCCACATCTTGTAATAAACCTACTAAGAAACAGTGCGTTGAGCACCAGTGCATATTGTTATAAATAAAAGCCTGGGACATCGGCAGATCGAAGTTGTGCTATATTCATTGCCATTCAACGTCACTGTGTAATATTTCCATGAATTGTGGTAAGCTTGAAAGGTTTGATATCTTTTTAATGAAAATTGAATGTAAATTGATAAATTATGTCTGTATATATGTGTGGTTCAGTCACGAACTTGAGGTAAAGCCTATATAATGCTCCAGCCTGAACAGAAGGTGTCGGAGGAAAGTGAAACTAAATGGAATTGCCAAACAGTACACTGACACCTATATTATTGACTAGAAAGAAATAATGCTGGAATTGCAGAGGCGTGGTAACCATTAGGGAGGAAAATACTGGTGAAAATTGTTTCAGATGAAGATAGCAGTTGGCCTACCGCTCTGAACTCAGTGTTTGTTATGTATTGTGCTCAGTGTAGAAATAGAGTATAAATTAGTTCTGAAGTAGGAGGTACAACCTTCTTGTTTCAGGGACTGTGGTCCTAAAGCTATTGAGCAGTATCTGGTCAGAGCTTTGCTGAATCCAGAGGCGGACAGCATACTCCTTGGTCCATATAGCAAACAGTGAGGTGTCTCCAGAACACAGGGGAGCAATCGAGCAGAGGAGTCTTTTCCTGCCGCCATCACGAAAGTTAAGCCTATGTGGCCAGCGGAGCTCAACATTATGTATACCCCCTTAAACTGACATTGTATTAAAATAAGAGGGGAAATTAATTGTTTTAATGAACGGAACTGAGAACATCTCCAATACTAGTTCCAACAGAAATAAACACTTGAAGTCATGATGACAAATACTAACATAGCTTGAAAAAACAACACCAGTATTACTTCATATTACTACTACACAACTGACACACATATGATAAAATTAATAAAATATGTCACTACAAGATTCATATTGATAAATTCTATATATATATATATATAACTTATAATTGAAATTGATTGTGATTCCTGGTTCACTTTGTATTTGAATCAGGACACATATATTAATGAAAAGTAATTAATACATATTGATATTTGAAAATTTACCAGTGACTCGTTTAAGATAGTCTCATAGAATGTTCCATGTATGTGAGTGTCACAGTGTTGTCAAGTGTGGTGGAATAAATTAAATTGTTTATCTGTCTGTTGTTGTTGTGACTTACACTTCATCATATACATACCCTAGACATATAACGTAGTCATCACAATATTCCAGAATAATTCTGACTGAGGTATACATATGTGGCAGCAAGTAAGGTTATCTGTAAAACACTACACCTATTAGATACAGATACCTTCACAGCTGATCTCAGTCAGTACACTAAGTCCCCTATAGATATTTATAAAATCCCACTTTACCACAGATACATCCAATAATATGAATTCAATACATGAATACATCCAATAATATAAATTCAATATATGAATACATCCAATAATATAATTCAATACATGAATAAATCCAATAATATGTACACCTAGGTGTGATACAACCATTTCCTTCCCCCTATAATATACCAGGCCCTCTTTGACAAGTGCTATATTAGCTGGTAACATATATCATAACAATATTGTTATGTTCTTATGATAGGAGTATATGAGACGAGGACTGTTTGGTTATATTTCAGGTGGGAGTTATATGGGACAATAGATTGAGTTATAGGAGACAATAGATTGAGTCCTAACAAGGACTGTTTTGGTTATATTTCAGTTTGGAGTTATCTGAGACAATAGACTGAAGTTATAGGAGACAATAGATTGAGTTATAGGAGACAATAGATTGAGTCCTAACAAGGACTGTTTTGGTTATATTTCAGTTTGGAGTTATCTGAGACAATTTTTCTTCTTCTTCCGTCCTTAGCCACCGACCGTCAAAGCAGTCAGTGGCCATTACGCCTAGTGGCGTCTTAGGGCAACAGCAGATAGGTTTTCTTTGCCATTGTTTCCCATCACGCCTAGTGGCGTCTTTAGGGCAACGGCAAATCAACCCATCTGCTGTTGTTTCCGTAATCGAAGTGACTGGCAAACGGGTGATCAGCCCGTTGTGATCTGAGACAATAGAGTGAAGTTATAGGAGACAATAGATTGAAGTATGAGTCCTATTAGTCTTCGTCTTCATCAATCCATATCAGGAAATACAATCCTTATACCTAATGCCCCAAGATACAATCAGTAACCTTATACATTCATTGTGAACCAAAATATATTAAATATATACAGGTGTAGGTATTATAAATGACACACAACAAATACCAACATTATAGACCTGCTGTACCTATTTTCCTACCAGTTTATAGCGAATTATATTTACCCTCTAAGATTTTTTAAACCGGCCATTGTTTTGACTCGACTTAGTGAAGCAGGCTGCAGGTCAATGCACTCCAGGTAAGCTATAAATCAAAGTTGACAGCTCCTCTTCAGTCGGTCGGTATCTCTGGCGTCGTGTCGGTGTTGCGTGTTTTAGCATAAAATTTCGCCCGATTATATAGGTAGATGAATGCTTAAGCAAAGCTTTTGGTTGGTTCCTGGCGGGGCAAGCTGATTGGTTTCCTGCAGTTTAGTCCCAAGCGTCGTACAGCCTAATTTTATTCTGTTTTTTCCGCCATCTTGCGTGAACAAGATGGCCGCGACCCACATCCGAAAAAAACAGGGCTTAAGTTTTTTTTCCTGGCGTAACTTCTTGTAATTTATTCCGGCTCAGCAACTGTGCGTTGATTGGCTGGGGCAAATTTGTATCCCGACATAATGATTTAACAAAGTAGTGGGGTTACACACACTCGTTTCACGACATCATCGACACACGGAAAAACATAAAATAAATAAATGACATGGCTGTGACTGCTTTTGGTCAGTAAGTACTGAAATTCAAGGGACAGTATTGGACAAAGAAAACTACATAGCTTTATTCTAAACTTTATGACTGTATCCATCGACAAACCGATTAAATTTTCTGGGAGGCATCTCATTGCAAAAATTTCTTGTTCTATAAATACTTCTTATATTTTTAATAAGTGGCGACCTACTTTTGAATACTGCAAAATCTCGAACTGACCTCTTTCGAAGCGACTTTAATTATGCAAATGCTTAATCGTGAAATACTTCACAGGCGTCTGTTAAAACTAATAACTACACCACATTCAAAAGACATCTGCATTCACATGTCAAAGTCACGACTTCTTGAAAATGCACCAAACAGACAAATATCTGTTTTAGTGAATACGATGTTTTCATGAGTATTTACTTTTAAATGCTATAGCATTAAATTTAATTTTAAATATGCAGTTACTTCATTGCTTCACCCTCTCTCTCCCTCTCTCCTAACCCTTAGAAAATAACGCTCGTTCGTTCTTGGCCACTCCATTTCATGGAGCTTGACCTAGTATAGCCCAAGTCACTAACGCTTCAGACCCCTACCGCAGTATTTGCTGTGGGATTATTCTTCTATTAAGTGTACAAAGTTTAAAGTTGCAAAAGGACTCTGCATTATACAATACAATACAGTACTATACAATACAAGACATACAGTACAGTACAATGAAATACAATACAATACAGCACATTGCATTGCAATACAAAACAATGCAATTCAAAGCAGTGCAATGCAATACAATATAATACAATGCAATGCAACACAATACAATAAATTTAATGTAACTTAATTGTCCAATCAAGTGGCATTTTCGTGACATGTATTTCCCTATTGGTATCACGTAACTTAGTTGATAAAAGTTAGCATGTCGATTCATCGTAATACTAACACAATTACCGATTTGAAGGACACCTTATCACGTAATATAAACAACCGTGCACGCTGCAGATTCGTGCTACTTGAGGCAAGGGGTACGAGGTTCAGCAAAGACAGTAACGAGTTTTAATCTTCTTTTTTTTTTTAGTATATACAAAAGCCTGAAGTCGTAGATCAATATATCAGAATTTACCAGCGTGGGCTTCCAAATCGGCTTCAACGATATTGCGTTGTAATCGTGTAAAGTGCGTACACAAATTTATGTTCTATGTTTGTGCGTATATAAAATACGTATATATATATATATATATATATATATATATATATATATATATATATATATATATATATATATATATATATATATATATATATATATATATATATATATATGGTGTGCATACTTATGTTTATATGCAAACACGCATGTAAATATATGTTAACACAGATGTGCAGTTGACGAAATGTGAAGAGAACCACTAACAGAATATTAACGGTAACTCAAAGCATGTACCTGCACACTCTCTGTTTACACATACTGCATGAAATAAACTAACACAGGAAACTGCAACAAAAAGATAAAAATAATAATAAATAAATGAAATAAAACAACAGCTACTTATGTTAGTATTAATATTTCATGATAATCATCATCATCATCATCATCTTCACTTTCCTTTTCGCTCCACATGGAGTATGGAACCATCACTACAGGAGACCTGCATCAGAGCATGTATGAGTTCTTGTAACCTGCATCAGAGCATGTATGAGTTCTTGTAACCTGCATCAGGGCATGTATGAGTTCTCGTAACCTGCATCAGAGCATGTATGAGTTCTTGTAACCTGCATCAGAGAATGTATGAGTTCTTGTAACCTGCATCAGAGCATGTATGCGTTCTTGTAACTTGCATCAGAGAATGTATGAGTTCTTGTAACTTGCATCAGAGCATGTATCTTCTTCTTCTTCGTTCACCCTCAGATGTCAACTTGAATAAGTTCAAAGAAAGCAGTGGTCAGCCTGAGGCTGTTGATATCTCCGTAGATTTTCTCCAGGAATGGTACTGGTGATGGCCATATGCGTCTTCTCTGTTCCTCATATGTTGGGCACCTTTGAAGCAGGTGTTCGGCAGTCATTTTACCAGTGCCACAGTCACACTCATCCGTAGTTCCTATCTTTAATTTGTTGAACAGATGGTATCTCAATCTGTTATGACCAGTGCGAAGTCTGAAGATTACCACTTGTTCACTTCTGCTGAGCTGGTAATACGGATCATTTTTTGTGTGGCCTGGCTGCTCTTCTTCCCACTTGTGCCAGTATCTGCGCTTGATAAAACTCTTGGACTCCTCATAGGTTATATTTGTGTCCAGCTGAGGAAGTTTTCCCCCTTCCTTTGCCAATCTGTCAGCCTCTTCATTTCCAGGGATGTTGCAGTGAGAAGGGATCCACTGTATCACAACTCTTTTGTATTGCTGACATAGTCTGTGAAGTGTTACTCTTAGGTCATCCAGTTCAGCATTTATTTGACTTTTCAGTGTTGTAATCACTGACAGCGCATCTGAGAAAATAACTACTGGTCTCTCTGAGCTTTTTTCTGTCATTAGAATTTCTGATGCAGTTTTTATGGCCTCTGCCTATGCTCTGAAGTTAGTTGAAAATTTCCCTGTTGCGACTGCTATCTTTTTTTGTGTGCCATTGCTTAAGCTCAGGAAGACTCCTCCACCCCCATCATCTGTTGCATTAGTTGCTGATCCATCTGTGTACGCATGGATCCAGGTGTTGCTTGGGTAATGTTTCTCTATATATTTTGTGGTTAGGACTCTCCTTTCTGTTTCAGTTTGACTGTTCTTTCTCTCAATACCAGGAACATTTTCTATCATTTCAGGGAAGCACTGTTGTTTCCAAATTGGTAGCTTGTGTGCAGTACATATTGGCGTAGCTGTTGATATTGCATTTATGGGGTCTGCTCTCATATTTGTTTTGACTGTCTCTACAAAGTTGCTTCGCTTCAGTCTTCCCCTTCCAAGTCCATTTATCCTCTGGTGCATTGAATTCCTGAATTTCTCGGCTTGTTGCTGGGCTCTGCTATCTCTTCTATCCTCCATAGGCTGGAGGTGAGTAATCTTTTCCAACTCTTTTATTGGTGTTGATTTCATGCCCCCAGTTATGATTCTCATTGCTTGGTTTTGGGTTCTGTTTATTTTGTCAAAGTTCGACTTAGCGGCTGTTGACCATGCTGCAATGCCATATTCTAAAACTGGTCTCACTCGCCCAGTATATAGATTCTTTAGTACTCTCTCGTCTGCTCCCCAAACCGTGCCAGCAAGTTTTTTCATGATTGCCATTCTCTGCCTTGCTCTTGTCCTGTTTTTCTCAATCTGGGTTTTCCAAGTCAAGCGGCGATCAAAGGTAATGCCTAGGTAGTTTGGGTTTTCATCCAGATGTAGATTTTTTCCCATTTAGCACCAATTTGGAGATCTGTGGTTTGTTAGAGAGAGAAAACACTGTGAATGATGTTTTCTCCTCATTTATCTTTACTAGCCATGCCTTGGCCCACTCCTCCAGTGATGTTAGGGCTTGCTGCATCCAAATGCTTGCCGTAGAGATATATTCCTCTGAGATCCACAGGGCTAAGTCGTCTGCAAAGGAGGCATTGTGGGTTCTTCTTGGAATATTCTCTGATATGTCATTTATATATGTGAGGAACAATGTGGGTGACAGGACTCCCCCTTGGGGAACACCCTGCTCCAATACCATCTTCCTACTGGTCTGTCCTTGTAGTTGGACTCTGGCCATTCTATTTTCAAGATAGTGGCTGATCCATTTGAACATTCTCCCACACACTTCACTTCTTTGCAGCTTGACTTTCAGTCCATCTTTCCACACTTTGTCAAATGCTTTTTCTAAGTCCACCCAAACCACCAGTGTGTGCTTTTTTTCTTGGAAAGCATCCTCAATTTTCTGAGTTATATAAGTGATCTGGTCTTCAGTGGATCTGTGTTTCCTGAATCCTGCTTGCTGTGGGGCTAAGAGATGTTTTTCCTCTAGATGCCACATAAGTCGAGTATTTATTATGCGCTCCATCAATTTTCCAACACAACTAAGTAGACTGATAGGTCTGTAGCCATTTGGTTCTGTCTGAACTTTGTCTTTTTTAGGTATTGGAATCAGTATGGCATCTTTCCATGCCTGTGGTACTATTCCTCTTTTCCAGCTGCAGTTTAGGATGGCCAGAAGCTTCTTTTTTGCCTTTGTTCCTAGGCCTGTTAGCATTTCATTGGTTATCCCATCTTTTCCGGGTGACTTCTTTTTCTTTAGCGCCCTCATTGCCTCTTCTAATTCTTGCATTGTTAACTTTGCCATCATGTGTTCTTCTGGTGCAAGCTTTTTGTTATCATGATTCCTTTGTTCATCAATGATGGCCTTTCTTCTGTCTATAGGGACATCAATGTGGTTTGCACCAGCATAGTGTTCCATGAGTGCATTTGCAGCTTTTTTTCCCGAGAGCATATTTTCACCTTGTTTGATTGTGATGTGATTTTTGTAAGGTTCTTCGTTGTTCAAAGTTTTTTTCTTGCCCCTCTCGGAATAGTCTCAATAGCTGCTTGAAGTATTGCTCTATTAAAGCTTTCAACCATATTTTTCATGCTGTTGTTTCGTGTATTGATGGTTTCGCAAAGGCTGTCAGTCAGCACTGCAAAACTGTTCCAGTTAGCTCTTTTGTAATTCCATCGGGGCAATGGTTTCACTTCATGGGGAACATACTCCATATTAACCACTAGCTTTATTGGTCTGTGGTCGCTGCCTGCTAGCTGGCCAAGTACCTGTCGGTCAATTTTGTGAAATATGTCCCCTGTGGCAAAAGCTAGGTCTGGAGTGGAAGTGGTGTGCCATCTTCTAGAGTAGAAACTGGGTTTATCATCTGGCCTGTTGATAAGGTGAAGATTTGTGTCTATCTCCCAGTCCTCCACTTCCTCTCCTCTACTGTCTGTATCCAGATATCCCCATCTTTCCGAGTGGCTGTTGAAGTCTCCGACCACAATGCAGTTTGAGCTCTTTATTTCCATACTTTCAAGTGACAGGTCTTTGCTCGGTGGGCCATACAAATTGTAGATACGCATGTTCGTGTCCTTTATTTTAATGTCAACCCCTACAATTTCCGATTGGTCGTTGAAGTTCACAGATACCTCGCTACTTGGTATTGAGTTTCGGGTAAGTAATAGCACACCTCCTTTGTGTCCTTCTCGATCGAGTCGGAAAGCCTGGTATCCTCTTATTGAGAATCTGTGGTTGCTGTTGAGATGCGTTTCTTGGATGCAAGCCACATCTATTTGATCCTCATAAAGGCGGTTTTTTAGGGGGACTTTTTTGTTCAGAACTCCTTCTGCATTCCACTGCAGAATGTTGAGTGTTCTTGGTGTTTGGTCAATAGCTTTTGCCCTTTCCCTCTGTACCTTGACTCCACAATTCAGGGGAAGGTGACCACCAGTAGTATTGGTTGGACCCCTTCGAGGTGGGGGGTCCGGCACTCTCGCCGCCTGGCGGGACTCCACGGGACGAGCACCACAACGCTTAAATTATATTCGTGACATCTTCATTAGGCGAAGTACGTTGCACTGTTTCGTTGAGCATGTAGCCCAGTGCATCCGATTTCAACAAGCGTTTCTGTAGGGTTGCGTTCCTTAGCTCTTGACTGTCCCCAGCCTACCTGCAAGGCAGCAGATGGTTTGAGATCAGAGTTTTCCTTCTCCTAGACGAACTGCCTTCCAAGGCTTACGAGCTTCATCTACCTGGGATTTTAACCCATGCCTGGGGTTTGGGTTGATGCTGGCCAGAGCATGGTCCACTCGCCGGTGGGTACTGCGCCTACACTGCAAGGGGTCCCAAACTACTCCCGATAGACGACAAACAGTGAAGAATGAGGCAAGAAAGCATTTAACCCATGAAGTGGGGGTGGATTGGTGTAGACCAGAGCATGTACCACTCGCCGGTGGGTTCTGCATCTACACCTATAGGGTTCCACCCACTCCTCAGCCCATTTAGTCTGGCCCCTCACCCAGGACCTGTCCGGCTTGGGTGACCCTGCCAGGAGTAAAACTCCCGCCGGCATAGCTCCCGGGATCATTGGGGCGCTCAAGCTCTCCAACCACGGCAAGGTAGGCTTACATGTGGAGAGAGAGCATGTATGAGTTCTTGTAACTTGCATCAGAGCATGTATGAGTTCTTGCAACTTGCATCAGAGCATGTATGAGTTATTGTAACCTGCAGCAAGCATGTATGAGTTCTTGTAACTTGCATCAGAGCATGTATGAGTTCTTGCAACTTGCATCAGAGCATGTATGAGTTCTTGTAGCCTGCATCAAAGCATGTATGAGTTCTTGTAACCTGCATCAAAGCATGTATGAGTTCTTGCAACTTGCATCAAAGCATGTATGAGTTCTTGTAGTCTGCATCAAAGCGTGTATGAGATCTTGTAGTTGCGTGGTTCCGGTAGCAATTTGTTTTATATGATGATGTTGCCAGCCCCCATACTTAATCTCAGGTTAGTCGCCTGTTATCTGCTTCTTCTTCTTCTGCGCTCGTCCTGAAAAGGACGTTTGTTACGTTGTGTCGCCGTTTACAGCAAAGCTGCGATATTTGCGCCTTTCGGCCCGACATCCGGTTTCAGCATGGCATTTTTGGGACCGGCTTAGCCTTTCCTCTTCGATCCCTACTCTCTCAGCCATACTGCAGAGATGCAGCCTGTTTCCAGGACCACCACTTGGAGGTGGAGTAGGGTCTTGGTCAGCTCTGGTTCGCTGACCCTGACGCAAGCAGTCAAGCTATGGGTCGCTGACTGCATTTATCACTGTTGCTGCGTCTTCGGTCCCAGTCGCCTGTTACGGCAAACCTGTATGAGCAGTAGTTCTATTTTTGCTGTGTCTTTTTTGAGGCGCCCCCACCCCCAGGAATTACACGGGACAATATGAAGATTTGGGCGCAGGTAATTATATTAGCCAAACGGTAATCAAACGCTCATAGCTAATTACACACGAAACTTGACATAACTATAAAAACCAAGAACACTAACACAAATGTAAACATATTATCTAAATAAAAAAATTAACACAAAAAAACAGCACATTAGTAAATTAAACTCAGACAAGGGTTAAAGTCTTCTTCTTCTTCTGTCCTTAGCCACAGACCGTCAAAGCAGTCAGTGGCCATTACGCCTAGTGGCGTCTTAGGGCAACAGCAGATAGGTTTTCTTTGCCATTGTTTCCCATCACGCCTAGTGGCGTCTTTAGGGCAACGGCAAATCAACCCATTTGCTGTTGTTTCCGTAATCGAAGTGACTGGCAAACGGGTGATCAGCCCGTTGTGTAAGGGTTAAAGTATTAAGGTTTAAAAGAAAATGTTACACGGACTCAGATTTGGAAATAAGAGAGATCACTTTAGATACAAAAAAAAAAAGCATGAACATACCAGTTCACTAAACATGCATTCTGAAATAATTAACCAAAATCACCTCAATAAATAGAATATGCTACTAAGCAGTGGCGTACTAAGGGGGATGCTGGGGGGGGGGGGGGGTCCACCCGGGTGACAGCCAGGAGGGGCGTACCATCGGACACAATTATTATAGTACTTACTGTTCAAAATATACTTGCAAGTATTTTTTCTTTATAGAGGTGAGAGTTGTCAAAGGTTGCACCGCCTCGGGTACAAAATACTTTAGTACGCTCCTGCTACTAAGCATAACGAAAACTATGTGCAGACATTATAACCCAATTGCGACAAAACCTGGTATTTTCGTCAGCAAAAAGAATGCCTGCCTGTGTTTTCAAGTCTACTCAATTATATAATACAAGCATGTATTATGTATGCATTATAATTTCTATATGTAAGTACACTTCCATATTAGGTAACACTTGTAGTATTGTATGTGTGTATGTATCGCCCCGTATACTTCCCGGGGTTCCCTGAGCAGGTGAAGAAAGAATATAGCTAGTACTCTCCCAGGCATATTGATAAAGGTGACAATTATAAGGTTACTAATTAAATTCAAAAGCACCAATACCTAACGGCAATTTTACTTATTCATAAGTATTTTTTTTAAACCACTGTGCATCACAACAGTACACGAACTACACAGCAGCAGCGAGGATCCCAATGTGTGTATACGGGATCACACATTCTATAAATATATTTTTGTGCACAACGTCATTTGCGCATTCTTCTTTGGTAAGTGTTACTATTTTCGGGAGAGTACATATAAGGGAAATAATACAATTAATGTCACACTTTTAACCAAAGTTGCATCCCTTTGCGTTACGCATTGACAGAAAAAGCTGGGATTGTATATATATATAGGGTGAATGGGACTGGCAACTTTATCGTGTAAAACAAATTGAATGCTACATAATCTACCCCTGCAGGAGCACATAAATGCTTTGATGCAGTTTTCCTACAAAGAGACCGAAAACACCAGTGGCTCCCTGCTCCATAAAGATCGAACGTGGAAATAAAGATGATATATGTATCAATGTGCGAACATATGCATGACTCCTGACGTGTGCATAAAAGTATGTAAGAATGCACTCTGTCACTTCATATACAGTTAATAACTCGAAACTACAGGCACTAAAGCACAACATACTGATCACATGAGGTTATTTAGTACACTCGTGAATCATAATGAGCTGTGCTATACGCAATGTACTCGCACAACCCTTGCACTGGAACAATCTCTGCGGCGTGTCTTTGTTAAAAGCCAAGCATTGTCTCAGTTTTCGCGCTGATAACGTCAGAAGAAAGACTCTTGGTTAGTTTAGCTCTCTTTCTCTCTCACTTTTTTTTTCTCTGTATCCATTTCCTTCTCTCTATTTCTTTCTGCAATTTGTTTCTCAATATTTTTTTTTTAAATATCTGTTTTCGTGACGTACGAGGTTTCTTATTTGAAAGGAGCGTCTGTCAAAAGGGGTGCGTTGGGTTAATTAAGGTTAGTAGATATAATCTGTCCCGTTAGTTGCGGATTTTATGTGAGTTTTATGCCGTTTTTAAATGATTAAATTCTACTGCCGTCCAATGATTTCATTTTGAACACGCCCCTGTTTCGCATTATCTTTGTCGAATCATACACAAATCTTAGCAGTAATATAGACAGTTGGTTTTTTTTTGGGGGGGGGGAGGGGGGGGCAGACAGTGATATCAAAATAGGTATACAAAAGGCACGAGGAGCTTTAATTCCATTGGGAAATATCTAGAGATAACACTTCCAGACGTGTGTCCCATCACTTCCAGACGTGTGTCCCATCACTTCCAGACGTGTGTCCCATCACTTCCAGACGTGTGTCCCAACTTCTCAAAACAGTTCAAGGCGTTACTGCCAACGTAGATACACGAGTCTGTATCATCATAATCGCCCCTTAGCCCCCCAAGGCGCATAGGCCTTCAACAAACTTATACCAAGTCTTCCTGTCCTGTGTCATCAGCTAACGGTCTTTACGTGTCTCCTTCATCCCCCTCATGTCTGTCTCTGGCTGTCTTCTCCGTGTATTCCTTGGTGTCCATCTTCCTCTATTACCATGGTAACTCCAGGGCAATGACCGCCTTGTAATGCTATCAGAACGTTTCTTCAATGTGTGTCCTATGCATCTCCAGTATCTTCTTCTCGTTTCTTGTTCCGCTGGCACTTTTCTGGTTCTTGTCATCATTTCAACAGGAGTAATCATGGCAAACCACTGTACTCCTTCTATTCTAGGCAGTCACCTATTTATGAAAGTGTGTAACTTTTTTTTTGGTTACTGTTTTTGTTGTTCTCTTTGTTTCATATTCATACAACTGGACTGACTTGGCACTTAAATTAAAGATTCTGATTTTTGTGTTGGACCTTATTTCTTTTCTTCTGCTTCTTCTTTGATCCTTAGCCGCCGGATGTCAAAGCAGTCAGTGGCCATCACGCCTGGTGGCGTCTTGTAGGGCAGCAACAAATTGCTTCCACCTTGTTCGGTCGACGGCCATCCTTCGCACAGTGCCCCAACTAATTTGGCGTTTGTGCTGTACTGGGAAGACTTCCAGATGTTGTTGAGACTAGCAAAGGCTGTTCTCGCTTTATTCATTCTAATGTTGATGTCCTTGCTTGTTCCGCCGTCTGGTGTTACTATGCATCCTAAGTATGTAAATGTGCCTGTCTGTTCTAGCTTCTGGCTCCTTATTGTTATTGGCTCAGGATTGCCCACATTGAGTGTCATGATGTGCGGTAGTGCAATGTCATCTGCATTTTACAGGTCTTCCAGCGTAGAAAATGTTGTCCATCTAATTCCTCTTGGACTGCCCTCTGTTGTCTGGCGCATCACCCATGCTATGACTGTTAAAATAAAGTTGTTGATAAGGGGCATCCCTGTCATACTCCTATCTTCACCTCGAAAGTTAAGTTGCTCAACCCAACACTGCATGTAAAGTTAGAATAGAGGCTTTTTATAATGGAAACAATGCAGCTAGGAATTCCACAAGCCCTCAGTATTTTCCACAGGCTGTCCCTGTGTATGCTGTCAAAAACCTTTTCAAAATCAACAAAGTTAATGTACAGCTGTCTCTGCCATTCTGAGCATTGCTCTATAATGTTCCTGACGGTGAATATATAATCTGCACATCTTCTGTTCTTTCTGAATCCCGCTTGTTCTTTCCTCAGTTTATGGTCTACTGCTTTTGAAATTCTCTGGATAATTATCCTGCGTAGTATTTTACTGGGAACTGAGAGAAGAGTAATTCTTCTCCAGTGGTTGCAGTCTGCAAGGTCGCCCTTCTTGGGCAATTTGACAATTATTCCTTTACTCCACTCCGTGAGTGTTGTCTCTGTTTTCGAGACTTGTGCAAATAGTGGTTCTAATAGTTCTGCTGGTACTTCAGGGTATGCCTTGAATAACTGTGCGTTTAAATTGTCGTGACCAGGCACTTTTCCATTCTTTAACCCTTTGATAGCTGTGATGATTTATTCTTTTCGTGGAATGTCTGTATTTACGTCTAGGCCACTTTCAGCCTCGGGAACATTCAGCTGCGTCTCTGGTGGTTCCTAATTCAGTGTTACTCTGAAGTGCTCTGTCCATCTTGTTTCCAGCACCTGTGCTGTGGTGATGAGATTTCCTTGCTTGTTTCTTACTAACGTTATGTTGTTTGCACCTCGTTTTCCACTGATAGTTTTAGTTATTTTATAAACTGTGCTTTGTTCATTTCTCAGTGCTGCCTCTTCTGCCTGCCCTGCAAGGTCATCGAGAAAATTCCTTTTGTTGGCATGGGTTTGACGTTTTAATTCTTTGCCCAGCTGACTGTACTGTTCGCTATACATTTCCTTTAACCTAGCTTCTGTTTTCCTTCTTTTCATTTCTTTTCTCATCGCTATGGTGTTTAATGTTTCTGTTGTTATTCAGTCTTGCTTCTTCCTTTCCTGGAATCCCAAGCATGATTCGCTGCTTTCCGTGTATACTGTTGAAATGATGTTGAATTTCTGGTCAACATCATCAGTCGCTGTACTTTCCTGGCTTTTGGCAGTTTGATATCGTCTCTTTACATCAACCAAAAAAGCTTTTTCTGGTGAGGGGGTTCTTGAGTTTCATGATGTTATATCTTTTCTGTTTGATTGCAATTGGTCCAGCAGCTCTGAGTTTCACCTTCAGTCTTGCTACTACAAGGTGATGATCACTTCCCACATCTGCACTTCTTCTTACTTTCACGTCTTGTAGTGCATGCCTCCATCTACCATTGATCATAATGTGGTATATTTGGTGTCTGTCCCGTCCGTTTGGTGATTCCCATGTTAACTTGTGCACTTTTTTGTGTGGAAAAAGTGTTCCTCCAATGACCAGGTTGTTGATGCTGCAGAAGCTTATTAGTTTGTCCCCATTCTCGTTTATTGTTCCACTGCCGCATTTCTCAATTACTCTTTCATTATAAGTACTGTGTGTAACAACTTTCGCATTGAGTTCTCCCATTACTATAATAAGATCGTACCTAGGTGCAGTTTCGATTTTCTTTTGTAGCTGTTGATAGTTGTCCTTGACCTTTTCATCGCTGCCATTTGTTGGTGCAAAGCATTGTATTATTGTGGTGTTGGTGAATGTCCCTCGCAGTCTTGTTCTTATCAGTCTGTTGTTGATGGGTTTCCGTTCCAGTAATGACCTTTCTATTCCTTTCTTCAGGATAATGGCTACGCCTTCATTGTGCTGACCATCCTCTCTACCAGAGTAAAGTACCGTTTCCCCTGTAGCTGTTTTTATTCTCCCCGTCCCGGTCCATCTGCTCTCACTTATTCCCAGGATATGTAATCTGTAGTTCCTCATCTCTGCTGTGATCTGCCTCAGCTTTCGTAACTCATTCATGGTTCTGACGTTCCAGAATCCAATTCTAGTTTCATGTTTTGCGGTCAGGGCATCCGTTTTCATGCCAATAGCTTCCTTTCGGCTTTCACCACTGACAGTCATACGAGCCTAAGACTCCGGATGTCCGTCCCGCATCAAAGTTTTTCCATTTTTTTCCGTAACTGTTCAGATTTTGTTTTTACATAGGCAGGGGTGTCGGCCCTGCGCTAAAACCCTCAACCTGGAAGACTAGGGTACGAGCTTTTGTCGGACCCCTACCCGCGCAGACCAGTCCAGCTTGGTTAAACCTACCAGGAGTAAAACTCCCGCTGGTATAGCTCTGGGGGTTATCAGGGTACGCAAGCTGCCATACCGCTAAAAGGTATAGGTACCATTGATAGCAGTTATTTCTTTTGATCTCTATACATTCGAGTCTGTAGCTGAATACTCACGCTGTCAGTGTCACACTGTGAACGACTGGAACGCATTCAAAATAAAGGGATGCGACTAGTTTTGGGCTGTACGCGAGATACCCCCATTGGGACAATGAGATACATGCTCAGGTTGTTGTCGATACAGCTCTGGGGGTTATCAGGGTACGCAAGCTGCCATACCGCTAAAAGGTATAGGTACCATTGATAGCAGTTATTTCTTTTGATCTCTATACATTCGAGTCTGTAGCTGAATACTCACGCTGTCAGTGTCACACTGTGAACGACTGGAACGCATTCAAAATAAAGGGATGCGACTAGTTTTGGGCTGTACGCGAGATACCCCCATTGGGACAATGAGATACATGCTCAGGTTGTTGTCGATTAGATCCAGATATGCGATGGCCCAGGAAAAATCCTATATGCGGGT